>CM008279.1:39512753-39530469 GCA_002319775.1 Fagopyrum tataricum | reverse complement strand
GATGTACTTCTGTTTTGTTTTGTACTTACCTTTTGATATGTATATATATATATATATATATATATATATATATATATATATATATATATATATATATATATATATATATATATATATATATCAGTTTGATGTTTTGTTTTAATCTATGTGTGCCTTGTTGTAAAATCTAGTGAACTTGTTGTCATGCTAGGGTCAGGATCCATTGTGAGATCCTAACCCAGTAGCACCTCGAGTCCTACGGATTTGGGGTGTTACAAAGTTGGTATCAAAGCCTCAGGTTGACAATAATGGCACTTGCAAAAGGTCGAATAGATAAATAAACAGAACCCGAAAGGGGTCCGACTTTTCAAAAGGTTTTGGTTTTGAAATGAGTACAAAATGTTTTGGGATATCGTGTACGTGAGTCATCGCCCCTCTGAAGAGCTCGACAGTATAGATATATATAGATATTGTGTTGTGATTGATTTGATATATATCTATACACATGGCATATATATAGCCTTCTACGTTAGGTTATGTCCTCTGCAGACGGTTCAAACTAGAGCCTTACCTACAGTTGGACGAGGTAGAGGTAGACCCCCTCTAGGTAGAGGACGGGGTAGGATTCCCGCTGTTGATCCACATGCAGCGGAGGAGATTCACGAGGACGTTGCTGAGAGTGCCGTTCCTGAGACTAGGATCGGTGCAGCTGAGAGACAGGGATCCCAAAGAGTCCAGTCAGATGACTCGGATCGTGTCTCTATGGAGGGACCAGCCTTCCGCGAGTATATTAGATGCGTTGAGGAGGCTGCCAGAGCAGGTAGACGTGCCCCTGATCTGCCAGCACAGGAGGGATCATCTGATTGATCCCATACTTTTACTCAGGTGCCAGCTGTACCGGCACCTACTGTTGAGATTGCTAGAGTTACAGAGGAGCATAGAGGGCCTCGACCAGATACTTGGTTGAAGGCTTTTCTTCAGATGGGAGTACCCCCTTTCTCTGGGAAGGTGGGGTTAGAGGTTGAGCTCTGGATTGGACATGTGGACTCAGCTCTGGAGACCATTAGATGTCCAGCGGATAGGCAGATTGAGTTGGTGCAGACTTTGTTCAGAGATTTGACACAGCACTGGTGGAGGTCTGTACGGGTACATGTTACCAGTTATGAGCAGATGAGGACTATGATTAGAGAGCGTTTCTGCCCTGCCTCATTGAGGAGGGAGAAACTACGGGATTTTGTTGAGGTTGGATTTGAGGATGTACCAGTCTCAGAGGCCATTAGGAGATTTCGGGAAGAGCTGGCATTGCTGGGACCAGCTGCACCTTTTGCAGATCAACATGTGTATCTTTTCTCCCGACGACTGAGGGATACTACCAGGACCTATATGGCGGGATTTCATTGTGAGTCCCTGATGGACTACGAGGCCAAAGCTTCTGATTATGAGAGGGAGCGGGCTAGTCAGAGGAGAGCTTCTCAGACCGGAGGGTCTGAGAAGAGACAGTGTACCGGGCATACCAGTGGTACCGGTGGAGTTGCTGGTTCAGGGCAAGGCCAGAGCCGTCAAAGTCATCCCTCATCTGCACCAGTTGTAGATAAGAGACCACAGTGTTACAACTGTGGTGGTTATGGACATATGCGGCCAGAGTGTCCGAGGTAGACAGTGATGTGTTACACTTGTGGCCGACCAATTCATAGGGCTGTTTTCTGCCGACAGGGCGGAGCTTCACCTCAGCAGGGTTCTTCTCCTGCCCGTGTAGCGGGAGGTGGGCAGAGGCCACCTCAGCAGCAGCTGACACAGAGACAAGAGAGGGTCCCATATCGCCTTACGACTCAAGGATCGGCTCCTGGGCCGAGTAGAGGCAGAGGTCGTGGTGGGAGTACCATGGACACCAGAGGACCACAGGTACCATTCTGATTCATGGTTTACGTGTTAGAGTCTTCTTTGATACGGGTGCTACGCATTCTTTTATATCTGATGCCTGTGTAGAGCGCCTGAGTCTAGATACGATTGAGGGGATGCCCTTTATTATAGGGTTACCCGATGGTGGTAGGGTCAGAGATACCCGTGAGATTTATGGTTGTCCCATTTCTATAGGAACTCGTGTGTTACTAGTTGACTTCTTTGTCATGCCATTAGAGCATGAAGAAGTCATTCTAGGTATGGATTGAATGGATAGACATTCTACAGTCTTAGATGTAGGTAGAAGGACTGTTACCCTCTCTACCAAGTTAGGTCAGATAGAGGTTTACCAAGGTTGGGACCTTGGAAAGACAAGCATGGTTATCAGTGCGATACGGGCAGCTAGATTGATTGCACAAGGTTGTGAGGCCTTCTGGTATTATGCCATGAAGGAGGGAAAGAGTCCAGCATTTGAGGATATCTCAGTGGTATGTGAGTTTACAGATGTGTTTGCTGAGCCGTCTAGTTTGCCGCCTCAGAGTAGTGTGGACTTTGGCATTGAGTTAGAGCCTGGTACGAGACCGATTTGGTAGGCCCCATACCGGATGGCGCCTGTTGAGATGTTGGAGCTGAAGAAGCAACTCGAGGAGTTGGCTGAGAAGGGCTTCATTCGCCCTAGCGTATCCCCATGGGGAGCACCTGTCCTCTTCGTACGGAAGAAGGACAGATCGTTGAGATTGTGTATAGATTACAGAGAGCTGAACAAGGTAACCATCAAGAACAAGTATCCATTGCCTCGTATTGATGATTTGTTAGATCAAATCCAAGGAGCGACTGTATTCTCCAGGATTGACCTACGCTCAGGATATCACCAGCTGAGGGTGAGAGAGCAGGATGTGCACAAGACAACATTCAGGACCAGATATGGACACTACGAGTTTGTAGCGATGCCATTTGGGCTTACGAATGCCCCAACAGTCTTTATGGAGTTGATGAACAGCGTTTTCATCGACTTCCTGGATCAGTTTGTGGTGGTCTTCATAGATGACATTTTGGTGTACTCTCGCAGCAGAGAGGAGCATGCAGGACAGCTGAGGACTGTATTGCAGGTTTTACGGGATAGAGAACTTTATGCTAAGTTCTCTAAGTGCGATTTTTGGATGCCAAAGGTAGCATTCCTGGGTCATATTGTTTCCGCCGAAGGGATCAAGGTTGATTCGGCGAAGATCGAGGCAGTAGCAGCTTGGACGACACCGACGAACGTCAAGAAAGTACGTAGCTTTCTTGGCCTAGACGGGTATTACCGACGCTTTGTGGAGGGATTTTCTGTGATCGCCCGTCCACTGGCGAGTCTGCTGAGGAAGACTACCAGATTTGTATGGTCTGAGCAGTGTATGCACAGTTTTGAGGAGCTGAAGAGACGTTTGACTTCCGCTCCTATTTTGGCACAGCCAGAGGGTACAGAGGATTTTGTGGTTTACAGTGATGCATCCAAGCTAGGCTTGGGATGTGTGTTGGTGTAGAGAGGCAGGGTGACTGCATATGCGTCTAGACAGCTGGAGACGTATGAGGAGAACTACCCAACTCATGATCTGGAGTTGGCAGCGGTAGTTCATGCATTGAAGATCTGGAGACATTACCTGTATGGTGCTACATGTCAGATCTTCACAGACCATAAGAGTCTGAAGTACATTTTGATGCAGCGGGAATTGAATAACCGCCAGCGTAGGTGGCTTGAGTTGATCAAGGATTTTGATCTTGAGATTCTGTACCATCCGGGGAAGGCGAACGTGGTCGCCGACGGCCTGAGCAGGAAAACGCCTTAGGAGCAGGCAATTGCGAGATTGACAGTACATTCACAGTTACAGAGAGACCTGATTTGGTTAGAGTTGGACATCCAGTTTCCTGATGAGGATGCCCGACTAAGTACTTTAGTGGTTCTACCTCATTTGTTGAGTGAGATCCAACAGAAGCAGGAGACCTACCCGACACTGACGAGGATCCGTGAGAGGATGTCCAAAGATGAGGCACCTCAGTTCCTATAGGAGCAGATGGAGTGATGAGACGCCGCTGTCGCGTCAGTGTGCCCGCTGATGCGGATTTGTGCTAGAGGATATTATAGAAGGCTCATTGTACGTCTTATTCAGTGCATCTTGGTACAAGTAAGATGTACCAGGATTTGAGACGCTCATACTGGTGGGGAGGGATGAAGCCCAATGTGGCCAGATTTGTGGCACAGTGTGCGACCTGCCAGCAAGTCAAGATCGAGCATTGCAGACCTGGAGGTGAACTCCATCCACTTCCTGTTCCACAAAGGAAGTGGGAGGACGTCACCATGGACTTTGTGACTGAGCTTAGACTGAGCCGGAGTTTTGATGCTATCTGGGTTATAGTGGATAGATTGACGAAGACAACACGTTTCATCCCTATTCGGGAAACGTGGCCGGTGAGTAGATTAACTGAGGAGTACACTAGGCAGATAGTGAGACTCCATGGTGTACCGAGGACAATCGTCTCAGACAGAGATGGGCGATTTACCTCGAGGTTTTGGCAGCAGATTCAGACTGCCCTGGGGACGAGTTTACACTTCAATACTGCGTTTCATCCGTTGACAGATGGTCAGTTAGAGAGGACCATCCAGAGACTGGAGGATATGCTGCGAGTTTGTGTGTTGGACTGGGGACAAGTGTGGACGGATCATCTCCCACTTGTTGAGTTCTCGTACAACAACAGCTGGCATGCATCGATTGGGATGGCCCCATATGAGGCACTGTATGGACAAAGATGTCATACTCCGTTATGCTGGAATGAGCCGAGTAGTGTTAGTGGGTTGACACCTGATCAGATTCAGGATGATGTGGCTCGAGTAGCACTGACTAGAGAGAGGATGCTGACTGCCCAAAGCCGTCAGAAGTCGTATGCTGATAGGAGGCGTACACCTCTAGAGTTCAGAGTAGGAGCCCGTGTATGGCTGAGAGTGTCTCCGACACGAGGTGTTAGACGTTTTGGCATTAAGGGGAAGTTGAGCCCCCGATATGTCGGACCGTTCGAGATTCTGGACCGAGTTGGGAGCGCAACATACAGGTTAGCTTTTCCTCCGAGATTAGAGGGTGTTCACCTTGTATTTCACGTGTCTCAGCTGAGGGAGTATATACCAGATCCGAGACATATTGTGAGTTATGATAATTTGGTGGTTGAGCCGGACCACACTTTTGTTGAGCACCCGATTGCCGTCCTAGAACGAGGTATGAGACGCATGCGTTCGAAGGACATTCCTATGCTGACGATATAGTGGTCGAGACGAGGACCTGATGAGGCTACATGGGAGACTGAGGATAGTATCCAGATGAACTATCCAGAGTTTTATGCCGAGATAGATGTACCTGTAGGATCGACGAGTAGATCTTAGTACTATCTTGGTGAGTGTTATGTGCTTATATGCTTATATGCTATGATGTGTTTATTTTCGTACTAGCTATGATATGATGTGTGATCTTATTAGATCTTGTTGTGCTAGTGCGATTGATTATAGCTGGAGATGGTTCTTTCCTCCATGCTATTATGATGCGATTAGGTTTATCTGGAGATGTTTTTCCTCCATGCCCTTCTGTTATGAGTACGATACGGAGAGAGATGTTCTTCCTCTATGCCCTTGTGATGTTATGGTGATGGTTTGGCTAGAGATTTTTTTCCTCTATGCCCTGGATAGTATAGTGATCTTATGGCTGGAGATGATGAGTTCCTCCATGCCTGTGCTTGAGGTTATAGAGTAATATAGGTTGATACCTTATGAGCGGAGATGTGATACCTCCGAGAGAGAAAGAGAGTTATACCTCGGCATATGGGTCCGAGAGGGTATGGTTTATACAAGTTTCGGGACGAAACTTGTTTTTAGGGGAGGTGAGATGTAAGAGCCTTGATCTTTAGGAGCTGAGCCGCCCCTGCGGATGCTTGTGCCGCCCCAGCGGGTTTCCGCCCTTGCGGCTCAAGGAACCGCCCCTGCGGATTCTTGCGGCTGCAGCCGGCTTTGTTGACCGGTTGACTCGTGCTTTACCTTCTCTTCTTACCTTAGGAGCAAGGCTTTCTTCTTCAGTCTTCATTCCCAATCCAGCTTCTCACGTCCTTCTTGCTTCTCCCTTCTCTCCTTCTTGATCTTGCTTGAGTTTTCCTTGGAGTTTGATAGAGTTTGTGTGTGAATTTGGTAGAGCTTGATGTTGTGCATGGTTTCTGAGTTTCAGATGCCAACTGAGAGTGTGTTCAGTTCTTTCCTTGGTTGATCATAGCAGTAGGTAAGTCTTGGTTCTTCTCTTCTTTCTTTCTTCCTTTGCTTCCTCCTCCATAGCTTAGGATTAGATGTGCTTGGTTGGATGTTGATGTTGGAATGTGTTTGTGTATGTATGTGTGTGGTTATGGCATGAAGAAGACGTGATTTGATCATGTGAAGAGCCGAAGAGGAATCGCGGGATCACATTCTGCACTGTCGCCGCCCCCGCGCCTAGAAGCCGCCGCCCCTGTGGGAGCCGTGTCACTGCGCCTGCGCCCGTGCCTGCGCTTGCCTGCGGCCGAGCGTCGCGGCGCCTGCGGGTTGCCTTGTTCCGCCCCTACGTCTTTCCGTTCCACAAGTGCGTCTTGTACAAGATCTACTTAGAGTAGTATGATCCTTTCCTTTCCTAGTATGAGCGGGTTAGTAGGATGCTAGGTACGTGTTTGAGGTTAGAATGATGATGAGTATGATATCGTTTATGCCGGTTATGGCTTTGAGGTTTATGAGTTAGGATATGATCCTTATGGATCCCTTGGGACTAGGTGTGACCCCTTTGATGGATAGGAGTTGATACCTTGTTATGCCTTGTTATTAGGTAGTGTTGTCCTCTAGATTGGAGTGGACCGTATTGAGAGTTGATAGTGGTTGAGACTACTTCTGAGGTTGAGGTAAGTCCGTAGGACTTACTTAGCTGCCATCCTTATATTGGATGTATGTATGAGTGGTGTGTGATATATGCTTGATAGCATGTGTTGTGATGATTACCGACCTATGGTTTAGTGACTGCCCATTGTAGGGTTGTGACAACCTTGCCTCGTCATCCCGCGTGGAGACGAGGAGGTTCTCTGCGGACAGGTCAGATCTGGAAGTGGGACGGGCACCTACCGTTCTCATAGTATAGACGGGAAAGTGTTACCAGATCACCACTACAGCTGGCAACATCCCCGAGAGGCGAGGGTTATATTCCTCGTGTCATATATATTCATATACATCTACTTATACGATTTGAGTGTTGGACGTTATAAAGTAATTAACCGGGTAAATGTGTGATAGCATGATGATGTGTTATTATTCCTGACGTGTGACTATGCTTATGCATCTCTATATATATGTGTATGATTAGCTAACGGTTTTATACCGTGCTCTAGATCCTTTGCAGGTTAGGAGAGTTGCAGAGTGATCCAGAGGGGTGATCCACTGAGGGCTCCATACACTGGGTTTATACGTGGGATACGGGATATTTATGATGTACGGATTTATGTTTTGGTTTGTACTCAGCGGTTCTTCTGTATTACCTTTTGATATGTATATATATATTTATATCAGTTTGATGTTTTGTTTTAATCTATGTGTGCCTTGTTGTAAGATCCAGTGAACTTGTTGTCATGCTAGGGTCAGGATCCATTGTGAGATCCTAACCCAGTAGCGCCTCGAGTCCTACGGATTCGGGGTGTTACAAAGTTGGTATCAGAGCCTCAGGTTGACAACAATGGAACTTGCAATCTGCGATAAAGGTCGAATAGATAAATAAACAGAACCCGAAAGGGGTCTGACTTTTCAAAAGGTTTTGGTTTTGAAATGAGTACAAAATGTTTTGGGATATCGTGTACGTGAGCCATCGCCCCTCTAAAGATCTCGACAATATAGATATATATAGATATTATGTTGTGATTGATTTGATATATATCTATACATATGGCATATATATAGCCTTCTAAGTTAGGTTATGTCCTCTGCAGATGGTTCATACTAGAGCCTTACTTGCAACTGGATGAGGTAAATGTAGACCCCCTCTAGGTAGAGGACGGGGTAGGATTCCCGTTGTTGATCCACGTGCAACGGAGAAGATTCACGAGGACATTGCTGAGAGTGCCGTTCTTGAGACTGAGAACGGTGCAGCTGAGATACATGGATCCCAGAGAGTCAAGTCAGATGACTTGGATCGTGTCTCTATGGAGGGACCAGCCTTCCGTGAGTATATTAGACGCGTTGAGGAGGCTGCCAAAGAAGGTAGACGTGCCCCTGATCTGCCAGCACAGGAGGGATCATCTAAGAGATCCCATACTGTTACTCAGGTGCCAGCTGTACCGGCACCTGCTGCTGAGATTGCTAGAGTTACAGAGGAGCATAGAGGGTCTCGACCAGATACTTGGTTGAAGGCTTTTCATCAGATGGGAGTACCCCCTTTCTCTGGGAAGGTGGGGTTAGAGGTTAAGCTCTGGATTGGACATGTGGACTCAACTCTAGAGTCCATCAGATGTCCAGCGGATAGATAGATTGAGTTGGTGCAGACTCTGTTCAAAGATTTGGCACAACACTGGTGGAGGTCTGTACGAGTACAAGTTACCAGTTATGAGAAGATGAGGACTATGATTAGAGAGCGTTTCTGCCATGCCTCACTGAGGAGGGAGAAACTGCAGGATTTTGTTGAGGTTGGATTTGAGGATGTACCAGTCTCAGAGGCCATTAGGAGATTTCAGGAAGAGTTGGCATTGCTGGGACCAGCTGCACCTTCTGCAGATCAGCATGTGCATATTTTCTCCCGACGACTGAGGGATACTACCCGGAACCAATTTGGATCCGTTTGGCTTATTTATTCGTATTCAAATCTAGTTCTTGGGTTAAATAAAATAAATAAAAAATTAAATAGATTTTAAAATAACAAGAAAAATTATTAAAAGTTTCCGGTTATTACAACTATGAATTAGTCTGATTTTATTGATCACTAGCCCTTACTCTGGGGAGCAAGGATCTCTTCTTCCACCCACCTTCCGTGTCGAGTTTGATAACATAAAGAATGAATATTGATGTTGATGATTAGATGATGACATTTCATTATCTAATGTTTCTTCAAACTCTAACTGATTGAATCTCTAGCTCTTTGCTAAGAACTCTTCTTAGCCTCTTCGTTAATATTAGCGTACTGGATATTATTTTAAAAAAAAACAACATAATCCTACATAGGAGTGGGCATGATGATATGAGTTGAATTCATCTCCGACCCGGATATTTTACATGAACGGCATCCGGCCGGACTAAAAATTTACTTTGCGGCGACGGATGAGTGAATTTAATGGGACTATCAAAAGAATTACAAACCCTAAATCTAAAATGAACTTGGACCATTTCTAAATTTTTTACCAACATGACTTATTTTTTTAATATATAAGCATAACTATACAACTATATATAATATAAAACTAATGTTTAGGCATTTTATTTATATATTTATTATTTAAAATAAGAAAAATTATTATATACGGACAAGATGGGTCTAGCGGGATAAAGAAGTTAAGGCGCATGTACCATCTCAGAGAGTTTTTGGCAGAACAATTTCAAACCGAGATTTATAATATTGGATGAAATTCTGTCGGGACCAGGACGAGATCGAAATTGGTGGAATTTCTACCCACCACTAATCCTACATTTACATAGAATTATTTTAAAATATTCAAACATTATTTCATAAAAAATATTCGACTCATGTTATGTGTATACTCAAAATATAATATTTATGCATATATATCTTATAAATATCCATTCACGACGCGGACCTAAGCTGGTTTAATTCTAAAATTCCGAACTAACCTCGCTATTTTTTGACTCCTATTCACAATATGAAATAATCTAGACTACCTTAGGACTTTCTATATCTACCCAACTCATAACATTCACGACAAGTGTTATGTATGCTACTAATTAATTCTGAACCTAAGGGATTGGTTACCTTCATATTTTACGAGTTGGTTTTTTAATTTGCTATAATCATCATGTATTTCATTTTGATATCCAAGTTAATTGTTTAGAAATGTTGTATAGGGATAATGTTGGGTTTTTACAGAGACTAGTGACACACGCGTCAACCAGAGATGACAAAGCGTCGGGTGATGGGTGAATATACCATTTTAGTCTTCCGATCCGTCACCTAAAATCTTCACCCGACCCGTACATTTTGTCACCCTTATCCCTATCCGTCGGATGAACGGGTGAATCGGGTTTTTTTCGGGTGAAATTTAATCCGTTTTCTTAACCTAATATTCAACCAAAAATTTAAACAAATTGAAATTATATAAGCTAAAATTAAATAAAAAACTTAATCCAATTTATGGCTTAACAACTGACATTATTTGAAAATATATATATTTGATACATCTTACATATCTCCAAAACATTGAATGAAGTAAAAGCGAAAAAAATAACAAAAGATTATGAACACACTTTAGAGTTGTCACACTCTATTTGACTCGTTTTCTTTAGTAATAATATTTTGTATGTAACAAAAAATATATTCCCTTAAAAATCACGGCACTTAAATTTGTATTACCAACAAAGTTGTCATGAAAATATAAAAAAATTTGTTATAATGAAAAGGGTGATGAATGCGGGTGATGGGTGTGGGTGACGAGTACGGGTGGTGGATCGGGTGATGGGTCTTGAGATGCTCACCCGTATCCAACCTGTTCCATCACCCGCTACACCCGAGTTTCACCCGCATGTTAGCGGATTTTCACCCGTTTTTTTTCGGGACAGGTTTTCGGATAGCCATCAGATGCGGGTGTTACTGTCATCCCTTGCGTGAACGCGCTCTTGTTCAATCCGGAAACTTTTGTTTATAGATTAAATTTGGAATCGATCATTTAATATTACTAATTCGATACTAGTATGTGTTTATTTTATTTTCAAAGAGCGAAAATTATATCGAAATTAAAATCAAAATATATATATTAGAATAATTAGCTAGAATGTGGCGCTAGTATTACTAATATATAAAGGTATTTATTGAAGGATCGTAAGTTTAATTTTGCATTAAATTATGAAAACTTTGTAAATTTGAATTGCTTTAAAATTTTATATCTAAAATAGACTAAAATGTCTATTATTAAATAAAAGAGATTAGTTTAAGAATCAAGGCTATCAAGTCTTCAACAATTTTAGTTTATCAAACACTAAAATTATTTTAAAAAAATTAATTATATATTTGTAAAATAAAATTCATTAGTAGTTAAAAACCGACCACTAACTTAAGTGAAGAATTGAATCTAATAAATTTGTTTGGCCTATTTAGTTTCTTTATCCTTTGTATGATTTAACTAGCTCAAAAAATTAATGATATATGTCATTAATTTATACTATAATAATTTTTCTATTATGAACCATAGGTCTATGATAAGTTCTAAGCGTAAGTTTAGATCTTGCAAAATAGTATACAATAACTGGTAATTGTAATGGGATCATGATTAAACTCAAAAATACAGAAATATTAATTATGATATATATATATATATATATATATATATATATATATATATATATATATATATATATATATATATATATATATATATATATATATATATATATATATATATAATATACATTAAAAAATCGTTTAATGATAAACGACTAACAAATTAACATGGACGTACGATATGATTTGCAACTATATAAACGAACTAATCCTAAAATTTGTCCCAAAGATTATCTATTTTTCTTTCTTTAAATTCCCTCCCAAGATTTTATATATATATATATATATATACCTTTACTAAAACAAGCGACACTAACGCTGACCGTAACACCCCGAATCATGCGAACTCGGAGCATTACTGGTTAGGACCTCATAGTGTGTCACGGCTTTAGGTTGACGTCAATAACGTCGGATTTTGCAACAAGACACAAACAATATTAAATAAAAATCCTTTTAAAATTAACATATTTCGACTCGACAGACTCGTATAAGATCCAATTGAGAAAGAAATAAACTCTACTGTAAGATAAATAAAAGAATCATAACTAAATAAACCCAATGCCCACAACTCCTAGTACAGAAATTCTGGCTGGCCACTCCACTCCCGATTTCTCTGTAGAGATCTAACCTTAAAAATCTAACAACACGGTAAAACCGTTTGCTACAATTTTAATACTAAGGTCACTAAGGCACAAACACACTCATGATAAATAATGTAAATCAATTAACATGCACAAAACAAGGTCCCGGTTATTATATTTTCTTTGGTGAAATTTGCCATCTATTTTCTAACTTTTAATGGTAGCGCAACGGTCTCCCGACCCCTGCCCCCGTCCCCATTAACCAGTAGGACTGGT
This sequence comes from Fagopyrum tataricum, assembly GCA_002319775.1. Taxonomy (NCBI): domain Eukaryota; kingdom Viridiplantae; phylum Streptophyta; class Magnoliopsida; order Caryophyllales; family Polygonaceae; genus Fagopyrum; species Fagopyrum tataricum. The sequence continues at coordinate 39,518,222 of CM008279.1, read as the reverse complement.
TTTGATGCATGTTCCCCGTGTACACTACTAGACTGGTCGCGGGGAAATATTTGGTACCCTCGGCCCGAACAGAAAGCTACGGCACGTTATAATGCACTTGTGCCTCTCTTTAGAAATTTAAAAACAGTGATCTAATTCGTTCATTTTATTTCACAATCATAACAAACACTACCCTAGTGCACACTCATTATTAAAAAGGTAACTAAGTGAGTCCTATGAACTCATCTTATCCGTATTGGTCTCAACGTTTCTCGCGATCTTGCCAGTCAAAAATCCGATTTCCCTGATCAATATACATCAACCCTTGGAACTATATCAACCCTTAACACTGCTCGACTTATCATTCTAATCAATCAGGGTATGATATCTAGCATCGATACCGTGACGTTTCTACGCCCTAGGTTTACGAACCTAGATGTCTGTAACAACCCAAATCCGTAGGACTCGAGGTGCCACTGGGCTAGGATCTCACAATGGATCCTGACCCTAGCCTGAGAACAAGTTCACTGAATCTTATAACAAGACACAAATAGATTAAAACAAAACATAAAAATGATATATATATATATATATATATATATATATATATATATATATACATAATATATATACATATCAAAAGGTAATACAGAGTAACCGCTGAGTACAAAATCAAAATATATATCCGTACAACATAAATAACCCATATCCCACGATATCGCCCAGTGTACGGAGCCCTCAGCGGATCACCCCTCTGGATCACTCTGCAGCTCTCCTTACCAGCAAAGGATCTACAACACGGTATAAAACCGTTAGCTAACCATACACATATATATAGAGATGCTAGAGCACAAACACACATCAGGAATCATAACACATCATCATGTTTTCACACACTTACCCGGTTTATTATCTTTATAACGTCAATCACTCAAATAGTATATAGATCTGCATATGAAAATATGTGACACGAGGAATGTATATAATCCTCGCCTCTGAGTGCAATAGCTAGCTGGAGTGGTATCAACGCACCTTCCCGTATACCATAAGGGGTGGTCGGTGCCCTTCCCGTATACCATGTCTAACTAGCTTACAGAGAACTTCCCAGACTCCACTACGGGATGAAAGGTAAGTTGTCACAACCACTACAATGGGCGGTCAATATATCATAGGTCGGTAAGGAACCATAACGCATACTATAAAGCATATAACAAACACCACTCATGCATACATCCAATATAAGGATGGCAGCTAAGTAAGTCCTATGGACTTACCTCAACCTCGGTAGTAGTCTCAATCACAATCTCAAACACAGTCCACTCCAATCTGGAGGACAACACTGCCTAATAACAAGGGATGACAATATATCATAATCATATCCATCAAAGGGTTACACCTAGACCCAAGGGATCCATAAGGATCATATCCTAACTTATAAACCTCAAAGCCATAACTGACATAAACGATAACGTACTCATCATCATTCTAACCTCATACATGTACCTAGCATGCTACTAACCCGCTCATACTAGGAAAGAAAAGGATCTACCGAACTCTAGGTAGACCCGAGACAAGATGCACCTGCGTGACGGAAAGACGCAGGGGCGGAACAGACAAACTGCAGGCGCGGAAAGGCTCAGCCGCAAGCGCGGTGACACTGGCCGCAGGCAACGCAGCCACGGCATAGGCGATGTGGCACGGCTTCCGCAGGGGTGGCGGCTTCCAGGCGCGGGGGCGGCAACGGTGCAGAATGTGATCCCGCGACTCTTTTTCAGCTCTTCACGTGATCAAATCACGTCTTCTCTCATCCAAAACCAAGAACATACATATACATACACATTTCAACATCAATCTATATCCAATTCATCTAATCCTAAGCTAAGGGAGATGGAATCAAAGAAAGAAAGAAGAGAAGAAGAAGAATGGAGCTTACCTACTGCTGGTCTAGTCAAGAAGATGATCCAAACTACACTTCAACTGACTTCCAAGCTGAGCCACAACATTCAACAACATCATCATCCACAACCAAACACAAACTCTTTCAAACTCTAAGGAAAAACAATATCAAGATCAAGATGGAGAGAAGAGGAAGAAGCTAGAAGGACGTAAGGAAGCTGGGAATGAAGTGAAGAAGGAGCCCTTGCTCAGAGTGGAAAGAAAAAGGTAAGGAAGAGAGTAAAGCACGAGTCAACCGGTCAACAAAACCGGTTGCAGCCGCAAGAAACCGCAGGGGCGGTTCCTTGGGCCGCGGGAGCGGGAACCCGTTGGGCGACACACAAGCCCGCGGGGGCGGCTAAGGTAAAATCTCGGCTAAAGCCAAATCTCGGCTAAGGCAAACTCGGTCCAAAAGACTAAGGCTCTTACATCTCACCCCCCCTAAAAACAAGTTTCATCCCGAAACTTGTAAAGTCTTGAAACCACTCGGACTTAAAAGCCGAGGTACAACTCTCTCTATAACCTCAAACATAAGCATGGAGGAAATCATCAACTCCAGCAACAAAACACTATCCAAGGCATAGAGGAAAACCATCTCTAGCCAAACCATAATCACATCACAAGGCATAGAGGAATCACATCTCTAGCCGTATCATACTCATAACAGAAAAGCATGGAGGAAAAACATCTCCAACAACACTATGTCCATCAAAATAGCATGGAGGAATAACCATCTCCAGCTGAATCCTAAACGTATCACAATAGCATGGAGGAAAGAGCCATCTCCAGCTATAAACAATAATCATACTAGCACAACAAGATCTAATAAGATCATATATCACATCAAAGCTAGTATGAAAATAAACACATCATCGCATATAAGCACATAAATACTCACCAAGATAATACTAAGATCTACTCGGTGATCGTACTAGTGCACCTATCTCGGCATAGAACTCTGGATAGTTCCTCTGGATATTATCCTCAGTCTCCCATGTAGCCTCATCAGGTCCTCATCTCGACCACTGTATCCTCAGCATAGGAATGTCCTTCGAACGCAGGCGTCTCATACCTCGTTCTAGGACTACAATAGGGTGCTAAATAAAGGTTTGGTCCGGCTCAACCACCAAATCATCATAACTCACGATGTGTCTCGGATCTGGTATATACTCCCTCAGTTGAGACACGTGGAATACAGGGTGAACACCCTCTAACCTCGGAGGCAAAGCCAATCTGTATGTTGCACTCCCAACCCGATCCAGAATCTTGAACGGTCCGACATATCGGGGGCTCAACTTCCCCTTAATGCCAAAACGTCTAACATCTCGTGTCGGAGACACTCTCAGCCACACATGGGCTCCAACTCTGAACTCTAGAGGTCTACGCCTCCTATCTGCCTATGACTTCTGACGGCTCTGGGCTGTCAGCATCCGCTCTCTAATCAGTGCTACACGAGCCACATCATCCTGAATCTGATCAGGTGTCAAACCACTAACACTGCTCTGCTCATCCCAACATAACGGAGTACGACATCTCTACCCATACAGTGCCTCATATGGGGCCATCCCAATAGATGCATGCCAGCTGTTGTTGTATGAGAACTCAAAAAGTGGGAGATGATCCGTCCACACTTGTCCCCAATCCAACACACAAGCTCGCAGCATATCCTCCAACGTCTGAATGGTCCTCTCTGACTGACCATTTGTCTGAGGATGGAACGCAGTCGTGAAGTGCAAAATCATCCCCAGGGCAGTCTGAATCGGCTGCCAAAACCTCGAGGTAAATCGTCCATCTCTATCTGAGACGATCGTCCTCGGCACACCATGGAGTCTCACTATCTGTCTAGTGTACTCCTCAGCTAATCTGCTCACCGGCCACGTTTCCCGAATAGGGATGAAGCTTGCCGTCTTCGTCAATCTGTCCACTATGACCCATATGGCATCAAAACGCCGGCTCAGTCTCAGCCCAGTCACAAAGTCCATGGTGACGTCCTCCCACTTCCTCTGTGGAACAGGAAGTGGATGGAGTTCACCTCCAGGTCTACTATGCTCTATCTTGACCTGCTCCCAGGTCGCACACTGTGCCACAAATCTGGCCACATCGGGCTTCAGGCCTCCCCACCAATATAAACGTCTCAAGTCCTGGTACATCTTACTCGTACCTGGGTGTAATGAATAAGGCGTACAGTGAGCCTCCTATAAAATCCTCTGACGTAGATCAACATCAGCGGGTACACAGACGCGACCATGGCGCCTCAACACTCCATCTGCTCCCAGAAGGAACTGTGGTGCCTCATCACTAGACATCCTATCACGTATCCTCATCAATGTCGGGCAGGTCTCCTGCTTCTGTTGGATCTCACCCAACAGATCAGGAAGAACCTCTAGAGTACGTAGTTGGGCATCCTCATCAGGAAACTGGATGTCCAACTCTAACCAGATCAGGTCTCTCTGTAACTTATGTTGAACTGTCAGCCTCGCAATCGCCTACTCTCGAGGCGTCTTCCTGATCAGGGCGTCGACAACAACGTTCGCCTTCCCTGGATGGTACAGAAACTCTAAATCAAAGTCCTTGATCAGCTCGAGCCACCTACGTTGGCGATTTATTCAATTCCCGCTGCGTGAAAATGTACTTCAAACTCTTATGGTTTGTGAAGATCTGACATGTAACACCATACAGGTAATGCCTCCAGATCTTCAGTGCATGAACTAACGCTGCCAACTCCAGATCATGAGTCGGGTAGTTCTCCCCATACGTCTTCAGCTGTCTAGACGCAAAAGCAATCACCCTGCCTCTCTGCATCAACACACATCCGAAGCCTAGCTTGGATGCATCACTATAAACCACAAAGTCCTCTGTACCCTCTGGCTGTGCCAAAACAGGAGCGGACGTCAGACGTCTCTTCAGCTCCTCAAAACTCCGTCTGCACTGCTCAGTCCACATAAATCTGGTAGTCTTCCTCAGCAGACTCGTTAGTGGACGGGCAATCACAGAAAATCCCTCCTCAAAGCGTCTGTAATAACCGGCTAGGCCAAGGAAGCTACGTACTTCCTTGACGTTCGTCGGTGTAGTCCAAGCTGCTACTACCTCAGTCTTGGCCAGATCTACCTTGATGCCTTCAGCTGATACCACATGACCCAGGAATGCTACCTCTGGCATCCAAAACTCACACTTAGAGAACTTAGCATAAAGTTCTTTATCCGGTAAAACCTACAACACACTCATCATCTGTCCTGCATGCTCCTCTCTGTTGCGAGAGTATACCAGAATATCATCTATGAATACCACCACAAACTAATCCAAGAAGTCGATGAAGATACTGTTCATCAACTCTTTAAAAACTGTTGGGGCATTCGTAAGCCCAAATGGCATCACTACAAACTCGTAGTGGCCATATCTGGTCCGGAATGTTGTCCTGTGCACATCCTGCTCTCTCACCCTCAGCTGGTGATACCCTGAACGCAGGTCAATCCTGGAAACACAGTCGCTCCCTGAAGCTGATCTAACAAATCATCAATACGAGGTAGTGGATACTTGTTCTTGATGGTCACCTTG
>CM008279.1:38945483-39502753 GCA_002319775.1 Fagopyrum tataricum | reverse complement strand
CTAGAGCACCGGAGGAGCATAGAGGGCCTAGACCAGATACCTGGTTGAAGGCATTTCATCAGATGAGTGTACCCCCTTTCACTGGGAAAGTGGGGCTAGAGGTGGAGCTGTGGATAGGACATGTAGACTCAGCTCTGGAGTCTATTAGATGTCCAGCTGACAGGCAGATTGAGCTGGTGCAGACCTTGTTCAAAGATCTGGCACAACACTGGTGGAGGTTTGTACGAGTCCAGGTTACTAGCTATGAGCAGATGAGGACTCTAATCCGAGAGTGTTTCTGTCCTGCCTCTCTGAGGAGGGAGAAACTGCGAGATTTTGTGGAGGCTGGGTTCGAGGATGTACCAGTCTCTGAGGTTATCAGGAGGTGCTGGCCTTACGGGGACCAGCTGCACCGGCTGCAGATCAGCACGTTTATCTCTTTTCCCGACGACTGAGGGATACTACCCGGACCTACATGGCAGGGTTTCACTGTGAGACTCTCACAGATTATCAGGACAGAGCTTCCGATTATGAGAGGGAGCGAGCTGGACAGAGGAGAGCTTCTTAGACCGGAGGGTTTGAGAAGAGACAGCGTACAGGGCAGACTAGTGGTGCTGGTGGTTCTGCTAGTGGTTGGCGTGGTCAGAGACGCCAGAGTCAGCCTTCATCTGCGCCTGTTGCAGAGAAGGGACGTCAGTGCTTTAACTGTGGAGATCCAGGGCATATGAGGCCAGAGTTTACGAGGACATTGGTGACTTGCCACATCTGTGGTAGGCAAGGTCACCGAGTTGTTTACTGCCGCCAAGGCGGAGCGTCATCCCAACAGGGTTCTTTTCCTGCTATTGCAGCGGGAGGTGGGCAGAGGCCACCTCAGCAGCAACAGACTCAGGGACAGTAGAGAGTCCCCGATCGCCCTACGACTCAGGGATCTGCTCTTGGGCCGAGTAGAGGCAGAGGTCGTGGTGGAGGCATCATTGATACCAGAGGCCCAGAGGGTCGTGTTTTTGAGTTGAGTAGTGCAAAGGAGCCAGCTGCACCTACTGCTACAGGTACCATTCTGATTAATGGTTTACCTGTTAGAGTTTTATTTGATACTGGTGCTACCCACTCTTTTATTTATGATGCCTGTGTAGAGCGTCTTAGTTTAGATACAGTTGAGGGGATACCCTTTATTATAGGGTTACCCGATGGTGGTAGGGTCAGAGGTACCCGTGAGATTCACGGTTGTCCCATTTCTGTAGGGACCCGTGTGTTACTAGTTGACTTCTTTGTCATGCCATTAGAGCATGAAGAAGTCATTCTAGGTATGGACTGGATGGATAGACACTCTGCAGTCTTAGATGTAGGTAGGAGGACTGTTACCCTCTCTACCGAGTTAGGCCAAAAAGAGGTTTTCCGAGGTTGGGACCTTGGAAAGACAAGTATAGTTATCAGCACCATACGAGCAGCTAGATTGATTGCACAGGGTTGCGAGGCCTTCTGGTGTTATGCCATGAAGGAGGGGGAGAGTCCAGTGTTAGAGGATATCCCAGTTGTTTGTGAGTATACAAATGTTATTGCTGAGCCGTGCAGTTTGCCGCCTCAGAGGAGTGTGGATTTCAGTATCGAGTTGGAGCCTGGTACTAGACCCATCTCGAAGGCCCCATACCGGATGACGCCTGTCGAGATGTTGGAGCTGAAGAAGCAAATCGAGGAGTTGGCTGAGAAGGGCTTCATTCGCCCTAGCGTGTCCCCTTGGTGAGCACCTGTCCTCTTCGTACGGAAGAAGGACGGATCACTGAGGTTGTGCATAGACTACAGAGAGTTGAACAAGGTGACCATCAAGAACAAGTATACACTGCCGCGCATTGATGATTTGTTAGATCAGTTACAGGGAGCTACTATGTTCTCCAGGATTGACCTGCGTTCCGGGTATCACCAGTTGAGGGTGAGGGAGCAGGATGTGCATAGGACAGCATTCCGGACCAGATATGGCCACTACGAGTTTGTAGTGATGCCATTTGGGCTTACGAATGCCCCAACTGTCTTTATGGAGTTGATGAACAGTATCTTCATCGACTTCCTGGATCAGTATGTAGTGGTCTTCATTGATGACATTCTGGTATACTCTCGCAGTGGAGAGGAGCATGCAAGACATCTGAGGACTGTATTGCAGGTTTTGTGGGATAGAGAACTTTATGCTAAGTTCTCTAAGTGTGAGTTCTGGATGCCAAAGGTAGCATTCTTGGGTCATGTGGTTTCAGCTGAGGGGATCAAGGTGGATCTAGTGAAGATTGAGGTTGTAGCAGCTTGGACGACACCGACGAACGTCAAGGAAGTACGTAGTTTCCTTGGCCTAACCGGTTATTACAGACGCTTCGTGGAGGGTTTTTCTGTGATTGCCCGTCCACTGACGAGTTTTCTGAGAAAGACTACCAGATTTTTGTGGTCTGATCAGTGAAGACAGAGTTTTGAGCAGTTGAAGAGGCGGTTGACTTCTGCTCCTATTTTGGCACAGCCCGAGGGTACTGAGGATTTTGTGGTCTACAGTGATGCATCCAAGCTAGGCTTGGGATGTGTTCTGATGCAGCGAGGCTGAGTGATTGCATATGCGTCTCGACAGCTGAAGACATATGAGGAGAACTACCCGACTCATGATTTGGAGTTGGCAGCGGTAGTTCATGCATTGAAGATCTGGAGACACTACCTGTATGGTGCTACATGTCAGATCTTCACAGAGCATAAGAATCTGAAGTATATTTTCACGCAGCGGGAATTGAATAACCGCCAGCGTAGGTGGCTTGAGCTGATCAAGGATTTTGATCTAGAGATTTTGTACCATCCAGGGAAGGCGAACGTTGTCGCCGACACCCTGAGCAAGAAGATGCCTCGTGAGCAGGCGATTGCGAGGTTGACAGTGCAGTCTCAGTTACAGAGAGACCTAATATGGTTAGAGTTGGATATTCAGTTTCCTGATGAGGGTGCTCAGCTACGTACTTTAGAGATTCTTCCTGATATGTTGGATGAGATCCGACAGAAACAGGAGACCTGCCCGGCTTTGCAGAGGATTAGAGATAGGATGTCTCGAGATGAGGCACCACAGTTCCTGCTTGGAGCAGATAGAGTTTTGAGGCACTGCGGTCGCGTCTGTGTACCTGCTGATACAGAGTTGAGGCAGAGGATTTTACAGGAGGCTCACTGTACACCTTACTTTGTACATCTAGGTACGGGAAAGATGTATCAGGATTTGAGACGTATGTACTGGTGGGGAGGGCTGAAGCCTGATGTAGCCAGATTTGTAGCTCAGTGTGCGACCTGCCAGCAGGTCAAGATCGAGCATTTCCGACCAGGAGGTGAGCTCCATCCACTCCCTGTTCCACAGAGGAAGTGGGAGGACGTCACCATGGATTTTGTGACCGGACTGAGGCTGAGCCGGAGTTTTGATGCTATCTGGGTTATAGTAGACAGATTGACGAAGACGGCACGTTTCATTCCTATCAGGGAGACGTGGCCGGTGAGAAGATTAGCAGAGGAGTACACTAGGTAGATAGTGAGACTCCATGGTGTACCGAGGACGATCATCTCAGACAGAGATTGGCGATTTACCTCGAGATTCTGGCAGCAAATTCAGACTGCCCTGGGGACGAGTTTGCACTTCACGACTGCGTTTCATCCTCAGACAGATGGTCAGTCAGAGAGGACCATTCAGACCTTGGAGGATATGTTTCGAGCTTGTGTGTTGGATTGGGGGCAAGTGTGGACAGATCATCTCCCACTTGTTGAGTTCTCCTACAACAACAGTTGGCATGCATCTATTGGGATGACCCCATATGAGGCACTGTATGGACAGAGATGTCGTACTCCGTTATGCTGGGATGAGTAGAGCAGTGTCAGTGGTTTAGCACCTGATCAAATTCAGGATGATATGGCTCGGGTAGCATTGATCAGAGAGCGTATGCTGACGGCATAGAGCCGTCAGAAGTCATATGCTGATAGGAGGCGTAGACCTCTAGAGTTCAGGGTTGGAGCCCATGTGTGGCTGAGAGTGTCCCCGACACGAGGTGTTAGGCGTTTTGGCATTAAGGGGAAGTTGAGTCCCCGATATGTCGGACCGTTCGAGATTCTGGATCGGGTTGGGAGCGCAGCTTACAGATTAGCCTTGCCTCCGAGATTAGAGGGTGTTCACCCTGTATTTCATGTGTCTCAGCTGAGGGAGTACATACTAGATCCGAGACACATTGTGAGTTATGAGGATCTGGTGGTTGAGCCGGACCACACTTTTGTTGAGCATCCGATTGCAGTCCTAGAGCGAGGTATCAGACGCCTGCGTTCGAAGGACATCCCTATGTTGAGGATACAGTGGTCGAAACGAGGACCCGAGGAGGCTACATGGGAGACTGAGGATAGTATCCAGAGGAACTATCCAGAGTTCTATGCCGAGATAGGTGCACCAGTAGGGTCACCGAGTAGATCTTAGTACTAGCTTGGTGAGTCCTATATGCTTACATGCTTATATGTTGTGATATGTTTATTTCATGCTAGCCTTGATGTGATTATGATCTTACTAGATCTTGTTATGCTAGTATGATTTCCTGTTTATAGCTGGAGATGGTTCTTTCCTCCATGCTATTGTGATACGGTTAGGATTTAGCTGGAGATGGTTTTTTCCTCCATGTTATTTTGATGGACATAGTAGTGCTGGAGATGTACTTCCTCCATGCCTTTCTGTTATGTTATGATACGGCTAGAGATGTGCTTCCTCTATGCCTTGTGATATGTTTATGGTTTGGCTAGAGAGGGTTTTCCTCTAGGCCCTGGATAGTATAGTTTACTGCTAGAGTTGATGTTTCCCTCCATGCTTGTGTTTGAGGTTATAGAGAGTGTTAACTCGGCTTCTAAGTCCGAGTGGTTTTAGGATCTTGCAAGTTTCGGGACGAAACTTGTTTTTATGGGGTGAGATGTGAGAGCCCTTTCTTTCGGACCGAGATCAGACCATAGTCGATATTGGCTTCTTACCTTGCTGAGCAAGGGTTTCATTCCATTTCTCATTCCATTCCAGACCTACCTACATCCACCTTGCTTATCCTTCTTCCCTCGTGAGCTTGTTCTTGTTTTCCTTGGAGATGGCTTTGGAAGTGTACTTTGTGATTGTGTGCTGATGCTAGTGTGTGTTTTGCTGTGGCTGGAAGCCATCCTTGGTGTTTGATGATCCTCCCAGCAGCCTATAACCTTCTGCAGTGGTGAGTGCTTGTTCTTCTCCTTCTCTTCTTCTTTGATTCCATCCCTTGAGCTTAGGTTTAGATGTATGTTAACCATAGGATGACGTTTGAATGTGTATTTATGTGTATGTGTATGAATCTGGAAGAGTATAGACGTGATTTGATCACGTGAAGAACCGAAGAGAAGCCGCGAAGTTGCCTTTTGCACTGTCGCTTCCCCGCGGCCAAGAGCCACCGCCCCACGGATACCGTGCCACAGCGCCTGCATCGTGCCAGCGGCGTGCCTGCGCTTGCCTGCGTTCTGTGTCACCGCCCCTGCGGCTTCTACCTTCCGCGCCTGCGGGTGACCTCTTCCGCCCCTACGGTCTTAGTTCACGCAGGTGCGTGTTGTCCCGGAACTACTTATAGTTAAGTAGTTTCCTTTCCTTTCTAGTACGAGGGAACTAGTATCATGCTAGGATTCGGATGATGATGAGTATGGTATAGTTATGCCGGTTACGGCTTTGAGGTTTACGAGTTGGAATTGATCCCTTATGGATCCCTTGGGTCTAGGTGTGACCCTTTGTGTGTGATAGGATTGTGATATATATTTGTATGCCTTGTATAGGTTGTGTTGTCCTCCAGTTGGAGTGGACGTTTCTGGGATTTGCTCGTAGCGAGATACTTCTGAGATTGAGGTAAGTCCTTAGGACTTACTTAGCTACCGTCCTTATATTGGATGTGTGCTTGAGTGGTGTGTTATATGTTTTATAGCATGTGTTATTGTGGTCACCGACCTGTGTTATATTGACCGCCCATTGTAGTGGATGTGACAACTTATCCTTTCATCCCGTAGTGGAGTCTGGGAAGTTCTCTGTACGCTAGCTAGACTTGGTATACGGGAAAGGTACTGATACCACTCCTTACGGTATATGGGAAGGTGCGTTGATACCACTCCAGCTAGCTATTGCACGCAGAGGCGAGGATTATATTCCTCGTGTCACTTATTTTCATATACTGATTTATATACTCTTGCGTGTTTAACGTTAGAAAGATAATAAACCGGGTAAATGTGTGATATCATGTTGATGTGTTATTGTTTATATGATGTGTGGTTGTGCTCTTGCCTATCTTATATTAGTGTATGGTTAGCTAATGGTTTTATACCGTGTTGTAGATCCTTTGCAGGTTAGGAGAACTGCAGAGTGATCCGGAGGGGTGATCTGTTTAGGGTTCAGTACACATGGCGTACTCGTGGGTTTTGGGTTATTTATATTGTACGGATTTATGTTTGACTTTTGTATTCAGCAGTACTATGCATTACCTTTTGATCAGTATATATATATACATCAGTTTCATGTTTTGTTTTAATCTATCAATGCCTTGTTGTAAGATTCAGTGAAGTTGTTGTCAAGCTAGGGCCAGGATCCATTGTGAGATCCTAGCCCAGTAGCACTCCGAATCCTACGGATCAGGGGTGTTACACCCACAACACCTGCGCAACAACACCATCACTTCCTCTTCGTCGTTATTAATCTATGTGGAATCAGAACCATGAAGGAGAGGGGCTTACCGATAGAACTCAGTTGGCTCTCTGGTGAAAAGGAGGAGATCCCCGTCCTTGGTGTTGATGTTGGGAAGATGCCTGGTTTGATCGTCGGAGGGACAGTGAAGCTTCCCGTCGCTGGCTTGAAAGGATGAAGGGTAGATGATATGGTCTCATTGTTACAGTGACAAAGAGGGGAGAAGGAGAAGGGCAAGGGAACTTGGCGTGGTGGTCGTCTCTGTCTGTTGAGCTTGGCGTATAGGTTGCTACTACTTGCTTGGTTTGACTGTGCTGGAGAGAAGCTTCGGTGTACGATCGGGAGAGATGAAGTATAGGGGGAGAGAGATTGGTGCGTCGAGGAGGTGTGAGTAATTGTCTAGGTGTTACTTCTGGTTAAGACGCGTCTTCAATGCCCGCCATTACAGCTCTCCATCGTAATGTCGTCTTCAATGTGTTTGTAACTGTCTGTCGACGATGAGCATGCATACGCATACGATCAGGTGGGAGTCGTTCGCTGGCCCGAGCTGAGAGAGATCCCACATGGATTGGGCCTTATGCTTAGTTATTTAATCCGGTTATTAAGGCCCAACAAGAGAAGAAAGAGATTGGGCCGTAGGAGGGAATAAAAGAACTTGGATCGGTTTTATCGTGTAACTCGTTGCGGTTTAGTTCGGTTTACCGCTTCGGTACTCGAATCGGGTTCTCGGAATATATAATTAACTTTAAAATTTCAGGTTATTACAAATTGCCGGTCATTAAATTATTAGGTTCTAAATGCCGGTCGTTAAATTATTAGGTTCTCATTGCCGCTCATTAAGTTATTAGGTTCTAGTTGCGAGTCGTTAAATTATAAGGTTATATTTGTCAGTCATTAAATTATTAGGTTATAACTGCCGGTCGTTAAATTAATAGGTTCTAATTCTCGGTCGTTAAATTATTAGGTTTTAATAAGTTTCGCCTACGGTTAAATAAGTTTCGCCGGCTGTTAAACAAGCTTCCATGTAAAAATATTTATATATGCTAATGATCCTATATAAAAACTAAAGAGAATTAACATGTCAAATTGATAATAGGGTGGGAGGTAGGGCCTATGAACCATAGTTTGAAACTGTGGAGCGGTGTTTTTTTTAAATTCTTGTTAATTAAAATAGCGTTTGTCAAATTAGTACACTCCTCATATTAGAACTACGCTCGTTAATTTAGTATGTTAAATTTTAATAGCTGAAGATATGAAATGATTGTAATAATTGACTGTAATATAATTTGCTAACATAGTTTGTTAAATTTTAAAATCTACTATAGAAAATCAAATATCTTAATTATTTACTAGCTCAAAATTACCATATATCATGGTTAATCTCGAACGTCCATATAAATCAATTTGACGGCTGTTAAGAGTCCCTACTCCCCACGTGATCCTATATTTTCGTCTCTCTCTCTATATATATAGGGTTAGGATCCGGTAGGAACCTTTTCTTAGAGTAGCGAGTAGGAACCTATATCATCCGTTATATTATATAATGAACGTCCATGATAAAAGTTGCATAATAAGCGTCAAAAGGGGACTTTCATCGGATTGATATTTTATTATTCACTATCAATTAATAGATTGTCATATTAGGAACTAAAATATCTCTCTCATGGATAAACAATTCATCCAATATGCACAAAATATATTTTCTGTCGTTAAACTTTATTTTAACAACCATTACAAAGAATTTTTTTTTCTATCGTTAAACTTGATTAATGATCATTAAGAAATTTGATTAACGATCATTAATCAAGTTTTATGATCGTTAATCCGAAAGAAAAAAACCCGAATTAGTGATCGTTAATACCCCCAAAAAGAGAAAAAGATCGTTCAACAATGTTTCTATGTAAAAACTAAAGAGTTCTAACTTGTCAAATTGGTAATAGGGGGTAGAAGGGAGGGCCTATGAACCATAATTCGAAACTCTAGAGCGGTTTTTTTTAGTAAGCAATCCAATATCTATTATAGGCAATCTAATATCTTCATCAATGAGTAATTCACAATTATCATGCATAATGTTTAATCTTGAATGTTCATACATATTGATCCTACCGTCCACAAGTACACATGAGCTCAACTCAAACTAGCTTAGCTCTCTAAGTAGCTCACTAAGCAACTCACTAGCTAGGTTCTTGCAACTCAATGGACATTTGGACTTGGATTTCTCTCAAACTATGTAACAACATTCTTGAGCTAATATAACGCGGAATGCTCATAAAATGTCTACTAAAAACACAAAGCGTCGGACTCCCAATTTTTTCCACAAAATGGCCTACGCGTTGGTAAGATCATTGACGCTTTTGCCAAGTCATGAAATTCTCATGACAAAGTGAAGACAATATCCCTTGACACATGAGGCTCAACTAAACTAATTTCTAACAACGCCATGATAGCCATGTTCCTTGGTTTAGTTCAGTTTAATTATCTTCCATACTTTTACCCCGTAATCAGTACTTACTCTAAGTACTACATACTTGGCTTGCCTCCCGCAACCCAAACTATCGTGACGAACATGCGTGCAACTCATTGCACCTTGTCTCGACAACAAGCTCAATGGTTCAGTTGAGACTTAGCACAAACCTCCAACGATTCCTTGACTCCTTTGCTCCATGTCTTTGTTGATTCCTTGCTTCCTTTCTTACTTTGCTCCATTATGATGATGAGGACATGATGAGTGTTTCTTGGATTCGCTTGAAGTGATCATTTGTGATCCATTTTAGACCTAAATCACCTATAAGCCTAATAATACAGGAGCATCTCAGGACCTAGCTTGAGTAAAGATCATAAGCATGGAAGCTAGGAGGCATGAAGTGTTGATCACTCCAAGAAGAAGAAAAGGAAGACTTAAACACATTTATAGGAGAGAAATGAAAGCCAAGCCAAGAAATGGAATGAAGTCGATTAATAGAAAAAATATGAAGATCATTCCTAGAAGTGATGTGAAGACCATTACGATCCGGAGATACATTGAAGACCATTGATTGGAGATGGGAGATGACATGGAGATCATATGCATGGGAGATAGCCATTGAATTCAAGAATGCGTATGAAGTAGGAAGAAGAGTCCAGCCGAGATTCATCTTGACAAGGCCGAGATTCACATATGAGGAGAGAGGCAGCCATGCATGTCCATGCATGATCACGTATGCATGGGCAAGGAGGAAAACTCGAAGGATTTCCATGGGTTGCGTGCTTCAAGGAGTTTGAGCGTTTTTATTACTCTAAGTTGAGCCTATTTATTTGTTAAATTAGGCATTAATTAGATCTATTATTTTCAGCCCATATTTGGACTCTTTTAATATTGGACTTGTTTTTAGTTGTTTTGTTTCATGGGCTTGTTAGTTAGTTTTCAACCCTAGATTTGATCATATCTTATTTAATTTTAATCTTATCTTATATTTTGTTGGGCTTTTAGATTTGTTAGTTAAGCCCTAGATATGATCATATCTTTATAAGATTAGATCTTATTTCATCTTATCTATTAGTTAATTTGGGGTCGATATTAGATTTGGCCCGTAGATTAGATCTATCCTTTGTAAACCTTAGAGAGGTCGTCTCCCTAGCCTATATAAGGCATAAGGGTTAGATGTTTTTGGCAGCCAAATTTAAACACAAAAACTTGAATACTTTCAATATTTACTTCTCTCGTGGAATCGAGAATGAATAGGTGGAATCTTATTCAAACCTAAGCGAGTGTATTCTCGTTCGCCAAGAAGCTTGGACTATTTTACGGTGTATCAGCTTGAATCAATCGAGCTAATACTCTCAATTCAACTTCAAACGACTTCTCGTGCTTTGGGGACAATTGGCTTTCCCTCTGTTTGGGATTATAGTGGGAAGGTTTCTTCAATCATTTTAAGTTGTGTGTTAGGGCTTAGTTTCCCTAGTGTGCTCTTGGTTTCTTCAAACAATCCGGCTAGATCTATCCAGCTACAGATCCATCCATATCATCAGATCATTCACCCGTTTTTCTATCCATTTACACGTTTCTCTCCATACCTTATTCTATCGAGTCTTGGTGTTAAAAGAATAGGCAACCTCACGGCAAACCCCGTATCACATAAAACACAAGGAGAGTAGACATTCTTTGACAATTTAGGCATAAGCCCCATTCAAAACTAAGGAAAACACATAAAAATACATCTAAAAATATAGCATAAAAACATGCTATCAAAGAGTTATACAAATTCCTTTCATTGGTCACGGGGCTCGTGACCTTTGAGTTATCCTTGTTAGTTGTTACATTGATGTGTATGATGATGAATTGGTTTGTTTAATTCTTATCTTATTATTTGAGATAGAAATACAAGTTCTTCACATAGAGTTATCTTTGGATTTTACTTGAGGACAAGTAAGGCTCGAGTATGGGATATTTGATAACATTTATTTTAGTGGCTATTTACAACCTCATTCTTATCCATCTTTTTAACATAGTGTGTAATTTATCATTGCATTTTTGTAGAATTTCCTCCCTTTTCAATTTTGGAGATTTATTGATATTTAGGCATGAGAAGCCTTTTTGGAGTTAAAATGGATTTATATACGAAATAATGTCCTCAACACGCTAAGGTTCTCCCTGCAGTTGAGGTCAAGACTAAATTGATTGAGATTCGAGAGTGAAGATACCAAGATTTTCTCGATGTTGAAGAGTGACCGGACGATTTCTCCGTTATGGTCGACCGACTTCCACTCACTTATCCGAGCTTTTGACCATTTTCCAAAGTGATGCGTTACTATGAAGATCGGCCGATGGGTCCCACAAGATCGGCCTACCAGTCCACCATGCAACAGTTTATGGACCATCATTTTCTCTTTTTTTTCCTCTCTTTTATTTCAAGCTTTCTTTAGCCTATTCAATTGGATATTTTTATCTTTTACGTTAAAGATAGAATTTGATAGATTGAGATCACAAACACTAGGAAGACGATGTTACAAATCCTACTTTAAATAAGGCGTTTATACCCTTAGGTTTTTATCTATTTTTCAATCAAAGATTTCAAAGAAATGTTGTAGGGTAGATCAACCATTTTCCCCATCTTGGTTAGCCGGTTTCAATGACTCCTTTGATCAATAGAAGTGTGAGTTTCTATAATTTATGTCTTGGTAAATTCTCTCGTTGTTGGGTCTGAAGAGTTTGACTTGCATGGATAATCTATGATGTTGAATATAATATTTTTTCATTATAAATATATGTCTTTCATCTATTATGGTAGTTTATGGTTTTTCTATAAAAATGCGAAAGTCGAGTGTGAAATTGCATATATACTATTTCATCTTACTTGTGTTGATTGCAAAATGCGAGAGCCGAGTGATTGATATCTTAATTATTCTTCATAATGCAAAAGTCGATTGAGATTTGATATATTCATTGTGTTGATTTGGATCTTGAAATTCTTTTATTATCTTTGGTACTAAATACTTGGTTATTTTCGACATTACTAATGTTGGACCACGACACGATAAAAAAACTTTCTTCTCCTTAATTGATACAATTTTGTGGTTGTTGTCATTATTGATAAAGGAGAGGACTTGCGTCTGTAAATTGGCTAACTTGTTTTGTTTTTTTCCGATGATATTTGATCTTCGCTTTCATGATTTGTCATATTCTTACCTAATAGGCCGATCTCCACCGTCTAATAGGCCGTAATTTTGTCCCATTTTGTTTTTGGTGTTTTTTTTTATCATTTCGGTTTTATGATAAATTGTAAAATCATAACTATATTTTTCACCGTTCGATCTTGACACTCGTGGTAATTGAGTTTTGCAATATATATTTGCAAGATTTAAGACTTACGTTTCAAAACTTGGTTAGCGGGAGGCTCTTGTTGTCATCTCGGTTTCAAATATTGCTTCTTCTTCACGAATCGACTTATGGGAGTCACATGGTCCTAGAATGGTGAAGGAATTCAATACCTATGAATGGTTTAATGACTTGCAAAAATTCATGTTTATTTAATTTGGTGATAATCTATCAATCATCAGTATTCTTCGGGAAGGACTCCGGGATTTGTCCCTCACAAGGAGAAGTTCATTTGATTTGAGTCCAAGAGACTGTTACACAAATCATTGTAGATTTGGTTTGCCCTTGATTTGACATGATATCACAAACTTTTTCATTCAAAATAAAGGTAGGTAAAATAGAAGATACAATTGATCGAAGTTCCCTCTTTGTATAGACCTTTGTTTTTTGTCATAGCTATATAAGCTGATGAATTTATTGAACATCACAATAAGGTGATGAGGTGAAGTACACGATCGGGTTGACATACGAGTAACCCATAAGCAATAGACGTAAATAATATCAAGACATACCCCATGCACGTAAGTACTTGGAGCGTACATACAGAACGTAACACAGTGAGAAACATATATATAAGTAGGTAGGTGCTTAAATATGATTATTTAAAATCCGCCAAGGAGTTGAACGTAGTCGAAGACCTTCCTGATGAAGACGTGCTGATCACCGATGGAACTAGTCGGTGATGGAGAGGGTGCTGGTGGCGGGGTGGGTCCCCAACATGTGCCGTAATCAGGTTGACAATTAAGATAAGAGCAATATTCAGCAGTGTTACCACATTCACCGTAAACATTGCAACAGAAGCCGTCTTTGCATCTTTTTTCAAAATGTGCGGGTCCGCAGTGTCCGTGGCTGGGCGGTGGTGGTGGCGACGGGCTTAATGGCGGTGGAGGTGGTGGTGTGCTCGGTGGCGGAGGTGATGGGCTTGGTGGTGGAGGAGATGGTGAGGGTGGCGGTGGTGATGGACTCGGTGGTGGAGGAGATGGTGAGGGTGGAGGTGGTGATGGGGTCGGTGATGGAGGAGGTGGTGAGGGTGGCGGCGGAGAATCCCAACAAATGCCATAATCAGGCTGACAATTCCCAATAGCGCAAAATTCAGGACCGGTACCACAATCACCATAAGTACTGCAACACAAGCCTTCTCCGCATCTTTTGTCAAAATGTTGGGGTCCACACCGTTCGGGGTTGGGCGGTGGTGGTGGGCTTGGTGGAGGAGGAGATGGGCTCGGTGGTGGAGGAGATGGTGAAGGTGGCGGTGGTGATGGGCTCGGCGGTGGAGGAGGTGGTGAGGGTGGTGGTGGAGGAGGTGGTGAGGGTGACGGAGGAGAATCCCAGCAAATGCCATAATCAGGCTGACAATTCCCAGCAGCGCAAAATTCAGGACCGGTACCACAATCACCATAAGTACTGCAACACAAGCCTTCGCTGCATCTTTGCTCAAAATGTTGCGGTCCACACCGTTCGGTGTGGGGCGGATGTGGTTGTTTGGCCTCCACAAGGAAACCTACAGCAAAAAATATGGTCATGAGGGCAAAATAAGGCTTCATTATTGCTGGCAATAAGAGTATATGAAGAAGCCTTTATACAGGAAGTGTACTTGCTCTATACACAGCTGCTGCTCTACCAATTTATAGAGAAGAGTATTTGTGTTTTTTGATGCTTGTCTTTTCTCATTTGGAGGCCAATCTTTTCAAATATTCGAATTAATTATTGAATCCCTTTTCAAAACTTTTTAATAAAAAGTTCTTACAAGATTATATTTTATTTTCTGAACTAAGACTACGCACCCATATTTCAGTTAGATATTGCATCCATTATCATCTCGTCCATTGTTATAACAGGTTCTATTTGGAATAAAATTTATTTTCATTGTTATTTGTCGGTTAGCAGAAGTGACTAGAATGCTTGATGTCATTTGAGAGGTTGGGCCTAGTTTTGGTTTCGAGTTGAATATTGGTAAGTCTGAACTCTTTTGGCCTTCGTGTGATTGGTCGAACCTTAGTCATGATCTATTCCCTTGTGGCATTGCGAGGCCGGCGTTGGGTGTTAAGTTGTTGGGTGAGGCAATGAGTAAAGATGATGGGTTTGTTAGAGATCTAGTCTTGAAGAGAGCGGTTAAGACGGTTGAGTTGATGCACCTTCTTCTACAATTGAGGGACTCGCAGAGTGAGCTTCTCTTGTTTCGTTCTTGAATAGGTGTTGCTAAGATGTCTTTTAGCTTAAGGACGTGTCTACCGGAGCATGGAGAGTGTGCACCAGCTTATTTTGATTTTGAACTCCATAGATCGGTTGAGGATATTGTGGTTTGTGGTGGTCCTTTTTTTGCTGATCTTCAATGACGGCTTGCTCCTTTGCCTATTCAGTTTGGAGGGGCTGGTTTATACTCAGCTATAGAGACTTCTTCTTTTGCTTTTGTGGCCTCCAGAGCCCAATCTTGGATCCTTCAAGACCATATCTTGCGGGATATTGGAGTAGTTGATACGGACTTTTGAGTTTTTTGCAGCATTGGGCAATCTTTAGGCTTCTATACCTAATTTCGATCTTTCTAGATATACTGTCAAGAATACCGTCCCCCCTAAAACCCAACATGCTTTGACAAGTGCTCTTTTCAGTAAAATAGTTCAGGCAATGGAAGTGACTTTTGGTTTGACCACTAGACAAAAAACGGTTTTTAAGTGTTTGTAGTCAACGCATAACCAAGACTTCCTACTTGTCATACCCATTGAGGGGCTTGGGCAGTGTATGTTTCTAGTTGAGTATCGCACGATTCTTAAGTATCGTCTTATGATTCGTTTGTTTTCGGCTGGTGCGACTTGTCCTATGTCTAATTGTCAAAGGAATTTAGATGCTTTTGGGGAGCATGCAGTTCATTATAAAGAACTCCCTAACTTCAAATATAGGCATGATTTGGTTCGTGATATTTTATGTGACGTCTTTAGGACAATAGGAGTATCGGCTAAGAAGGAGGCGCCTGTGACCTTCTTAATTGATCCGCGGGAAGGAGATCTACTTTGAGGCTAACGGATGTGTTAGTGTTTGAATGGGTCCAGTGGAAAACATGCTTGTATTGATTTTACGGGGTCTCTCCTTTGGTTTGGGTAACAGGCCTTTTGTTGTGGGTAAAGTGGCCCTCAACGCGGCCTCTACGAAGGTGTCTAAGCATAAAAGTGCTTGCACTGAAAACCAACATGTGTTTCTTCCATTCGCTTTTGACACGTTTGAGTTTCTTACGACCGATGTTGTTGATATTCTCAAGAGGGTGCAACGCCTTACATGGTAATGTTGTGTCTCCTAAGTCTACAAACATAACTTTTAGGAGGATCAATTTTGCTATCCAAAAAGGGGTAGCGGCGCAACTTGTTGCCCGTTACCTTCTAACTCGATGTAAAGAAAAGGTTTTTTTTATAATATATTAGAACTTCGTATTTTTTTTAACCACTTCTATTTCATATCTATTTAAGTTAGATATTACCTATATTGTTTTCTTTCTCTCTTTTAAGAAAATAAAATTAAACTTCTATTTAGAATTATATTTTACTTCCGTTGTAACAACAACTTCGATTTAAAATAGATCTTATGCATGTATTTTGTTTATAAAATATAAATGTACAGAATAATTATGAAGCGTTTAGAAAGTAAAATATATTTTATATGTTAGATCAAATCATATAAAATACGATAATTAATATAATATATATTATATTAAAACATGGATACTAAAGCTTACATGTCGTGCTAGCTTTCGTTTTGCTTACATTTTCGCTGAGAGTTAATATCACCGAATTATTATTTTTTTAAAATAAAAATCAAGTAATTTCTATTTATATTATATTTTACTTTCATTACGACTATCAATTGTGTTTTAATAATACAACTTTTATTTGAATTATATCTTAAAATTATTTTTAATTTAAATTAGATTTTTTTATTCTGATTACACATTCTATTTTAACTTGATATTATATATTCTTATTCTATATTTATGTTTAAGTATTTGTAAATTAAAATACGAAATTTTGATTTTTCAAAAAAAAAGAAAAGAAGTTATACTCGATCAACCCATACATGTACGAGGATTAAACTAGATTATTAAAAAACAACTTCCATTTAAATTTGATTTTACTTTCATCTAGAATTTTTTTATACTATATCAACTCGTATAAGGTACGGAAATTACGCTAAATATTTGAAATTAGATTTACATCGTGACTAAGATCAAATATTATTTCGTGTATTTTTTTCAATATATCTACAAATTAAATCATATAATAAATAAATTATTTTTATTATATCATATGATTTAAACTAGTATATACAGAAAAAAACAAATACTCCCTTCTCATCGTGTGTATCTTACGACTATTGGGATGCAATGTGTCTTTTATATATATAGGGTTGGGATCAAGTAAGAACAGTTGTTACGGTAAGAAATAAAAACAGTTATAGAGCGTTAGATTAAAGTACGAATGGTCAAGATCTTACGTCTAAATAAGGTTAAGTAGTTATGATATTACGTTTTTTTGGAAAATAATATTTTTTAGCCGTTTTAAAGTTTGTGCATATTATATTTATGGAAATAAATATTATATACTTACTATTGTATTAATTCTTACACAAAGTTTGTGCTTTCCTGTGTGGTAAATTTATTATTGTTCAATTTAATCGTGCTTTCGTGTTATTCGTGTTGTGTTTGAATTGTTTTTAGTCGTGTCTTTGTTTTATATATTTTTTTAGTTTAAATTTTAATGTTTTAGTCGTGCTTAAATTAATGGCTTAGTCGTGCAATGCTTTAGTCGTGCTTCATTTTAGTCGTGCATTGTTTTGTTTAATAGTTAGTTTTAGTCGTATTTTTTTATTACAATTTTTTTAAGTAATGCTTTAGTCGTGCTTCATTTTTAAGTAGTGTTGTAATATTATTTTTAGTCGTTTAATCTTTAGTCGTGCTTCATTTTAGTCGTGCATCCTACTTCATTTTAGTCGTGCATCCTTTCGTTTAATAGTTAGTTTTAGTCGTGTGTTTTTTTTATTACATGCTTTAGTCGTGCACAATTTCAATACCTTCGCCGCCACCTTCGCCGCCATCGCCACCATCGACAAAACCATCGCCACCGTCGCCATCAACACTACCATCGCCACCAATTGATGCGGTCGGAATCGTCGTTGATGTCGTGCCAACCGTAATATATTAAACGTGTAAGCAATAAAATTCATACACACGAATATTAAAATACCTACATTCATCTTCATCCGTGGATAATAGGTTAGGTTGATACAGTAAGATGAAGACGTTAACGATTTTTAGGTCAAAATGTAGTATTAATTTTAGGTAGTAAATGTTAACGATTTTAAAATTGGTAACAATATATATCAACCCAAAAATATAAACAATATTCTTAATATACAAAAATAGAATTGAATCATAGACGTTGATTTTGTTTAATCGTGTGACACATGATTGTTCTTATTTTTTACCGTATCAACTGTTCTTACTTGATCCTCTCTCTCTCTCTCTCTATATATATATATATATATGGATAGGATCAAGTAAGAACCATTGTTACGGTAAGAAGTAAGAACCTATATGAGTCGTCGGATTATATGATGGACGTCCAATATTTAATAAATTATATAAGGTAACTGTGCATTGTCTTGATTAGATAATTTATTTATTAGGTAATTAAATATAAATGGCATTTAAAGTCATTACCAATTAGAAACAAAATATTGTTATTGTGTTTTTTTTAAAATTGTTTTAGTAAATTTTATTATGAATATAAATTAGAAATATTAATGTTTTCTTTATTCGTGTTTATATATTAAATAAATATCCGAGTTACATTTTATTATAAATTTATATTTACTATCAAGTATTATACAAAGAGCATGCACGAGTATGTTTTTTTTTAAATATGCACGATTAAATACTATTGCGCGTGTAATTTAAATATTGCACATTTTATTACCGTTTTATTTATTATTACACGTATATTTTATGTTTTTTTTGAAAGCATGTACTAGTAAATGAAAGAGAGATAGAAATAGAATGCTTACTCGTGCAATATTAAATGAATGAGAGATAATATGCACGAGTAAGTTGCATTGAGTGCACTAGTAAGTATTGCATGATTTATGTTTTTTTGAAAAAATGCACGAGTAAGTGCACTAGTAAGTATTACACGTTTTATATTTTTTTGAAAGCATGCACGAGTAAGTACAAATGAACATATATGTGCATGTATTGGTTGTGCACATGTACATTTCGTGCATATATTATAATATTACACAATGTACGATCAAATGATATGTGTCATGCACATTAAGTTTAATTTATGAGCAAGACGCCGGAATGGATAAAATAAATAAAATCAAATAATAGTTTATCTTAATTGTGTCAAGTTATATATAATGGTAGTAAATACCTTTTGAAGTTTAAAAGGTAACCATGTATATCTATTCTAAAATATCAATTATCTAATTAATATGTAAAAATAATATTAAATCATAATCGTTAATTTTATTTAATCATGTGGTTTAGATTAGTTCTTATTTCTTACCTATGGTTTTTACTTAATCATATATATATATATATATCAGTGGTTCCGGCACGCTCGTATTATTTATTTATATACATGTAATATGCTAAAGGATGATGCTCGATCACGTGTTTTTTTAAGTCGATGTAATTTGTGTCTCAACAAGTGCTATCATTTAATTTTTTTTTCTTCTTTATTATCACTAGATAATTCTTTTCGCAAAGGTCTTGTATGTTTTTATTCCTTTCTACATGATTAACTTGTGTGTTTACGTGTGGTGTAAAATGTTGGCGTTTGAAACGTTAAGAGAGTACAATATAGTAGGTAAGAAATACAAAATATTAAACACGTCTAATACAAATAAAAAACAGGAGCGTCAAGACTAAACACAGAAAATTAGTGAACGAAGCTCATCAACGTAGACCCTACTACGATGCTCGGGCTTGTAACGGAGCAACATAACCTTGATGTCTAACAGTCTCATCAACGATGGTCTACAACTCGGAAACATGAATTGGATCGCCCCGACTATGATATCATGGATAAACCAATTGAGTATGTGCAAGTGTTATGATCAGACGAACAATTATTAGAAGTGAACAAAGTAAACTTAAGAAACCGAAAGATAGCAAGCACGTAACCTCGGTATTTGAGATGAGAATTGGTTAAATTGAACAAATAGTAGACCCTTAATAGAGGATCCCCGAACGGGTAGTCATCTGAAGCATTTCAGGGAATAGATATCGTAATTAAATCATCGAATGAATCTCTTCTTGTGTCTTGGTGCATAGTCGCTCACCGGTTAAGCTCATGGTGAAATTAAATTGGATCTTTTACCCCGACCTCTACTAGTTGGAAGGCTCTCTACAATCGGGGTGATCCGTGGTTGTGGGATAGACTATACAAATTCAAATTATTGAAGAATGGTGTCCGGCTTGTAGGGCTCGATAATGTCAGATATTTGGATCATGTCTTTGTATTTGTTAGATTATTGGGCCATACACTGGATATATTTGGACTTTTTCTTATTTGTTAGTTATCATTAGGATTATCCCTTTATTTGTTAGTTTATCTTTATTTTGTTTTATTATTATCTTGCTCTTTACTCTTATTATAAATACTTTGACCGATCAGTGTATAAAACAATCCTTCAGTTCACAAATCTCTACGTAGTATCAAAGCCTACGATTCCTAAATAAACCCTAAAACACAAATCCTACGATCCCTTTAATAACATAAAAACATGCTATAAAAGACTTATACAAATTCCTTTGACTAGTCACAGGCTCATGATCTTTGAATTATATATCCTTGTTAGTTGTTACATTGATTTGTATGATGGTGAATTGGTTTGTTTGAAACTTATCTTATTATTTGAGATAGAAATACAAGCTTTTCACATAGAGTTATCTTTGGATCTTACTTGAGGACAAGTAAGGTTCAATTATGGATATATGATAACATTTATTTTAGTGGCTATTTACAACCTCATTCTTATAAATATTTTTAACATAGTGTGTAATTTTGCATTGCATTTTGGTAGATTTTCTTCCCTTTTTAATTTTGGAGATTTATTGGTGTGGTAATGATGTTTTAGGCATGAGAAGCCTTTTCGGAGCTAAAATGGAGTTATATATATGAAATAATGTCCTCAACACGCTAAGGTTTTCCCTATAGTCAAGGAAGTTGAGTTCAGGACTAAATTGATTGGGATTCGAAAGTGAAGATACGAAGATTTGCTCGATGTTAAAGAGTGGCCGGACGATTTCTTCGTTATGGTCGACCGACTTCTACTCACTTATCCGAGCTTTTGACCATTTTCCAAAGAGATGCGTTACTATGAAGATCGGATGAAGGGTCCCTCAAGATCGGCCTACCAGTCCCACATGCAACAGTTTATGGAACATCATTTTCTCTTTTTCTTCTCTCTTTTATTTCAAGATTTCTTTAGCCTATTTAATTGGACATTTTTATCTTTTAGGTTGAAGATAAAATTTGATAGATTTAATTAGATCACAAATACAAGGAAGACGATGTTACAAATCCTACTTTAAATAAGGCGTTTATACCCTTAGGTTTTCATCCATTTTTTCAATCAAAGATTTCCAAGAAATGTTGTAAGGTAGATCAACCATTTCCCCCATCTCGGTCAGCCGGTTTCAACGACTCCTTTGATCAATAAAAGTGTGAATTTCTATAATTTATGTCTTGGTAAATTCTCTCGTTGTTGGGTCTGAAGAGTCCGACTTGCATGAATAATCTATGATGTTGATAATAATATTTATCATTATGGACTTAGACAAGGAGACCCATTATCCCCTTTTCTTTTCATTCTAGGAGCCGAAATTCTAACACAAATGCTACAAGATGGTTGTAATAATTACGACAACCATATTGGTTTCTCCGTATGTAGACAAGTGTTGCCTATTCCATTCTTATCCTTCGCTGACGATATGATCATTTTCGGAAAGGCAATTATGGCTTCTTGCGAAAGAACAAAGCAAATCCTAGAAATGTACTGCTCTATGTCAGGACAAAAAATCAACTTCCATAAATCGGCCTTCCAAACTACTAGGAACACAAGTGAAAATATTATTACCCAACTAAAAAATGTGTTGGCTATGTGCCATACTACAAACCTCGACAAATATCTTGGATGCCCGATTATTAATAGAAGTGTAACAAAAGAGACTTTTGGGGAAATTAACCTAAAATCAAAACAACTTTTAAAATGGAAAGCAAACTCTTTATCACAAGAAGGGAGAAATACTCTCATAAACCATAAGTAGGCTATTAAACCGACCTTTGTTATGCAAAGTTTTATGTTACCAAAACATAATTTGGATGAACTTGATAAAACATACATAAAATTTTTCTGGAATAAAGGAGAGCAACATAGACCCATCATAAGTTGGGATTCAATATGTAAATCAAAAAAGAATGGCGGTTTGCGACTAAGAAAATCTATAATCACAAATAAAGCGTTACAAATGAAACTATTATGGAAAATTTTGGCAGAACCAAACAACATCTGGGTAAAAATCATTAACGAAAAATATCTGAAAAACCAAAATATTCTCCACTACCAAAAGAAAGGTTTAGTTTCTTGGCAATGGAACAACCTTTTGAAACTTAAACCTGAATTCAAAAAAGGTATTATATGGCAGATCGGAAATGGAAATTCCATCAACTTCTGGCACGATAATTGGGTAACAACTACACCACTCATAAAAATGGTCCAAAACACCAGTCAGATCAACACAAGTATCAAAGTTAGCCACTTTATTGTAACACCCCGAATCCGTAGGACTCGATGTGCTACTAGGCTAAGATCTCACTATATATCCTGACCCTAGCCTAACAACAAGTTCACTAGATCTTACAGTTAGGCACAGATAGATTAAATACAAAACACGACACTTATATATATATATATATATATATATATATATATATATATATATATCAAAAGGTAATACAGAAGTACCGTTGAGTACAAATAAAACATAACTGTACAACAAAAGATCCCATAAACCCCGATAACGACCTAGTGTACGGAGCCCTCAGCGGATCACCCACTCTGGATCACTCTGCAGCTCTCCTAACCTGCAAAGGATCTACAATACGGTATAAAACCGTTAGCTAACCATACGCATATATAAGAAGATGCATAAGCACAATCACACACCAATGAATAGTAAACACATCACCATGCTATCACACATTTACCCGGTTTATTATCTTAATAACGTCCAGTCACTCAAGCGTATATATATATATATATATATATATATATATATATATATATATATATATATGTGTGACACGAGGAATATAACCCTCGCCTCTCGGGAAGGGTGCCAGCTAGAGTGGTGATCCGGTCCCACCTCCCGTGTACTTTATAGGAGTGGTGCAGGTGGCTGGCCTACTGAGCCAGACTGACCTGCCCGTAGAGAACCTCCAGATTCCCATCGGGATGAAAGGACAAGTTGTCACGTCCCTACAATGGGCAGTCACTAAACCATAGGTAGGTAATCATCACAACGCATGTTATCAATCATATAACACACACCACTCATGCACACATCCAATATATGGATGGTAGCTAAGTAAGTCTTATGGACTTACCTCAACCTCGAAGTAATCTCAACCACGTAGTACTCAAATATGATCAGCTTCAAATCTGGAGAACAACACTACCTAAAAAACGAGGCATAACAATATATCAAACTCATATCCATCAAAGGGTCACACCTAGACCCAAGGGATCCATAAGGATCGTATCCAACTTATTAACCTCAAAGCCCTAACCGGCATATCTCTATATCATACTCATCATCATTCTATCCTCATACACATACCTAGCATGCTACTAACCCGCTCATACTAGGAAAGGAAAGGATCATACTACTCTAGGTAGATCCTGTACAAGACGCACCTGCGGAACGGAAAGACGCAGGGGCGGAACAAGGCCAACCGCGGGCGCGGCAAGGCTCAGCCGCAGGCCCGGTGACAGTGGCCGCAGGCAACACAGGCACGGCGCAAGCGTTGTGACACATCTTCCGCAGGGGCGGCGGCTTATAGGCGCGGGGCGGCGACAGTGCAGAAAGTGACCCCGCGGTTCCTCTTCGGCTCTTCACGTTATCAACTCACGTCTTCTCCATTCCAAAGTCACATACAACCATATACATACACATTCCAACATCAATCTACATTCAATTCATCTAATCCTAAGCTAAGGAAGATGGAATCAAAGAAAGGAAGAAGAAGAAGAGTTACCACACTTGTGGTCCTAGGCTGCAAGGAAGATCAACAACCTCCATAGCTAGCTCTCAAGCTCATCGCAACATCCAACATCATCAACCTCACAACAAAACACTTCCAAACTCAAAGGAAGAACAAGATCAAGATCAAGGAGAGAAGAAGAAGAAGCAAGAAGGACGTAGGAGGTCTGGAAAGGGAATGAAGAACTCTTGCTTAGCAAGCCAAGAAAAGGATAGGAAGAGAAGTGAGTAAAGCACAAGTCAAAGGTCAACAAAAACGGTTGTAGCCGCAAGAAGCCGCAATGTCAGGCTTCCTGGCCGCAGGGGCGGAACAACAGACAAGCCGCAGGGGCGGCTCCACGAACCCGCGGGGGCGGCTAAGGCCAAAGTGGCTCCAAAGACTAAGGCTCTTAAATCTCTCCCCCTAAAAACAAGTTTCGTCCTGAAACCTGTAAAGTCCTGAACCCACTCAGACTCAAAAGCCGAGGTATAACTCTCTCTACCGGAGGAATCACATCTCCGCTCATATGGTATCAACCTATATCACTCTATAACCTCAAGCACGGGCATGGAGGAACTCATCATCTCGATCACTATACTATCCAGGGCATAGAGGAAAATAATCTCTAGCCAAAACATCATCATCTCTCAAGGGCATAGAGGAAAAACATCTCTAGCCAATGCATCAACATAACCACATGCATGGAGGAAAAACATCTCCAGCACTACTATGTCCACCAAAGTAGCATGGAGGAATACCATCTCCAGCTAAACCTATCACATCACAAAAGCATGGAGGAAAGAACCATCTCCGGCTATAAATATCAATCGTACTAGCACAACAAGATCTAATAAGATCATACATCACATCACAACTAGTACGAAAATAAACACATAATGGCATATAAGCACATAAGCATAAAACTCACCAAGATAGTACTAAGATCTACTCGTCGATCCTACTGGTACATCTATCTCGGCATAGAACTCTGGATAGTTCCTCTGGATACTATCCTCAGTCTCCCATGTAGCCTCATCCGGTCCTCGTCTCGACCATTGTATCCTCAGCATAGGAATGTCCTTCGAACGCAGGCTTCTCATACCTCGTTCTAGGACTGCAATAGGGTGCTCAACAAAAGTGTGGTCCGGCTCAACCACCAAATCATCATAACTCACGATGTGTCTCGGATCTGGTATGTACACCCTCAGCTGAGACACATGAAACACAGGGTGAACACCCTATAACCTCGGAGGCAAAGCTAATCTGTATGCTGCACTTCCAACCCGATCTAGAATCTCGAACGGTCCGACATATCGGAGGCTCAACTTCCCCTTAATGCCAAAACGTCTAACACCACGTGTCGGGGACACTCACAGCCACACATGGGCTCCTACTCTGAACTCTAGAGGTCTACGCCTCCTATCTGCATAACACTTCTGACGGCTCTGTGCAGTCAGCATCCTCTCTTTAATCAGTGCTACTCGAGCCACATCATCATGAATCTGATCAGGTGTCAAACAACTAACACTACTCTGCTCATCCCAGCATAATGGGGTACGACATCTCTGCCCATACAGTGCCTCATATGGGGTCATCCCAATAGATGCATGCTAGCTGTTGTTGTACGAGAACTCAACTAGTGGGAGGTGATCGATCCACACTTGTCCTCAGTCCAACACGCAAGCTCGCAACATATCCTCCAGTGTCTGAATGGTCCTCTCTAACTGACCATCTGTCTGAGGATGGAACGAAGTAGTAAAATGCAAACTCATCCCCAGGGCAGTCTGAATCTGCTGCCAAAACTTCGAGGTAAATCGTTCATCTCTGTCTGAGACGATCGTCCTCGGTACACCATGGAGCCTCACTACCTGCCTAGTGTACTCCTCTGCTAATCTGCTCACCGGCCACGTTTCCCGAATAGGGATGAAGCGTGCCGTCTTCATCAATCTGTCCACTATAACCAAGATAGCATCAAAACTCCGGCTCAGTCTCAGCCCAGTCACAAAGTCCATGGTGACATCCTCCCACTTCCTCTGTGGAACAGGTAGTGGATGGAGTTCACCTCCAGGTCTGCAATGCTCTATCTTGACCTGCTGGCAGGTCCCACACTATGCCACAAATCTGGCCACATCGGGCTTCAGCCCTCCCCACTAATATGAACGTCTCAAGTCCTGATACATCTTACTCGTACCTAGGTGTACAGAGTAGGGTGTACAGTGAGCCTCCTGCAATATCCTTTAACGTAAATCCGCATCAGCGGGTACACAGACGCGACCGCGGCATCTCAATACTCCATCTACTCCCAGAAGAAATTGTGGTGCCTCATCCCGAGACATCCTCTCTCTGATCCTCATCAAGGTCGGGCAGGTCGCCTGTTTCTGTTGGATTTCACCCAACAGATCAAGAAGAACCTCTAAAGTACGCAACTGGGCATCCCCATCAGGAAACTGGATGTCCAACTCTAACCAGATCAGGTCTCTCTACAACTGACGATGAATTGTCAGCCTCGCAATCGCCTGCTCTCGAGGCGTCTTCTTGCTCAGGGCGTCGGCGACAACGTTCGCCTTTCTTGGATGGTACAGAATCTCCAGATCAAAATCCTTGATCAGCTCAAGCCACCTACGCTGGCGGTTATTCAATTCCCGCTGCGTGAAAATGTACTTCAGACTCTTATGGTCTGTGAAGATCTGACAAGTAGCACCATACAGGTAATGTCTTCAGATCTTCAGGGCATGAACTACCGCTGCCAACTCTAGATCATGAGTTGGGTAGTTCTCCTCATACGTCTTCAGCTATCGAGACGCATAAGAAATCACTCTGCCTCGCTGCATCAATACACATCCCAAGCCTAGCTTGGATGCATCACTGTAAACCACAAAATCCTTTGTACCCTCTAGTTGTGCCAAAATAGGAGTAGAAGTCAGACGTCTCTTCAGCTCCTCAAAACTCTGCATACACTGATCAAACCATACAAATCTGGTAGTCTTCCTCAGTAGACTCGTTAGTGGACGGGCAATCACAAAAAATCCCTCCACAAAGCGTCTGTAATAACCGGCTAGGCCAAAGAAGCTACGTACTTCCTTGACGTTTGTCGGTGTAGTCCAAGCTGCTACTGCCTCAATCTTGGCCGGAGCAACCTTGATTCCTTCAGCTGATACAACATGACCCAGGAATGCTACCTCTGGCATCCAGAACTCACACTTAGAGAACTTAGCATAAAGTTCTCTATCCCGTAAAACCTGCAACACAGTCCTCAGCTGTCTTGCATGCTCCTCTCTGCTACGAGAGTATACCATAATGTCATCAATAAAGACCACCACAAACTGATCCAGGAAGTCGATGAAGATGTTGTTCATCAACTCCATAAAAACTGTTGGGGCATTCGTAAGCCCAAATGGCATCACTACAAACTCGTAGTGTCCATATCTGGTCCGGAATGTTGTCCTATGCACATCCTGCTTTCTCACCCTCAGCTGGTGATATCTTGAGCGCAGGTCAATCCTGGAGAATATTGTCGCTCCCTGAAGCTGATGTAACAAGTCATCAATACGCGGCAATGGATACTTGTTCTTGATGGTCACCCTGTTCAGATCTCTGTAATCTATGCACAATCTCAACGATCCGTCCTTCTTCCGTACGAAGAGGACATGTGCTCCCCATGGGGACACGCTAGGGCGAATGAAGCCCTTTTCAGCCAGCTCCATAAGTTGCTTCTTCAGCTCTAACATCTCAACAGGCGTCATCCGGTATGGGGCCTTCGAGATCGGTCTCGTACCAGGCTCTAAATCAATACCGAAGTCCACACTCCTCTAAGGCGGAAAACTAGACGGCTCAGCAAACACATCTGTAAACTCACAGACCACTGGGATATCCTCTAATGCTGGACTCTCCCCCTCCTTCATGGCATAACACCAGAAGGCCTCACAACCCTGTGCAATCAGTCTAGCTGCCCGTATCGCACTGATAACCATGCATGTCTTTCCAAGGTCCCAACCTCGGAAACCTCTATCTGACCTAGCTCGGTAGTGAGGGTGACAGTCCTCCTACCTACATCTAATACAGCCTGATGTCTATCCATCCAATCCATACCCAAAATGACTTCTTCATGCTCTAATGGCATGACAAAGAAGTCCACAAGTAATACACGGGTCCCTACAGAAATGAGACAGTCATGAATCTCACGGGTACCTCTGACCCTACTACCATTGGGTAACCCTATACTAAAGGGTATCCCCTCAATCGTATCTAAATCCAGACGCTCTACACATGCATCAGATATAAAAGAGTGTGTAGCACCCGTATCAAACAAGACTCTAATAAGTAAACCATGGATCAGAATGTTACCTGTAGCAGTCGGTGCAGCTAGCTCCTCTGCACTCCTCAGCTCAAAAACCCGACCCTGTGGTCCTCTGGTGTCCGTGGTACTCCCACCACGACCTCTGCCTCTATTCGGCCCAGGAGCAGATCCCTGGGTCATAGGGCGATCTGGGACTCTTTGTTGTCCCTGTGCCTGCTGCTGCTGAGGTGGCCTCTACCCACCTCCCGCTATACTGGCAGGAGAAGAACCCTACTGAGATGATGCTCCACCTTGTCTACAGAAGATAGCTCTATGTCCTCGTCCACCACAAGTGAAGCAAGTCACTATCTGCCTCGTACACTCTGGTCGGATATGTCCATATCCACCACAGTTGAAAGACTGTCGTACCCTATCTGTAGCCGGTGCAGATGAGGGATGACTCTAGCGGCTCTAGCCTCGCCCTGAACCAACAACTCCTCCAGTATCATTGGTCTGTCCAGTACGCTTCCTCTTCTCAGACCCTCCGGTCTAAGAAGCTCTCCTCTGACTAGCCCGCTCCCTCTCGTAATCAGAAGCTCTGTCTTGATAGTCCATCAAGGACTCACAGTGAAAACCCGCCATATAAGTCCGAGTAGTATCCCTCAGTCGTCAGGAAAAGAGATAAACATGTTGATCTGCAGAAGGTGCAGCTGGTCTCAGTGATGCCAGCTCCTCCTGAAATCTCCTAATGGCCTCGGAGACTGGTACATCCTCAAACCCAGCCTCAACAAAATCTCGCAGTTTCTCCCTCCTCAACGAGGCAGGGCAGAAACGCTCTCGGATCATGGTCCTCATCTGCTCATAACTGGTAACATGTACCCGTACAGACCTCCACCAGTGTTGTGCCAAATCTCTGAACAGGGTCTGCACCAACTCAATCTGCCTATCCGCTGGACATCTAATGGACTCCAGAGCTGAGTCCACATGTCCAATCTAGAGCTCAACCTCTAACCCCACCTTCCTAGAGAAAGAGGGTACTCCCATCTGATGAAAAGCCTTCAACCAAGTATTTGGTCGAAGCCCTCACTACTCCTCTGTAACTCTAGCAATCTCAGCAGCAGGTACCGGTACAGTTGGCACCTGAGTAACCCCATGGGATCTCTCAGACGATCCCTCGTATGCTGGCAGATCCGGGATAGGTCTACCCGCCCTGGCAGCCTCCTCCACTCGCCGGATATACTCACGAAACTCTGGTCCTCCCATGGAGACATAATCCGAGTCATCTGATTGGACTCGCTGTGGACCATGTCTCCCAGCTATGCCGTTCCCAGTCTCAAGGACGACACTCTCAGCAACATCGGCATGAACTTCCTCCGCTGCAGGTGGATCAAAAGCGGGAATCCTACCCCGTCCTCTACCTAGAGGGGGTCTACCTCTACCTCGTCCAGGTGTAGGTAAGGCTCTAGTCTGAACCATCTGTAGAGGACGTAAACCTAACTCAGAAGGCTATATATATGCCATATGTATATATATATATCAAATCAATCACAACAGAATATCTATATATATATATCTATATTGTCGAGGTCTTCAGAGGGGCGATGGCTCACGTACACGATATCCCAAAACATTTGTACTCGTTTCAAAACAAAAACCTTTTGAAAAGTCAAACCCCTTTCGGAATCTGTTTATTTATCTATTCGAACTTTATTGCAGATTGCAAGTGCCATTGTTGTCAACCTAAGGCTCTGATACCAACTTTGTAACACCCCGAATCCGTAGGACTCGAGGTGTTACTGGGCTAGAATCTCACAATGGATCCTGACCCTAGCCTGACAACAAGTTCACTGGATCTTACAACAAGGCACAAATAACTTAAATATAAAAGACTCGAGGTGTTACTGGGCTAAAACATAAATGTACAACAAAAGATCCCATAAACCCCGATAACGACCCAGTGTACGGAGCCCTTAGCGGATCACCCACTATGGATCACTCTGCAGCTCTCCTAACCTGCAAAGGATCTACAACATGGTATAAAACTGTTAGCTAACCATACGCATATATAAGAAGATGCATAAGCAGAATCACACACCAATGAATAGTAAACACATCACCATGCTATCACACATTTACCCGGTTTATTATCTTAATAACGTCTAGTCACTCAAGCGTATATATATCAATATGAATATATGAGACACGAGGAATATAACCCTCGCCTCTCGGGAATGGTGCCAGCTAGAGTGGTGATCCGGTCCCACCTCCCGTGTACCCTATGGGAGTGGTGCAGGTGGCCGGCCTACTGAGCCAGACTGGCCTGCCCGTAGAGAATCTCCAAACTCCCATCGGGATGAAAGGACAAGTTGTCACGGCCCTACAATGGGTAGTCACTAAACCATAGGTAGGTAATCATCACAACGCATGCTATCAATCAAATAACACACACCACTCATGCACACATCCAATATATGGATGGTAGCTAAGTAAGTCCTATGGACTTACCTCAACCTCGAAGTAATCTCAACCACGTAGTACTCTCAAGTATGATCAACTCCAAATCTGGAGAACAACACTGCCTAAAACAAGGCATAACAATATATCAAACTCATATCCATCAAAGGGTCACACCTAGACCCAAGGGATCCATAAGGATCGTATCCAACTTATAAACCTCAAAGCCCTAACCGGCATATCTCTATATCATACTCATCACCATTCTATCCTCATACACATACCTAGCATGCTACTAACCCGCTCATACTAAGAAAGGAAAGGATCATACTACTCTAGGTAGATCTTGTACAAGACGCACTTGCGGAACGGAAAGACGAAGGGGCGGAACAAGGCAAACCGCGGGCGCGGCAAGGCTCAGCCGCAGGCGCGGTGACAGTGGCCGCAGGCAACGCAGACACGGCGCAGGCACTGTGACACGTCTTCCGCAGGGGCGGCGGCTTCTAGGCGCAGGGGCGGCGACAGTGCAGAAAGTGACCCCGCGGTTCCTCTTCGGCTCTTCACGTGATCAACTCACGTCTTCTCCATTCCAAAGTCACATACAACCATATACATACACATTCCAACATCAATCTACATTCAATTCATCTAATCCTAAGCTAAGGAAGATGGAATCAAAGAAAGGAAGAAGAGAAGAAGAAGAAGACTTACCACACTTGTGGTCCTAGGCTGCAAGGAAGATCAACAACCTCCACAACTAGCTCTCAAGCTCATCACAACATCCAACATCATCAACCTCACAACAAAACACTTCCAAACTCAAAGGGAGAACAAGATCAAGATCAAGGAGAGAAGAAGAAGAAGAAGCAAGAAGGACGTAGGAGGTCTGGAAAGGGAATGAAGAACTCTTGCTCAGCAAGCCAAGAAAAGGATAGGAAAATAATTGAGTAAAGCACTAGTCAAAGGTCAACAAAACCGGCTGCAGCCGCAAGAAGCCGCAGGGGAGGGCTTCTTGGCCGCAGGGGCGGAACAACAGACAAGCCGCAGGGGCGGCTCCATGAACCCGCGGGAGCGGCTAAGGCCAAAGTGGCTCCAAAGACTAAGGCTCTTACATTTATTAACAACTCAAAAAATTGGGATACCAACAAAATTGATAGCGAGCTACAAAATATAATCAACCCATAAATAAGAGAAAAAATAAAAGAAACAATAATTCCTAAAAATGATCTTCAAGACAGGCTATATTGGAGATGTAGTAAAAGCGGCTGGTTTTCTACTAAATCTGCTTCCAAAATGATTGAAGAGGAATCTAGTTTTCAACCATCTAATTCTTGTGAATGGATCTGAAAAATTGATTCTCAACCCAAAATCAAAAACTTCATTTGAAAAATGTCTATAAACGGAATTCCAACAAAAGCAAAATTTGATGAAAGAAAGATTGCCGTTACAAGGTACTGTGAACTTTGCAATCATCACTTGGAGGACTTATCTCACCTGATCATTGAATGCCCTTTCACTAAGCATATCATTAACAAATTTGATAAAACAATCTTGAATGATCTTAACAAAATAAGAATCCAAAATAAAAAACCGCATGAAATCCTACAAGAAATTAAAAACAAAATTGGAATAAACAAGTTCGCAGATCTCGCCACTATATGGTGGAGTATCTGGTTTTTCAGGAACAAAATTATCTTTAATAATGAACCAATTGGCCCGGACAATAAGATTGTTGCATTCATCAAAAATCAAATCCATAACTGGAAAACCAAAATCAATGACGAAGAGAATTATGATATTAAACAGAAAAAAACAACACAAATACAATAAAAAGGAAAAAACACAATATTGAGTGGGAGAAACCAAAACCGGGTTTCCATAAACTTAATTTTGACTGTTCAAAACTCGATTTGGGCGTAACATCCATTGGTTTTGTGATTCGAAATCACAATGGAGAGGTTGTTAGCCTTGATGCAAAGAAAAATAACTTCAACTCTGTTTTAAAGGCTGAAGCGTTCGCTCTTAAGGCTGGTTTACAAGAGGCATTTAGACTACAGATCAAAAAAATTGAAATCGAATGTGACAATCTGTGTGTTATCAGGACACTCCAAGGTGTTTGGAGCTGTCCATGGGATGTCGAGATGATTGTATCCGACTCCAGACTGGATCTTTGCTTTTTTGACGAAATCCAGATTAAGCATGTTTTCGGAGAAATCAACTGTGTTGCCGACCGATTGACCCATCTGGGAATCTCGACCCCCAAAACCTATTTTTCTGATGATACCGAACTCCGTGTTCTCATCCGCAAGGATGCTTTAGGTTGGACTACTTCTAGGAGGTAACTAACCTAACTGCTTTCCATTTTCAAAAAATATTAATAATAATAATAATTATCATTATAAATATATGTCGTTCATCTATTATGGTAGTTTATGATTTTTTAACACAAAATGCAAAAGTCGGGTGTGAAATTGCATTTATACTATTTCATCTTACTTGTGTTGATTGCAAAATGCTAGAGCCGAGTAATTGATATCTTAACTATTCTGCATTATGCAAAAGTCGATTGAGATTTGATATGTTCATTGTGGTGATTTGGATCTTGAAATTCTTTTATTATCTTTGGTACTCAATACTTGGTTATTTTCGACATTACTAATACGGGAACATGGCACGATAAAAAACTTTCTTCTCCCTAATTGATACGATTTTGTGTTTGTTGTCATTATTTCATAAATCAGAGGACTTGCGTCTATAAATTGGCAGACTTGTTTTGTTTTTCTCCGATGATATTTGATCTTCTCTTTTAAAATTTTGTCATATTCTTAACTAATAGGCCGATCTCCACCGTCTAATAGGCCGATCATTGTGATTTTGTCCCAATTTGTTTTTGGTTTTTTATTATTTCGGTTTTATGATAAATTGTCACGGCTAACCCCGTATCACATAAAACACAAGGAGAGTAGACATTTTTTGACAATTTAAGCATAAGTCCCATGAAAAACTAAGAAAAACACATAAAAATACATGTAAAATGATAACATAAAAATATACTACCAAAGAGTTATACAAATTCCTTTGACTGGTCACGGGCTCGTGACCAGTCAAATAATTTTTTCGTGTATTTTTTCAATACATCTACAAATTAAATCATATAATAAATAAATTATTTATATTATATCATATCATTTAAACTAGTATATAAAAAAAGCAAATACTCCCTTCTCATCGTGTGTATCTTACGACTATTGGGACGCAATGTGCCTTTTATATATATATAAACAATGGTCCCGGCAGCTTTTGATTTTGTATTTATATACATGCACTATGCTAAAGGATGATACTCACGTGTTTTATTGAGTTGATGTGTGTCCATGAGTGTAATTTCAAATAGTAATGTCAGCTTCAACTAGTGCTGTCAATTTTTTTTTTCTTCTTTATTATCACTAGATAATTCTCTTCGCAAAGATCTTGTATGCTTTTATTCCTTTCTACATGATTAACTTGTGTGTTTAGATTTGGTGTAAAACGTTAAGAGAGTACAATATAGTAGGTAAGAAATACAAGATATTAAATACGTCTAATACAAAAAAAAACAGGTGCGTCAAGACTAAACCCATAAAACTAGTGAACGAAGCTCATCAACGTAGACCCTACTACGATGCTCGGGCTTGTGACGGAGAAACATAAACTTGATGTTTAACGGTGTCATCAACGATGGTCTACAACTCGGAAACATGAATTGGATCACCGGGACTATGATATCATGAATACACCAATTGAGTATGTGCAAGTGTTATGATCAGACGAACAATATTATTAGAAGTGAACAAAATAAACTTAAAAACCCGAAAGATAGAAAGGACGTAACTTGGTGTTTGAGATGAGAACTTGTTAAGGTGAACAAATAGTAGACCCTTAATAGATGACCTCCGAACGGGTAGTCATCTGAAGCATTTCAGGAAATATATATCGTAATTAAATCGTCGAATGAATCTATGCTCGTGTCTTGGTGCATAGTCGCTAACCGATTAAGCTCATGGTGAAATTGGATCTTTTGCCCCAGACCTCTACTAGTTGGAAGGCTCTCTACAATTGGGGTGATCTGTGGTTGTGGGATAGACTATACAAATCCAAACTATCGAAGAATGGTGTCCGGCTTGTAGGGCTCGATAATGTCAGATATTTGGATCATGTCTTTGTATTTGTTAGATTATTGGGTCATACACTGATATATATTTGTTACATTGATTTGTATGATGATGAATTGGTTTGTTTGCTTCTTATCTTATTATTTGAGATAGAAATACAAGTTCTTCACATAGAGTTATCTTCGGATCTTACTTGAGGACAAGTAAGGTTCAAGTATGGAGATATTTGATTACATTTATTTTAGCGGCTATTTACAACCTCATTCTTATGCATCTTTTTAACATAGTGTGTAATTTTGAATTGCATTTTGGCAGTTTTTCTTCCCTTTTCAATTTTGCAGATTTATTGGTGTGTTAATGATGTTTTAGGCATGAGAATCGTTTTTAGAGATAAAATAGAGTTATATACGAAATAATATCCTCAACACGCTAAGTTTCTCCCTGCAGTCAAGGAAGTTGAGGTCATGACTAAATTGATTGAAATTCGAGAGTGAAGATAAGTAGATTTGCTCAATGTTGAAGAGTGATCGGACGATTTCTCTGTCATGGTCGACCGACTAGGCTTCACCTAAGCCCCGGAAGAGACACCTTGCATCTTTGTGAGTCAATTTATATCTCTATCTTTTATTATTGCAATTGAGGACAATGCAATGTTTAAGTATGGGGTATGTTGTCTCACAAATCATTTGTACACATGTGTTGCATGTTTATTTTTCTAGTCTTTTTAATTTTTGTGTGTTAGGTGAAAATTTTTAAGAAAATCCAAAAACAGATGAAAATGTTCAAAATTTATAAAAAAAATGGAAATATTTTTGTGTGCTTTCTTAAGAATATTAGAAATGATTTTAATGACGAGACATTGTTCAAAACCATGGAAACAATTGAAGGATTTGTTTGATTATAAGTTGTATAGACTTGGACATGATAGCAACATGTTAATTAGTTAGTACATAAAATGTATATGATTGATGAATTTAGTTGAACTCTTATGATTCAAATTGGTTGATGTATGACTTAGTGAATCTTATAAAAAAGAAATTTGAGCTAAAGTAAACACTTGTTTAGGTCCATGATAGTGTGTATTGGTTATGAACTCTCAATTGCTTGGCCAAGGGAAGCTTACAATGGTTGATGTTCACTTGAGTAAAAAATACTATCCCGTAAGAAAAAAGGCATATGAAATGAAAAAGCAAGAAATAGCCATAGAAAAAAGCACCACAAAAAGTTCAATAATGTCACTTGGCAAAAATCATGTTAGTTGCTTGTTTTTCATTTTATTTTGTTTTATGTCAATGAGGCAATGTATTGCACATCAATGTATTAATGTAAGTGAATGTATTACCATGTCAAAAAGAAGCATGAAGGTTTTTATTTTTTAGGACAACTCCAAGGAAAAATGAATTATAAAGGACCCGATCATGCAAAAGTGTACTTAAATTTGTGTGAGCCTTTAGCTATTTTTTGCATCATATAGAAACACACTACAAGTCATATGCAAGCATCATATAAAACCGAAAAATAGAATGATTATGCTGTGAAACTTAGGATTCTTGACTACAGGTTTTATGATTGATTAGTTAGCATATATTCTTGCTTTGTTGATTTCTATGCTTTTTATTTTCTTACTTATCCAAAAAGCCTTGTCATGGCAATGAATAAACTGAAAAGAGATCCAATTAAAGAAGTATGCTCCAAAAAGATTTTCTTTTCTTTCTTTCTTTTCACTTTGTGTTTAGATGTTTACTTAGGGACAAATAAAGGTCTAAGTATGAGGTATTTTGATAGCATGTTTTTATGCCATCTTTTATTTAGTTGTCTTCTTGTGTTTTTAAGTAGAATTGGATGGGTTTAGGTATTTACTTATTTGCTAGAGCTTATATGCATAAAAGAATGTCTACTCCCGTTTGTCTTTTGTGCTTAGGTGATTATAGGTCAAAAGGAGTATCAATGAACACAAAAAGATCCAAGAAAGCAACCCCCACCTCATCATCATTGGAAACAATTAGAAGTTCCGGCACATTAAACGAGAAGAAGGAATGGCTAAAAGATCATCCGGAGATGCAAGTCCCAAAGGTCGAGTCACCTATGCAACCCTACTCAAGGTTCCCCTTCACTCACACAAAGAAGGAGGAAGCGACTTAGACTCAAATACTTAGGTTCTCCCAAGACAAAGACATCGAGCCAAGACAGAAGACATTTCAAGCATCACTCAAGTGGCGGTCGAGTCAGACAACGCACTCGACTCAAGAAGACAGTAGTGTCACCGACCTACTTTTCAACGTAAGTCGAGTCATTTGTTGGCCGAGTCGATGCACATGTTGTGCGGTTACAACAAACTCGCCATGTGACGACGGTTACAAAGAATCTTGGTGCTGATGTTGGAAATCCTTGCCAAGATAGGGGTGATCTGTGCCAACTTCTCCACCTTCTCAACCTATTTAAAGGGAACATAGCTACATGGATTAGATACCAATTCACCACTTCACAACTCTATCTTATTTTATCTCATTTTCGGAGCCGAGTCTCCATAGTTTAGGGCCGATTTGAGTCCGAGTCCGTCCGAGTTGTAAGAAGATTGTGCCAAGTTGTGGCCGAGTTGAGTCAATACAAGCTGGATTGCTACTTTCCTTTGTTACTTTGGTAAATCTAAATCACTCTTAGCTCGTAGAATCATCTCTCTCATCTCTTGATCTCATGGATTGCGTGTTTGTAAGAGAAGTTTAAACTTTAAGGACTATTAAGAAAAACGTTTCAAAGTTTAGGGACTTGGTAAGCGAAGTTTAAACTTTAGGGACTAGTAAGAAAAACGTTTCAAAGTTTAGGGACTTGGTAAGCGAAGTTTAAACTTTAGGGACTAGGAAGAAAAACGTTTCAAAGTTTAGGGACTTAGTAAGCAAAGTTTAAACTTTAGGGACTAGTAAGAAAAACGTTTCAAAGTTTAGGGACCAATGACGTAATTTACCCCTTAAGTAAAGATAAAAATTGGAACATTATATGAGCATGCTGATGCGTTTACATTTTTCCCTTGTGTGTATTTTTGCCTCTAGTATTACCATGATGTTAGAACTGTTAAACTAGATTTTAATTTTATTATGGTTATAAATATTTTTTTAATATTACAAAATTTTATTTAAAA
Organism: Fagopyrum tataricum; assembly: GCA_002319775.1. Classification (NCBI taxonomy): domain Eukaryota; kingdom Viridiplantae; phylum Streptophyta; class Magnoliopsida; order Caryophyllales; family Polygonaceae; genus Fagopyrum; species Fagopyrum tataricum. Next base: position 39,464,909 of record CM008279.1, on the reverse strand, counting down.
TGTAAACTTTTATTTTTATTAAAATTTTTATATAAATTATATTTACTTTTATTGATATCTTAATTTTTTAAGAAGAAAAAAATCCATTTAAATTAAATTTGTTTTCATTGTGATTAAAAATTCTATTTAAGTTATATCTCATGTTTTTTTTTAAAAATTTATTTCGGATATTTGTAATTTAAAATACAAAACTTTAATTTTTGTTGGAATGAAATAAAACTTTAATTTTGTAAAACAAATAAATTACTTGTATAAAATCAACATCGTAGATTATTAAAATTACTTCTATATAAAAAAAAGGATTTTACTTTCGTCATGCATAGTTTAAATCTTCTTTCCAACATACATATAAATAAAATCATGTATTATATAATTTATTTATATTAAATCAGCCTTTACAAAATACGTAATTTAAACTAATACATAAAATAAAGCAAACACTCCCTTCTGATTGTGTGTATCTTTCGAACCTTGGGATGCAACGTGTATTATACCTATGAGATATCGGTGGAACGATGGCCCTAATATTTGTATTTATATACTTTTAAAAACAAAATATTTGTATTTATATATATGTACTTTGGCAAGGTTAGATTCCCACGTTTTTTTTAGGAACTAGGGTTGGTCCCCATACTATACACGTGCCCACCAAAAATTTCCGACTATTTTTGTCAAGAGATCTCACAAGTGGCTGTGATAAAATATAATATCCATACATAAAATGGTAGACCCTAATGACATTTATTTATTTTTTTAAAATAGAAAGCGGTTAGGTTAGGCTACCTTCTCGAGGTAGTCTAACCTAAAGCATCACAAAGTTTGAGATCATCAGAAAAATTAGTGTTGGGGTCGAGATTTTCAAGTGGGTCAATCGGTCAGCAACACAATTGATTTCTCTGAAAACATATCTGATATGGATTTCGTCAAAAAAAACAAAGATCCAGTTTGGAGTCAGAAATAATCATCTCGACATTCCATGGACAACTCCAAAAACCTTAAAATGCCCTAATAACATTGATAGAGGAACAACGACAATTCCCTAAGCAACAGAAGAAACAACTAATAATGCAATAAATCAATCATGGATTTTTTTTCCATAAAACTAAAATCTATACCTACATACTACGGGTGTTAATGGAATGGAAATTTCCTGAAATTTACAAGTATTACCCGTTATGTGAATAAAGATGGCCTGAAATTTACGAATATTACCCGTTATGTGAACAAAGATGGGGATTTTAAACGGGGATGGGGATGAAAATGAGGAATATTTTGATTCTCCACTTGGAAATGGGGACGAGAATGAAGATAGGGGTATTCGCCCCGCTATCCGATATGAAACTGAACCCGCCGGAAAACCTTATGGGAATACCCGCCAGTTACCCGATGGGTACCCGTCAGGAAACCCCATATGGGATCTTTGAGAATGTATAAATAAACAAATTGTATTATATCAGACTTTCATTGTATTTTTAACTTTAATTCAAAATTTGACGATTCTTATTAAAATTTCAAACTGTATACATTTTTGTACTTTAATATCATACTCGTTTGTACTTATATTTTAAGTTTAAATATTTATTTGATAATTATATGTGTAAATTATGATAATGCTAACCTATATTATTTTTGTTTTCGATCATATCAGGATAACATTCTCACATGTTTTTTGAACATGTCCTAAACTTCAAATCACGATGATCAAATGCACGACGCACTACATGTGTGTTTTTTTATGTGTCTACTCTCTCAAATACGTGTTTTGATGTGCAACCTAATTCCTAAACCGTGAAATTAAAATGATAAAATAATATAACCCTTTTTCTTGAGATCGTAATCTAAATGTTCCTAAGATATAATTATTTTAGTTTATACTACTTTTTACTACGAGTCTCAATCCTACTTGAACGAATAAAACTTAATAAATACACAATATACTTATACTTTGGGAAATTGGATAAGGTGATCCATTAAACAACCAACTAAGTCACGTCAACATTTCAATTAAAATTGTATATTAATATACTATAAATTAACATTTATCTTGTAATCATGAATTAAAAGTGAGTAAAATATATACACTTTTGTACTTTAAGACTTAAGAGTATCATACTCGTTACTACTTACATAAAATATATTTTGAAAAATATGAGGATAACATTTCAAATAAAATGTATATTATTTGCGTAAATTATGTACATACATGTTAATGCTAACATATATTAATTTGGTTTTCGATCATAGAGAATAACGCCCTTGTGAAATTTCTGAATACATCATAAACGTCAAATCACGATAATCAAATGCATGACAAACTACATGTTGCGTTTTGTTACGTGTGTATTAGTCTCAAATACATGTTTAGGTGGCGGAATCTTAATCCTGGACCGTAAAATTAAAATGATATAATAATATATCACTTTATCTTAGATCGTAATCTAAATGTTAGTAAGATATAAATATTTTAATTTACACTAGGTTGTACTATGAGTCTTGATCCTACTTGAACGAATGAAACCTAAAATATGCACGGTACAAATTTACTTTGGGACATTTGTATTTTTAAAAATAAAATGGAGTTTTCCTCTTCTTTTTTCTCATGTTTTTATTAATATAGTTATACATAATAACAGTTTTGTATTTTATGGTCTAATTTCACATTTATTATTTGAATTAAACGGGGATGAGACGGAGATTTTTAAGGGAAAACCCATAAAAAAAGGGCGATTTTAAATTCACGGCGAAAGAATTCACAAATGCACGACGTTTACGGTTTACGGTTTCCGGAAACCGTGACCGTGGTAGAAAATGGGGAAAAAAAAATCTACCACGGTCACAGATCCCGTGACTGTGGGATTTTTAAATTTTTTTTTAACCCCTATATTAGTAAAATTTATGAAGTAAATCTGTCACGGTTTCGGGAACCGTAGCTGCCACGGTTCCGGAAACCGTGACCGTGGATTTTTTTTCCCGGTTACGGTTTTCGAAATCGTGACGGTTCCGGAAACCGTAAGCGTCGTGCACTTGTTAATTTTTCCACCGTGTACTTAGAAGTTCCGTAAAAAAATAAATGGAAAAAATTAAACGGGGATGTGATTCCCTGATGGAATGAATATCGGACAAGGACGGGGATGAGAATGGGGACAATTATACTAAACAGGCATGGGTATGAATAGATACTCCCTGCCCCAAATCCGACTCATTTGACACCCCTAATCTATCTATATACTAAAGCAGCCCGTGAACTGACACGTGACACAGTCTGGTGAATCCACGTCATTAAATTTACACGTGGCACAGTTTGGTGAGTCCGCGACATTAAATTAACACGTGTCAATTTTTTGTTAGTCCAAGTCCCACCATGTTGAACAAATTATTTAAATATTTGATTTACAAATTTATTTTAAATAGATTACTAACAATTTTTTGTTAGTCCCGCATATTATTAACTGACCTTTAATTAATTATAATTTAAAAAATAAAATCGTTAAGATTTGCAATCTAATTTTAAAGATCTTAATATTTTGTTAACATATAATTTAAATTTTTAAATGAATATTATACTTTCTAAAACTTATAAAATTTCATTGTCTTATTTAAAACTTTTAAAGATCTTAATATTTTATTTATTTATATTTTCTAACTTTTTTTTTTCTGAAACTTAAAAACTTTATTTTTTTTTTTCTAAAATTCGTTTTTTTAAAGGATTAAAAAAAGTTCTTCATTTTAAAAAATGAAAATATAAGAATAGAAAAGAGTTTTTTTAGAATAAGATTTTTTACATGTAAAAAAAAAATGATTTTTAATGTTTTCTGAAAAAAAAAATCAGATATTTTTAAATAATTTTGTATGAAAACTCATAAATTTTGTATTAAAATATATGGAAAAAAAATCGAAATTTTTTTCCCAAAAAATTAATTTCTTTTAAACAATACCGACTTTTTAAGATAAAGGAAATGATTTTAATATATTTTTTGATCATTTACACAAAAGTATTAAAAAAATCAGAAAAAACAAAAACTCTGGAAAAAATCAAGAAATTTGAGGGGTTTTTTTTTATAAAAATTAAATATATTTTACTTAAATTATGACTTTTAACATATTAATTTATTTTTAAAAAATTCACATTACACTCATAACCCTAAATTTTTTAATGACATGTAAAAATTTAGTTGTCGAATCAAAGGCGGAGTTATAATTATTTTATGGAAAAAACAAGTTATATTATTTTTAATAAATACATTGATAGTTTGTATCACTTTCAATAATTTTTAAAGTTTATAGTATTGAGTTTAATTGATGGTGGTTGTTATTTTTTTTTTAATTATAAATCTTTTTAGTAATATTTTTATTTTAATTGTAATAACCGGAAAAATTTTGAGAATCTATTTAATTAATTTAATTAGACTTTTATGTTTTTTAATGAACCGAACCGAGTAGAGTAACTCAACCGATGTTATTTAGTTGAACCAGACCGTCCGGTTTTATAACCTTAAACAAGTGGTCTGCTTGCTTGATTTGGAGAATCAGACCGGCCCAGTATACAAACTGAGCCCATCATGCCTTCCCTCCCAATCTACTAACCGGCCCATCTGTTGTTTCCTCTCGTTGGGCCAAACTGTGGAGACGTGGCCAGAGAATCGTAACCGTGCAGGTCCGGCTCCCTCCTCCACGTTTCCGTTTTCTGCCGAAAGTAACGTTGGATGTACACATTCATGGCTCATCAATCCGGCCGTTGAAGCTGACTACTTGGACCACGCTTGTAATGTCGCCTTCCATGTCTGCCGCCTCCTCGTTTGACTGCCCTCACTATCGCTATCTCCATTCCTCTGCATCTCTTCCCCCTCCTCTCGATCAAGACCGACCGCGTCTCTGCAACCCTTTCTGCAGCCCAGGCCTATAACCTCGCTCCAGTATCACCCCGGCCAAGTTGCTGTCATCAACCGAATCGCCAAGCTCTGCACTCGACGCCCTCTGTCACCACCCGGACGCCATTGTGGTCGACGTAGAAGAGGAAGGCAAACCACCGGTGGTCCGAGGAGCGCACGGGGTCTGGATAGCGTGGAGGATGATCGAACTACGGCCTGCGACCTCTTACTTCGGCTCCGTCAAACGCCATCAGGAACTCCGATCTTGCGATCGAGGGAAATGGTAAGTGACGCTCCTCCACCGCTGTGCTGACCGAGACATGAGTCGAGACGAGATTGTAAATGACCGAGATAATAATTTGTTGGTGTTGTCTAACAGGAAGTTGAACTCGTAACTTGCGTAGGACGCGGCGACCCGACAGTAACCAAACTGCTTATCATACACCCGACCCATTTCCGGTTATACCCGAACCCATTTTATCCCGTTAATTTAAATTTCCGTTAATATTTAATCACGGATAGGATATATTTATTAATTAAATATTATTTGATAATTAGTTTTATTTAGTAAGATTGAGACGTATAGTATTGGAAACGGAATGAAAATACCGAACGGATAAATTAATGGAGTGATAACGAGAGAATAATAATGCATGTCCAAGATAGAGAGATTTTTAACGAAACGACGGATAATTGCGGAATTTGCTAGTGGGACCGGAATTGTTGGATTTAACAAAATTGAGAAAGTGTAGTGTAACACCCCAAATCTGTAGGACTCGAGGTGCTACTGGGCTAGGATCTCACAATGGATCCTGACCCTAGCCTGACAACAAGTTCACTGAATTTTACAACAAGACACCAATACATTAAATACAAAACATCAAACTGTTATAAAAGTATCAAAAGGTTTATACAAGTACTGCTGAGTATAACAAAACATATCCATATACATAGTCAAAATATCTCATCCCTCGAGGACGACCCAGTGTACGGAGCCCTCAGCAGATCACCCCTCTGGATCACTCTGCAGCTCTCCTAACCTGCAAAGGATCTACAACACGGTATAAAACAATTAGCTAACCATACACATATATAAGAAGATGCTAGAGCACAAACACATATCAAGAATATTAACACCTCATCATGATATCACACATTTACCCGGTTTATTATCTTTAATAAGTTAAATCACTCAATCGTATAAATAGATGTATATGAAGATATGTGACACGAGGAATATAATCCCCGCCTCTGAGTGCTCTAGCCAGCTGGAGTAGTATCAGCACACCTCCCGTGTACCCTATGGGAGTGGTGAGGGTCCTTCCCGTATACTAGATCTGGCCTGACTACAAAGAACCTCCCAGACTCCACTACGGGATGAAAGAGAAAGGTTATCACGGCCACTACAATGGGCGGTCAATATAACATAGGTCGGTGACCATCATAACGCATGCTATAAAGCATATAACAAACACCACTCATGCGCACATCCAATATAAGGATGACAGCTAAGTAAGTCCTATGGACTTACCTCAATCTCAGAATTCGTATCACTACGATCACAATAGCATGGAGGAAAGAACCATCTCCAGCTAAACCTATCATATCACAATAGCATGGAGGAAAGAACCATCTCCAGCTATAAACAAGAATCATACTAGCACAACAAGATCTAATAAGATCATAATCACATCAAAGCTAGCATGAAATAACACATCATAGCATATAAGCATGTAAGCACATAAGACTCACCAAGCTAGTACTAAGATCTACTCGGTGATCCTACTGGTGCACCTATCTCGGCATAAAACTCTGGATAGTTCCTCTGGATACTATCCTCAGTCTCCCATGTAGCCTCCTCGGGTCCTCGTCTCGACTACTGTTTCCTCAACATAGGAATGACCTTCGAACGCAGGCGTCTCATATCTCGCTCTAGGATTGCAATAGGATGCTCAACAAACGTGTGGTCCGGCTCAACCACCAAATTATCATAACTTACGATGTGTCTCGGATCTGATATGTACTCTCTCAGCCGAGACACATGAAATATAGGGTGAACACCCTCTAATCTCTTGTCGGGGACACTCTCAGCCACACATGGGCTCCCACTCTGAACTCTAGAGGTCTACGCCTCCTATCAGCATAAGACTTCTGACGGCTCTGCGCAATCAGCATACGCTCTCTAATCAATTCTACTCGAGCCATATCATCCTGAATCTGATCAGGTGCCAAACCACTGACACTGCTCTGCTCATCCCAACATAACGGGGTACGACATCTCTGTCCATACAGTGCCTCATATGGGGCCATCCCAATAGATGCATGTCAGATGTTGTTGTAGGAGAACTCAACAAGTGGGAGATGATCTGTCCACACTTGCCCCCAATCCAACACACAAGCTCGCAGCATATCCTCCAGGGTATGAATGGTCCTCTCTGACTGACCATCTGTATGAGGATGGTACACAGTAGTAAAGTGCAAACTCGTCCCCAAAGCAGTCTGAATCTGCTGCCAGAATCTCGAGGTAAATCGTCCATCTCTTTCTGAGACGATCGTCCTCGGTACACCATGGAGTCTCACAATCTGCCTAGTGTACTCCTCAGCTAATCTGCTCACCGGCCACGTGTCCCTAATAGGAATCAAACGTGCCGTCTTCGTTAATCTGTCCACTATGACCCAGATGGCATCAAAACTCCGGCTCAGCCTCAGTCCAGTCACAAAATCCATGGTGACGTCCTCCCACTTCCTCTGTGGAACAGGAAGTGGATGAAGCTCACCTCCAGGTCTGAAATGCTCGATCTTGACCTGTTGGCAGGTCGCACACTGTGCCACAAATCTGGCCACATCGGGCTTCAGCCCTCCCCACCAGTATGAACGTCTCAAATCCTGATACATCTTACTCGTACCTGGATGTACCGAATAAGGTGTACAGTGAGCCTCCTGTAAAATCCTCTGTCTCAGCTTTGTATCAGCAGGTACACAGACGCGACCGCGGCGTCTCAAAACTCCATCTTCTCCTAGCAGGAACTGTGATGCCTCATCCCGAGACATCCGCTCTCTGATCCTCCTCAAGGTCGGGTAGGTCTCCTTTTTATGTTGGATCTCGCCCAACAGATCAGGAAGAACCTCTAAAGTACGCAGCTGGGCATCCTCATCAGGAAACTGGATGTCCAACTCTAACCAGATTAGATCTCTCTGCAACTGATGCTGAACTGTCAATCTCGCGATCGCCTGCTCTCGAGGCGTCTTCCTACTCAGGGCGTCGACGACAACGTTCGCCTTCCCCGGATGATACAGGATCTCTAAATCAAAGTCCTTGATCAGCTCAAGCCACCTATGCTGGCGGTTATTCAATTCCCGCTGCGTGAAAATGTCTTCAGACTCTTATGGTCTGTGAAGATCTGACATGTAGCACCATACAGGTAATGTCTCCAGATCTTCAGTGCATGAACTATTGCCGCCAACTCCAGATCATGAGTCGGGTAGTTCTCCTTATACGTCTTCAGCTGTCTAGACGCATATGCAATCACTCTGCCCCGCTGCATCAACACACATCCCAAGCCAAGCTTGGATGCATCACTGTATACTACAAAATCCTCTGTACCCTCTAGCTGTGCCAAAACAGGAGAAAAAGTCAAACGTCTCTTTAGCTCCTCAAAACTCTGCGTACACTGATTAGACCACACAAATCTGGTAGTCTTCCTCAGCAAACTCGTCAGTGGACGGGCAATCACAAAAAATCCCTCCACAAAGCGTCTGTAATAACCGGCTAGGCCAAAGAAGCTACGTACTTCCTTGAAATTCGTCGGTGTAGTCCAAGCTGCTACTACCTCAGTCTTCGTCGGATCAACCTTGATCCCCTCAGCTGATACCACATGACCCAAGAATGCTACCTCTGGCATCCAAAACTCACACTTAGAGAACTTAGCATAAAGTTCTCTATCCCGCAAAACCTGCAATACAGTCCTCAGATGTCCTGCATGCTCCTCTCTACAGCGAGAGTATACCAGAATATCATAAATAAAAACCACCACAAACTGATCCAGGAAGTCGATGAAGATACTGTTCATCAACTCCATAAAGACGGCTGGGGCATTCGTAAGCCCAAATGGCATCACTACAAACTCGTAGTGGCCATATCTGGTCCGGAATGTTGTCTTGTGTACATCCTGCTCTCTCACCCTCAGCTGGTGATATCCTGAACGCAGATCAATCCTGGAGAACACAGTCGCTCCCTATAGTTGATCTAACAAATCATCAATACGAGGCAGTGGATACTTGTTCTTGATGGCCATCTTGTTCAGCTCTCTGTAATCTATGCACAACCTCAGTGATCCGTCCTTCTTCCGTACGAAGAGGACAGGTGCTCCCCATGGGGACACACTAGGGCGAATGAAGCCCTTCTCAGCCAACTCCTCGAGTTGTTTCTTCAGCTCCAACATCTCAACAGGCGCCATCCGGTATGGGGCCTTCAAGATCGGTCTAGTACCAGACTCTAACTCAATCCCAAAATCCACACTCCTCTAAGGCAGAAAACTGGACGGCTCAGCAAAAACATCTGTAAACTCACAAACCACTAGGATATCCTCTACAGCTGGACTCCCCCCCTCCTTCATGGCATAACACCAGAAGGCATCACAACCCTGTGCAATCAATCTAGCTGCCCGTATAGCCCTGATAACCGTACCTGTATTCCCAAGGTCCCAGCCTCGAAAAACCTCTATCTGGCCTAACTCGGTAGAGAAGGTAACAGTCCTCCTACCTACATCTAAAACTACAAAGTGTCTATCAATCCAGTCCATACCTAGAATGACTTCCTCATGCACTAATGGCATGCCAAAGAAGTCAACCTGTAGCACACGGATCCCTACCAAAATGGGACAAAACACAGATCTCATAGGTACCTCTGACCCTATTACCATCATGTAACCCTATACTAAAGGGTATCCTCTTGTCATAATTAAACTCAAATACTCAACATATACATCGGATACAAATGAAGACATAGCTCACATATCAAATAAAACTCTAACAGGTAAACCATGGATTAGAATGGTACTTGCAATCGGTGCAACTGACTCCTCTGCACTCCTCAACTCAAACACTCAACCTTGTGGTCCTCTGGTGTCCGTGGTACTCTCACCACGACCTCCGCCTCTACCCAACCCAGGAGCAGATCCCTGAGTGGTAAGACGATCTAGGACTCTCTGCTGTCCCTGTATCTGTTGCTGAGGTGGCCTCTGCCCGCCTCGTACTGCACTAACAAGAGAAGAATCTTGTTGTAATGAAGCTCTCCCTCGTCTATAGAAGATAGCTCTGTGACCAGGTCTGCCACAAGTGAAGAAGGTCACCGGCTGCCTCGTACACTCTGATCTCATATGCCCATACTCACTACAATTGAAGCGCTGTACTCCCTTATCTATAACTGGTGCAGATGGGGAATGACTCTGGCGACTCTGACCTCGCCCTAAACAAGTAACTCCACCAATATCCTGCTGAGATGAAACTCCACCCTATCTACAGAAAATATCCATGTGACCTCGCCTGCCACAAGTAGAACAAGTTACTAACGGCTTCGTACACGCTGGTCGTAAATGTCCAGGGTCATCACAGTTAAAACACCGTCGACCCGTAGCTGCGACCAGTGCAGCTGCGGGGTAACTTGGACGTCTCTGGTTTAGTTCAGAACTAATAACCCCACCAGTACCAATGGTCTACCCAGTCCACTCTCTTTCCAGGCCTTCTATGCTCCTCTGGAACTTGAGGAATCTCCGCAACATGTGCCGATACAACTGGCACCTGAGTAACTCCATGGAATCTCCTAAATGATCCTTCCTGTACTGACAGATCCGGGGTAGGTCTACCTTGTCTGGCCGCTTCCGCTACTTGCCTGATATACGCACGGAAATTTGGTCCCCTCATAGAGACGCGATCCGAATCATCTGTCTGGACTCGATGTGGTGTATATCTCCCAGCTATACCGTTTCCAGTCTCAGGAACAACACTCTCAACAGCAACCTCATGAACCTCCTCCGCTACAGATGTATCATCAGCCGGAATCTGACTCTGTCCTACATCTACTGGAGGAAGAGGAGATCTCTCCCTACCTCGTCCATCTACAGATACAGCTCTAGTCTGAGCCATCTGTAGAACAAATGCACTTAACCTATCAGGCTATATATATGTCGTATGTATATCTCAAATCAATCAGAACATAATATCTATATATATACTGTCGAGATCTTCAGAGTGGCGATGACTCACGTACACGATATCCCAAAACTTTTGTACTTATTTCAAAACCAAAAACTTTTGAAAAGTCAGACCCCTTTCGGGTTCTGTTTATTTATCTATTCAAACTTTATTGCAGATTACTATTGTCATTGTTGCCAACCTGGGCTCTGATACCAACTTTGTAACACCCCAAATCCGTAAGACTCGAGGTGCTACTGGGCTAGGATCTCACAATGGATCATGACCCTAACCTGACAACAAGTTCACTGAATCTTACAACAAGACACCAATAGATTAAATACAAAACATCAAACTGTTATAAAAGTATCAAAAGGTTTATACAAGTACTGCCGAGTACAACAAAACATATCCATATACATAGTCAAAATATCCCATCCCTCGAGGACGACCCAATGTACGGAGCCCTCAGCAAATCACCCCTCTGGATCACTCTGCAGCTCTCCTAACCTGCAAATGATCTACAACACAGTATAAAGCCGTTAGCTAACCATACACATATATAAGAAGATGCTAGAGCACAAATACATATCAAGAATATTAACACCTCATCATGATATCACACATTTACCCGGTTTATTGTCTTTAATAAGTTAAATCACTCAATCGTATAAATAGATGTATATGAAGATATGTGACACGAGGAATATAATCCCCGCCTCTAAGTGCTCTAGCCAGCTGGAGTAGTATCAGCACACCTCCCGTGTACCCTATGGGAGTGGTGAGGGTCCTTCCCGTATACCAGATCTGGCCTGACTACAAAGAACCTCCCAGACTCCACTACGGGATGAAAGAAAAGGTTATCACGGCCACTACAATGGGCGGTCAATATAACATAGGTCGGTGACCATCATAACACATGCTATAAAGCATATAACAAACACCACTCATGCACACATCCAATATAAGGATGGCAGCTAAGTAAGTCCTATGGACTTACCTCAATCTCAGAAGTCGTATCACTACGATTAGCTCTCACTTAGGTCCACTCCAAACTGGAGGACAACAAGGCAATCGAATCACTTTTTCGAGAAATACGAGACGCTATACAAGGCATACATATATATATATATCAAACTCCTATCACACGAAGGGGTCACACCTAGACCCAAGGGATCCATAAGGATCATATCCAACTCGTAAACCTCAAAGCCGTAACCGGCATATCTATAACATACTCATCATAAACCGATACCTAGCATGGTACTAGTTCCCTCATACTAGGAAAGGAAAGGAGCTACCTTACTATAGGTAGTCCCGGGACAAAACGCACCTGCGTGATCAAGGGACGCAGGAGCAGAACAGGTAACCCGCAGGCGCGGCAGGGAGCAGCCGCAGGCGCGGTGACACGGAACGCATGCAACGCAGGCAAGGCGCTGGCGCGGGCGCTGCGGCACAACTTTCGCAGGGCAGCGGCTTCTAGGCCCGGGGGCGGCAACAGTGCAGAACGTGATCTTGCGGCTTCTCTTCGGCTCTTCTCGTGATCAAATCACGTCTTCTCTCATCCAAAATCACACACATACATACACATACACATTCTAACATTAATCTACATCCACAACCATCTAAACCTAAGCTAAGAAGATGGAACAAGGAAGAAGAGAAGGAGAAGAAGCAAGAATTCACCACTACTGAAGATCCTAGACTGCAGGGAGAGTCACACACATCAGTAGCTGGCTTCCAAGCTCAGCATACACATCACTAGCATCATCATCAACCACAAAGTACAACTTTCAAGCCAAACTCCAAAGAGAGCAAGAACAAGATCAAAGGAAGGGATGAAGAAGCAAGAAGGACGTAGGAACTGAGGAAGAGAAGTGAATATGAAACCCTTGATCAACCAAGGGAAAGGAAGAAGTGTAAGGTAAAGGTAAAGCACGGGTCAAAGAAGTCAACAAAACCGGCTGCAGCCGCCGGAAACCGCAGGGGCGGTTCCCTGAGCCGCAGGGGCGGAAACCCGCAGGAGCGGCAGTCCTGGCCGCGGGTGCGGAAAGACCAATCTCGGCCAAGCCAATCTCGGCTAAGGACCAAGACTCGGTCCGAAAGAAAAGGGCTCTCACATGTAGTATTAGAACCGAACTGCTCACCTCGTAATTTAATTCCGCTAAATTAATTTCAGGTTGATAAATAATTAATTATATAATTTTAATTATTTAAATGATTGGGTTATGTTACTAGAAAAGGGAATTAGTGGAATGATGTGGAGGACTTATTTTAGAACGTAGGAACGATATAAGATGTTGATGAATTTAGTGAACGTGATGTGATATGGAACCGGAATGAGAATGGAAACCGCTAAGCGGATTGACGACGTTAGACTATTTATGGACTTTCCTAGATAGCGGATTTTAAGGAAACGAACGTGTGATAGATGAGAACTTGAAAGAGACGGCTAGATCCGCGAACCTAGGAAGTGGAAAACGTTAGGGTATCGATGCTAGGTATCATACCCTGATTAATTAGAATGATAAGTCGCGTAGCGTTAAAGGTTGAACGCGTTCTAAGGAATTATCAATGTGGACAGGATAATCGGATCTCTGACTAGCAAGATCGCGAGACGTCGAGACCAGTACTGATAAGGTGAGTTCGTAGGACTCACTTAGTTACCGTTTTATACTGAGTGTGCATTTGAGTGGTCTGTGCTATATTATGAGAAATAAAACGAACGGATTAGATCACGGTAGTTTGTTATTAAGTAAGGCACAAGTGTATGATAACGTGCCGTAACCGTCGGTCCGGGCCGATGGTGCCGGAGGATTGCCCCGCGACCAGTCCAATAGGTATACGGGAAGAGGTATATACACCAGCCCTACTGGTTTACGGGGACGGGGGCAGGAGTCGGGAGACTCTTGTGTTACAAAATAAGATGGAAAATAGATTGGATCAAGTCACGTAATGAAAAGATAATAAACCGGGATATGTGTGTGCATGCTAAGTGATTTACTGTATATTCCTTGTGTGTGTTTGTGCTCTAGTGACACTTTAGTATTAGAATTGTAGCTAACGGTTTATACCGTGTTGTTAGATGATGCAGGTTAGATCTCTAACGAGAGATCGAGAGTGAAGTGGACAGCTAGGGTTTCCGTACTAGGATCGGGAGTTCGGTTATTTATTTCACTTATTTATTTATGTAGTTGACTTTTACTGTTAGACATACTCGTCCTAGAGATTGGCTGGTCATGTTGGTCACGTCTTTATACTTTGAGTACTTATTTTAAGATTTATTGTTTTAATATTTGTGTCTTGTTGCAAGGTCCGTTTTGAAATTGTTGTCAAACTAAGGCCGGGACCCACTGTGAGGTTCTAGCCAGTAACGCTCCGGATTCCCAGAATTTGGTGTGTTACATTAATAACTTGACATATGCTATTAATCTTATTAACTGTTAGGTAATTCACTATTTAAATTTAACTATTTGATATTATAATTTTTCACTTAGATATACTACTTATATTAAGTAAATCTCTCTCATTTAAATTTTAATATATTATTATTTAATATTAATAATTTAAAATTTATGATATGTTTTATCCTTCTTTTTTTTGTTAGTATATGTTTTACATATGACTTCTTATCTATCTTATATACTAAAACAACCTGTGAACTGATACTTGATGCAGTTTCGTACAATCACCTCATCAAATTTACAGTGTCATCTATTCGTTAATCCACATAACGTACTCTAACATTTAATTTAATAAACCCTAATTCTTTCTCGTATTGATACTAACTTTGGCATTCGAGTATCTCAAAGGATATTGTCCCGAAATTCTCTTTCCCGATTGTTATTGCATGATTTGGATTCTTGCTTCATTTCCATTCATAATGTAAAAATTACAGTCTTATAACAAGTATCACATAACAATTAATACAATTCTCAATATAATGAATTATCCAACATTTTTTATGACACGCAATTATCGTCTAACCCGTACAAGGCACGGATATTAAAACTACTGCATACTAAAGTAGAGATCACATTGTTGACGTGATCGATGCGCACATAATCGAGTATTATGACCAAATCATTATAGTTATATATTACTACATTGTCATTCTTTACAATTATCTTTTCTAAATGAATATCGACCAAACCCAATTATCTATTTTCAAAATTAAGTTTCTATCAAATCTAATCGTTCACACAATAAATCAGTTTTTATAAACTCCCAATAATTCTTTTTTATAAAAAATTTCAATTGTTCTACAAATATGTATGATTACAAATACCTAATCCACAACAATATTAATCCAAAATTACTAAAAACGAAATACATAATTAAATTATCACTGTCATTTTCTAATTACTTTTCTTTTTTATCACTTTATATATAAACTAGTATAATGCCTACACCTGTGATGGTTTTGAAAAATAATTGGCTGATTCTATTATTTTATCGTGTGTATATATATAGCGATAAATGAGTTATAAATAACTATTTATTGCTTTGATGAAAAATTGGACAAATTAAAATTTTAGATGATATTTATATATTAAAAAATAAATAAAAAATAGATATAATGTTGTTCAACAAGTATGAAAAAAAATTAGAGTTCGTAGATGGTTTGTCAGTTGAAAATTTAATACTAAATTAATTGTTAATAAATTTTTTGAAAATCAAAATTAAATGTTGGAATTAAAAAAATGGTGAATTTATAAATGATTCTGATTTAAGATTGGAATTTTCAAAACCTAGAAGTTAATTATCATTATAACCTATACCCTATTATTATCTACCAAATCCTAGGAGTGATCCTTCCATTACTCGAAATTGACCCACAACACTAATCCTAGAACTTCTTCACATATTTTAACAATATATTTTTTAAAAAGTTGCAAATGTCGTAATTATAATATTATAAAATTTACCTAAATGTAAATATAAGTTTTTATCATGATTTAATTTTAAACACACTATGAAAAGAGGAAATTGGGTGAAAATGCACTTTTTTTTTTATTAAGTATACTAACTATACAGTCTAAATTTTTTAATTTGACTAACTATGCACTCTAATTTTGTTTTTTTATAAAGGAAATCAGTTTGAAAACACCAAACGACACAAAGCAGATTGCAGAGTCCAACTTCAAGCAGATTTGGGAGGCTTACGATGTGCTCAACGATTCTCGGAAGCGCTAGATCTACGATGCCTATGGTGAAGAAGGGCTCAAATTGGTGGATTTCTCCAGTGTGTCGTCGCCCTCGGCTGCTCGTGCCGGCGGGTATAATGCGAAGGGGAAGTCGTTTCACTTTAATTCGCGTCTTCCGATGATATATTTGCGGAGTTTTTTGGTGATGGATCGAATAATTGGGATGATAAGAAGAGTAGCGTTGGGGAGTACTACTCCGAGATCCGCGACGAAAGAGGCGGCGGTGGAGACGCAGCTTGCTTGTAGCTTGGAGGAATTGGACAAGGGATCTAAAAGAGAGATGAAGATATCAAGGATCGTTTCCGATGATTTTTGGTGATTAATTTCATACTATTCTTTTAGTAATGCTAATTAATCAAGTAAGAAGAATGACTTAGAATATATTCCATTTCATGTTTTGTCAAATTAGGCTTTAACGTATTTTGTGATGAGAATATTGGAATTGAATTTGCTGCTATATTATTGAACTTGCTGCTCATTCTAGATGTAGTGCTAAATGGGAAATAATATGCTTAATTGCTTACAGGTTTTGCGGGAAAGTCACAGAGTATGATATATGGCTCATTGCTTAGTCATTATGTGATTTTTGAATATTAATTTCTTCTAAGTTAGTTATAGATTGTTCTTTGTTTTGAGAAGCATAGCCATGATCAATGTGGTCCTATAGTGATCAGTAGACTCTGTAACAATGCAGCTATGAGCATTTTACATAATAATAATTTTAGAATGGCGCTAGACTAAGAGAGAGTTGGAATCACAATCCATTCTGATTTGCTAGATTAGTATTTGGTTCTAGGTTCATTGATAAAGCTATTTTAATTAGATCCTTTTAAACTAGAATACTTTACCCTATTCCCAGTTGCTATTTGCAAATGCTTCATTTGCTCATTAGTTGACATGGCACAAACTGCACAAAAAATGCAATAAACCGAAGAATAGTGAGGAGGTTTTAGCCATTGACATAATATGTGCCTAGTGCTTTGTTCTTATATGCTGATTTTGTACCTAATGATGATTAGTCATTGAGCATTGTTGTTGCTTCTTACCTGTTTCCATTGATATATAAAACTATGATATGTGTTGCTGATTCATTTTGTTGCACAAAAACTTGCTAATTTTGGGGGGCTTTAGGGTTTATTATTCGTGAATTGGATCATTTTCCTATAAATTTGTGATTTGTGAGGAATGGACTGATGTTGAAATTTGAAGAGATTATGAAACTTCCCTTCAAGTTTCATAGCTCTTTTGTTCTTATACGAAAGGAATTATTTAAGAATGAGATGCAATTGCAGTGGCATAAAAAAAGAAATTACTGTAGTCATGTTTTCAATTTAGAACTAGTTGAAAAGCTTTTAAGTTTAAAAGACAGTTAAGAAAATATTAAATTTTGGTTGGTTTATGACTATCAAAATGATCACACTACCCCCGTTTGGTTATAACTCCGGAAATGGAAACGAATGTAGTCCACATATGTACTTTGTTCATGGAATCATTCTGGTTGGTTTAATGCAAAATGCACTTGCTTCCTCCTACTTTGTTACCCTATAGGGTATTAAAAAAATCAAATTATACTACAAATAGTTCAAACAACAAGAATGATTCCCAACAACTTCATGAACAAGGATGTACGTATAGACTAGATTCGTTTCCATTCTGTTTCCGGAGTTTAAACCAAACGGGCCCTAAATTACTAGATAATCAACAACATTTCTTGAAAATTTTTGATGCATCAATGACAAAAGCTTGTCACAAAACAATAGATTAATCAAGGTAGAAAAAAATGAGGTGTAGGAAAGTTTACAGTTTGGTTGATATCTCAATCGCTGCTAAACTCAGTTTGTGGTTTGACATGTACGAAAATTGAGGCATTGGGAGGAATCAATTAGGCGTGAGCTTTCAAATGAAGAAAAAGGTAGCAAAGGTTGTAAGACATCCAAACGGACCCATTTTGTGATAGTTGAATCTTTGTTGTTATAAATCTGTGTTTGATGTATAGATTGGAAGGCCTGTGTTGTTCTGTTTGGCTGCTGACGGGGAAGCTGGAGTGAGAAAAGGGCTTTAAATGATCCGTGATGATTTTGAACTGACTATGGCTCTAAGTGGGTGGAGATCACTCTCAAGGATATCACTCGGAACCACATCAAGTGTGATTGTGACCCGCTTCGCATTGGAGCAAGGTTGTAGGTTGATTCTACTAGGAAGAGGTCTTTTCTTTGTGTTTGGAGAATAATAAGTTGTAGATCCTTGCATAGGTTATAGGGTTGAGATCTGTGGTACATTGTCTGGTATTATGTTCTTTTCTCTCAGTGCTTACACAGTTAGTACCACGTTGTTGATCACCATAGTTGAAGTGTCAGACTGATCTTCGCTTGGTGCTTGGTTATTGATTTCATTTGTTGTTTTGTTCAAGATTATGATTTTTATCAATTAGACATGCAATTTCATGTCTTGTTAATCTAAATGGATACATTCTGAAACCATGTGTTGTAGTAAACTTTACTACTGTCATTTATTCCTGCGTGATACACCGGAAAAGCTTGTCCTGCTGGCTTGTATTATTATATCATCTATCTTACTTTAATTTGAAATTTCCATTATTGTTGAAGTTGAATAAATGGCTGCACAATTGCATTGAAAGTTTGAAATAGTTTATGAATATCCTCCACAACCTTCGGTTGAAAAGAATTCTACATAAAGCACAGGTAGTATGAATACCTGGGACTACTCCGTATCTAAGTTCTACTTTCACACTTTTTCTAAATACAATCTTCACTTTCATTTAATTTATGAATTTATATTTTAAAATACTAAATTAGTGTGATGACGTGGGTATTAAAATCGAAGTGAAGTTGCGCAACTAGAAAGTGAGCAATATAGACTATTAAGATTTCAATATAACCGGAGGAAGTTGGGTACGTTGGGTATTAAAATCGGGTAACAACGAAGTTGGGTAACCGAAGTAAAGTTGGATATAAAACGTTGGGTATTAAAATCGGGTAACAACGAAGTTGGGTAACATAAGTGAACTTGGATGTAGAACGTTGGGTATTAAAATCGGGTAACAACGAAGTTGAGTAACATAAGTAAATTTGGAACAAAGTTGGGTAACAGAGTATAACGTTGGGTAACAAAGTTGAGTAACAAAGTTGGGTAACAAGTTTGGATAACAAAGTATAATGTTGGGTTTCTTAAAAAATAGAAGGTGCATACAAGTTTGGGTAACAGAGTATAATGTTGGGTTTCTTCAAAAATAGAAGGTACATAGTTAGTGTTTTTATAAAATTTTGCCTACACACTTTGTTTCATTGATAAAAAGCCTACACACTTACAAAATTCACCCCTATGAAAACTACTAAGATTTATTTATTCAAACAAATGTATAATCTATATAAATGTCGGGTCGGCTTCTCTTTCAACGACCGCTTGCTTAGCCCAAAAAAGAATAACAGTACTCGATGAATTAAAACTCGTTAAGTTAGAGATTAGATCGCCGCCCCCGACCCGCTGGGTTGGGTGGCCGGGTTAGCACCCCTCGTGCCTCTATACTTGAAACAGATGCGTTGTGCTACCCAGCGTGCAACCTTGTCTCCCCTAGCCTTCTTCCGGTTATACCTAAAATGATTGATCAGGAGAGCATGGGGGACGTGCTTTTGACCGATAGAAAGCATCTCTCTCTTGTCCCTCCTGACCGAGCATGTCAAAAAAATCACAATAGAAAAAGGCGGAAGAGTCGCATCGGAGACATCTTTTTCTAGACTTTGTCGTCCGGCTCCTGACTCAGCGTTTCGATCACCATCTGAACAACCCTTTATAGGTCTTTCCCCATTATGGCCTTCAAGACCATGAGCCCTGCGTGCCAACATAAGTGAAGACCCAAACAAACGTTTATACCTCGATGTTTAATCATCCAGTCTTACTCCATTGATTGAAAACTTGAAAATTATGAATATCTCACGGGAGATCGAATTTTATGTTAACCTTGATGGATGTTGTGCCTTTCACAATTTATACCGTGATTTGGACATATGTTTCTTGAGGCAGTAACCTTATCACGACACAATACCATATTCACATAAATATTATTTATCTACATGCATCTTCAATTCGATTCTCCATTGTTTGTTTTTCCCTCATTCGATCTCCTATTTCTATCGGACATTCCTGAAATTATGGGTTTAACATAAGAAGAATATTAGATAAAAAGAAAGTAAATGAAAAAAAAAAACATATTATGGAGGATCTTTCTACCCCTTAGAATTAAGGCTTCAAAATATTTTTAGAGAAGTAGTCGGCTCTATTGCGAAGAATTGAGTGAATAAACTAGAAAAACATATTTGAATTTTTGAAACTGGGAGATGATTTAAGTAAAATAGGATTTTATTTTAGTGGAGATTCACACTATCACCACGAGTGAAGTAAAAGTCAAGATGTTCAAAGTTTTGTAATAGATTGTTGGAATGCCATTCTACATATCTAATTGCATATTCAAAGACATGTGTTCAATATTTGATGAATTTAAAAGGCTTGAGATACTATGATACGGATTATAGTGGACATGGTGTTTCTGTTGTTGAACAAGTTAGTTCATTTGTTATCATTGAATGAAGAAAAATCATTTACAAGAGTTTACTTAAATATAACAAGAATTGAGTGGAGAAGAAAACCCTACCTGTTGCTCAATGAACGCTCCGCTCCATCCACGTCTCCCTCCTTCGATCCCAAACTCTAGCTCTCAACTTCGGCCATCAATGGCTGCGAGATGTAAAAAAATCCCTCCTTACAAGAACCGTTATTCAAAAAGGAAAGTCTAGCGAAAATTGCAACCTAATATCAAAATCGCCTTATGCCTTAAATGGAAGAACGATTCCGTCAAATATTATGGCAGTCTTCCCCTGAAGATTTCTCATCTCAAATCTCAACGAAAGAAGAAAAGAAAAAAGAAGAATGAATGAATGGGTTTCTCAAGAAATCAACTGAACTCCATATCACAAACTGAACTACGTACATATCACAAACTGAACTCCGATATTAGAAACGAACTCCGATATTAGAAATGTCACAACTTACCTTTTTAACAAGTGTTATTTGATTATGAATGCATGTTAATTGCTTCTATGTTTTTACTTTGTCTAATCTATGTGGTTTTGTTATTGAATGTTTACTTCGATGAACATGAACCCTTGGAATTGATAGCTCCCGTTGAATTACTAATATGTGTCTAATCTATGTGGTTTCATTTGGTTCATCCAAAAATTTGTAATTTGTGACTTCTTGTTACAAAAGAGACTGGAGTACCTATGACCCACTCATGAATACACAAATTACCATTGATGCAAGTGGTACTCTGTTAAATTGAAAACAACACTTAAAAATAGTGTCCATTATGAACCACCCCTAGACAAAGGGACCTCTTAAACCAGAGCTTATTGGGATTTATTTCTCTGCATATCAAATTATTGAAACAATCATTATAGAAAAAATTTAACAATTCCCAAAGGAATACACTCGACTGTGTTCTATCTATTATTATGTTGGTGTCTTTCTTCCTACTCGGAAGGATGAGAACAATATTGTAACACATTGGGTATAAAAGTTTGGAAATCATAGTTGTAGATACTATGAGTATAAGTTTTATTGTGAATTTTTCGGGTAGAAAAAAGGATCATTGTCCACCAAGAACACCGATTAAGTTTCATGAAGATATCCATATGGAATGTAAGAGAAATAAGGTAGAAAAATTTTTGGATGGATATTGAAATAATTTATAAAAATTGAACAAGTACAAGTTATTACACTAATTGAAATTAAGACCAATGTGGCCCTTGAAATCATGTACAAAGGGAACCGATTCATTGACATGATGCACCACAACCTCATTAATAGGTTCGTCATGGTGATAATCTTTGTTTATGCTCCACCCAAAGAAAATGAAAAAGAAGAATTTTGGGATACATTGTCTAATTTTATTCAATCTAGAAATTCTACGTGCCTTCTTTTAGGTGACCTCAATGAAATACAAAACACAACGGAAAAATCAGGTGGAGTCCCACCAATTCTAATAAGCTCAACAAACTAATCAACTTTAAAGACTCATGTCTACTCCATGACCTTCCAACCCAAGGGTTGGAGTTCACATGAAGAAGTGTTCTAGCATATCACATGATCGTAGATTAATACCCGACACTAGTAACAAAAAACCATGCTTTCACTATCTCGGATCATGCTCGTCTATATATTAATATCAATAAAAATAAAAATATGAAAGGACAACCGTTCAAATTCGAAATGATGTGGACAAAGAGAAAATATTTTGAAATTTTGGTTGAACAAACATGGAGAGTTCAGTTTTCGAGTAACCATATACTAACTTAGCAAAAAAAACAAATATATTACAACAAAAGGCAAAGATTTGAAATAGAAGAACTTCTGGAAATATTTTTAGACAAGTAGTTGATCAAAATTTGAAAAGAATCCAAATAAGCCTTGTTCAAGGTTTTGATGGGAGACTAAAAATCAAGGAATCCCAATCATTACGCAAAAGAGGTAAATTGATCAATTTTTAAAATAGGTTTTGGAGCAAACGTGCAAAAACGACTCATATAAAACTAGCAGATCAATATACAAAATACCACCATAGATTAGCTTGCGGAAGAAGATGTTGAATTGTAATTAAAAGAGATCACCATAGATGGTGGAGTCAACACAACTAGCACAAATTATATGTGAAATAACCGAGAATGACAACGAATTCCTAACCAGACCAGTCTCGACTAACGAAATAAAACAAGTAATGTTTAACATTAGTAGTGACAAGTTTTCGGGACCTAATGGGATAACATCAGGTTTTTACCATAAGTATTGACATATTGTGGGTCCCGTTGTAACTCGTACAATAAAAAATTTCTTCAAACCGGAAAATTGCTAAAACGGATCAATCACACATTTATAACAATGTGTGGGTAAGAGTCGTTTCCGAAAATAGTTAAATAAAATTTTTTTTATTGGACTATATTCCTTAAATAGATCGTGACAATTGACAAAGTTGTTATTCCTAAGAGAAAATTTTTAAAAAGATCTATGATGGCAAGTGAAGAACGGATAGTTTATATAAGTCTGGACTAACAATTGAATCTGGTTGGAACCAATTATCGAAATGATTCCACCTAACACAAAAATTAATATTGACCTTAGGGCTTGCGACCTATTTTCCACAAACAAATCATGGGACATGGAAAAAAAATCAAGAACATTCTTGGGAATTTTATCCCGAACTCCGTAATTTTTACTTTTGAAATAGCACATATTCCAAATAATCAATGTACATACAAACTTTACTGGAAACTAGACAAACATGGATGGTTCTCAACAAATTTGGTTGTGCATTTGTTGTATGAAAGAAAAATGAATGAGGAAGTATGGCTGCTCTTAGATATGGAAAGTGGACAAACTAATTTTATAAATGAAAAATGGACACCCAACCAAAAATCATGGATTTCTTATGGAAATCACAAAAAATGGCTTACAAACGAAGGATAAGTTAAAAACCACAAACATAACAGTTTTGTTGGAATGTGTCTTTTGTAACAATAACTTGGAAGACATTAGGCACTTGCTAACAGAGTTTCCAGTAACAAAACAAACAATTACATAAGTACTTCCAGCCACGGGTAATATTATCAATGCAATTGATTACAATCCTTACCAATCAAGTAATACACTAAACTTATTAAGGGACAATCTTGAAGGAGAAGATCTAATAACGGTGTTGTTTGCTTTGTGGAGTCTATGGTATTTCTGAAACCAGACTATTTTTAATAGTAATGACTTCATATGTAAGAATAACATTAAGGAGTTTATTTTATGCCACATAAGAACATGGATGGAATCCAAGAAAGGAAAAAAAAAACACGATGTCCTAAGTAAGAAACGGCCTCATAGTAGATGGAAGATGAGGAATATAAGATGGGAATGGTAAATGGTTGAATGAAGGCTTTATGAAACTTAATTTTGACGCGTCCAGAGTAATGCGTCAACCTCCTTTCGTTTCATCCTAAGTGCCAAAAGGAAAAAGTTATTTCACTAAACTAAAGGAAACCTCTAGGATTATCGGTCTTTGAAACAAAAGATCACGCACTTTTAAAAAAGCTTAAAAGGTCAAGAGAACTAGGCATACAAAAAATGGAAATTGAGGGGGACAACCTCAATGTGATCAATTATGTCATGGGAGTGTGGAAACCTCCATGGCAAGCATAAATACTAATTGGTGATATTTTGAATCATATACAGTTCTTCGAGGAGGTCCGCATCGAGCATATATTCAAGGAAATCAAGACAGCGCGCGGCTGATGTTCTTGCAACCTTAGGCAAGTTACACCCTGCTATCAATGTTGATCACTACCAGCAAACGCTACTGTAGCCACGGGTATTTAGCCTCGAAATAATTCGTGGGTAATTTCCTAGCTATTACACTCGAATATACCCTCCAATACAAAGTTCGTTGCTACGAAACAAGGAAATTATTGCATGGCTATGATTCGTGGCTATTTAGGTTCGGAAAAAAATCGAGGGTAAATTTGTTGGTAAAAATACCCTCGAAATAATTTCGAGAATAAAGTGAAAGCGAAATTCGTGGTTTAACACCCCAAATCCATAGGACTCGGAGTGCTACTGGGCTAGGATCTCACAATGGATCCTGACCCTAGCCTGACAACAATTTCACTGATCTTACAACAAAGCACCGATAGATTAAAAAAAAAATGAACTGATATATATATATATATATATATATATATATATATATATATATATATATATATATATATATATATATATATATATATATATATATATATATATATATATATAAAAGATAATACAATGTACCGCTGAGTACAAACAAAACCATACTATACATCAAAAGAACCCATATCCCAGATAACACCCCAGTGTACGGAGCCCTCAGCGGATCACCCACTCTGAATCACTCTACAGCTCTCCTATCCTACAAAGTGTCTACAACACGGTATGAAACCGTTAGCTAACCATACACAAATATAGGAATATGCTAGAGCACAAACACACATCAGAAATCTTAACACATCATCATGTTTTCACACATTTACCCTGTTCATTATCTTTATAAAGTCCAGCAATCAACTCATATATAAATATCCATATAAACATAAGTGACACGAGGAATATAACCCTCGCCTCTGGTTACTATAACCAGCTGGAATGGTGCATGGAACACCTCCCCGTGTACCCTAAGGGAATGGAGAGTGCCCAAACCGTTTACCAGGTCTGGCCTGACCATAAAGAACCCCCAACTCCCAACGGGATGAATGGAAAAGTTGTCACAACCCTACAATGGGCAATCAATACATCATAGGTCGGTGACCCTCATAACACATGCTATAAACATATAACACACACCACTCATGCACAACATCCTATAAAGGAATGGCAACTAAGTAAGTCCCACGGACTTACCTCAACCTCGTAGTCGTCTCACTAGATCAACCTCAACTCAGTCCACTCCAAACTAGAGGATAACACGGCCGGGCTATACAAGGTATACATAAATATCAAACTCCTATCACACAAAGGGTCACACCTAGACCCAACGGATCCATAAGGGATCATATCCAACTCGTAAACCTCAAAGCACTAACCGGCAATTCCATATCATACTCGTCAACATCCGAATCCTAGCATGGTACTAAGTTCCTCATACTAGAAAGGAAAGGAACTACCTAACTATAGGTAGTCCCGGGACAAGACGCACCTGCGTGAACTAAGGATGCAGGGGCGGAGGAGATCACCCGCAGGCGCGACAGGTAAAATCCGCAGGGGCGGTGATAAGGAACGCTGGCAAACGCAGGCACGCCGTTGACACGACGCAGGCGCTGTGACACGGTAACCGCGGGGCGGTGACTCTCAGCCGCGGGGCGGCGACAATGCAGAATAAAACCTCGCGGCTTCTCTTTAGCTCTTCACGTGATCAATCACGTCTACTCTCTTCCAGATTCATACACATGCCACAACATACACATATAAACATCAATCCTACATTCAATCATCTAATCCTAAGCTAAGGAAGAAGAAGACCAAGAAAGGAAGAAGAAAAAATGAAGAAGCAAGGAGGAAGAAGCGTACCACAGCTGTGGTTAGCTAAGGAACTGCTCACCAACAACTCACTGGCTTCCAAGCATAGCAGCACTTACAGTCATCAACCATAAAAGCCACAACACATCCCAAAACTCAACCCAAACTCTTCCAAACCAAGAACAAGATCAAGAGGGAACAAGGGAGAAGCAAGAAGGACGTGAAGATGGATTGGAAATGTGAAGAAACCCTTGCTCAACAAGGTAAGATGGAGGAGGTAAAGAAAGGTAAAGCATAAGTCAAAGAGTCAACAAAACCGGCTGCAACCGCCGGAAACCGCAGGGGCGGGTTTCCTGGCCGCAGGGGCGGAACGACAGGGGAGCCGCAGGGGCGGCCTCACAGACCCGCGGGGGCGGCTAAGGCCAAAACTAGCTCCCAAAACTAAGGCTCTTACACCTCACCCCCCTAAAAACAAGTTTCGTCCCGAAACTTGCAAAGATCTTGAAAACACTCGGACTCAAAAGCTGAGGTACAACTCTCTCTATAACCTCAACATAAGCATGGAAGAAACCATCCACTCCAGCAACAAACTATACTGTCCAAGTCCTAGAGGGAAACCATCTCTAGCCAAACCATAACATATCCCAATAGCATGGAGGAAAGAGCCATCTCCAGCTATAAACAGAAATCATACTAGCACAACAAGATCTAATAAGATCATAATCACAACAAGCTAGCATGAAATAATATATCATAGCATATAAGCATGTAAGCACATAAGACTCACCAAGCTAGTACTAAGATCTACTCGGTGATCCTACTGGTGCACCTATCGCAGGCGTCTCATACCTCGTTCTAGGACTGCAATCGGATGCTCAACAAAGTGTGGTCCGGCTCAACCACCAAATCCTCATTTCTTACGATGTGTCTCGGATCTGGTATATACTCCCTCAGCTGAGACACGTGAAATACAGGGTGAACACCCTCTAATCTCGGAGGCAAGGCTAATTTGTAAGCTGCGCTCCCAACCCAGTCCAGAATCTCGAACGGTCCGACATATCGGGGGCTCAACTTCCCCTTAATGCCTAAACGCCTAACACCTCATGTCGGAGACACCCTCAACCACACATGGGCTCCAACTCTGAACTTAGAGGTCTACGCCTCTCATCATCATACGACTTCTGACGGCTCTGCGCAGTCAGCATACGCTCTCTGATCAATGCTACTAGAGCCATATCATCCTGAATCTGATCAGGTGCTAAACCACTGACACTGTTCTGCTCATCCTAGCATAACGGGGTACGACATCTCTGTCCATACAGTGCCTCATATGGGGCCATCCTAATAGATGCATGCCAGCTGTTGTTGTAGGAGAACTCAACAAGTGGAAGATGGTCCGTCCACACCTGTCCCCAATCCAACACACAAACTCGCAGCATATCCTCCAGCGTCTGAATGGTCCTCTCTAACTGACCATCTGTCTGAGGATGAAACGCAGTCGTGAAGTGCAAACTCGTCCCTAGGGCAGTCTGAATCTGCTGCTAGAATCTCGAGGTAAACCGTCCATCTCTGTTAGAGACGATCGACCTCGGTACACCATGGAGTCTCACTATCTGCCTAGTGTACTCCTTTGCTAATCTGCTCACCGGCCACGTCTCTCGAATAGGAATGAAATGTGCCGTCTTCGTCAGTTTGTCAACTATGACCCAGATGGCATCAAAACTCCGGCTCAGCCTCAGTCTAGTCACAAAGTCGATGGTGACGTCCTCCCACTTCCTCTGTGGAACAGGAAGTGGATGGAGCTCACCTCCAGGTCGGATATGCTCGATCTCGACCTGCTGGCAGGTCGCACACTGAGCTACAAATCTGGCTACATCGGGCTTCAGCCCTCCCCACCAATATAAACGTCTCAGATCCTGATACATCTTACTCGTACCTGGATGTACCGAGTAAGGTGTACAGTGAGCCTCCTGTAATATCCTCTGTCTCAACTCTGTATCAGTAGGTACACAGACGCGACCGCGGCGCCTCAAAATTCCATCTGCTCCAAGCAGAAACTGGGGTGCCTCATCGCGAGACATCCTATCCCTAATCCTCTGTAAAGTCGGGCAGGTCTCCTGTTTCTGTCGGATCTCATCCAACAGATAAGGAAGAACCTCTAAAGTATGCAACTGGGCATCCTCATCAGTAAAATGGATGTCCAACTCTAACCAGATTAGATCTCTCTGCAACTGATGCTGAATTGTCAGCCTCACAATCGCCTCCTCTCGAGGCGTCTTCCTGCTCAAGGCGTCGGCGACTACGTTCGCCTTCCCCGGATGATACAAGATCTCCAGATCAAAATCCTTGATCAGCTCCAGCCACCTACACTGGCCGGTTATTCAATTCCCGCTGCGTGAAAATGTACTTCATACTCTGATGGTCTGTGAAGATCTGACATGTAACACCATATAGGTAATGTCTCCAGATCATGAGTCGGGTTGTTCTCCTCATACGTCTTCAACTGTCGAGACGCATATGCAATCACCCTGCCTCTCTGCATCAACACACATCCCAAGCCTAGCTTGGATGCATCACTGTATACTACAAAGTCCTCAGTACCCTCTAGCTGTGCCAAAACAGGAGCAGAAGTCAAACGTCTCTTCAGCTCCTCAAAACTCTGCATGCACTGATCAGACCACACAAATCTAGTAGTCTTCCTCAGCAAACTCGTCAGTGGACGGGCAATCACAGAAAATCCCTCCACAAAGCGTTTGTAATAACCGGCTAGGTCAAGGAAGCTACGTACTTCCTTGACGTTCGTTGGTGTAGGCTATGCAGCTACTGCCTCTATCTTTTCCGGATCAACCTTGATCCCCTCGGCGGATACAATGTGACCCATGAATGCTACCTCTGGCATCCAGAACTCGCACTTAGAGAACTTTACATAAACTTCTCTATCCCGCAAAACCTGCAATACAGTCTGCAGATGTCCTGCATGCTCCTCTCCACTGCGAGAGTATACTAGAATGTCATCAATGAAAACCACCACAAACTGATCCAGGAAGTCGATGAAGATACTGTTCATCAACTCCATAAAGACGGTTGGGGCATTCGTAAGCCCAAATGGCATCACTACAAACTCGTAGTGACCATATCTGGTCCGGAATGCTGTCATGTGCACATCCTGCTCCCTCACCCTCAGCTGGTGATACCCATAACGCAGATCAATCCTGGAGAACACAGTCGCTCCCTGTAGCTGATCTAACAAATCATCAATGCGCGGCAATGGATACTTGTTCTTGATGGTCACCTTGTCCAGCTCTCTGTAATCTATGCATAACCTCAGTGATCCGTCCTTCTTCCGTACGAAGAGGACAGGTGCTCCCCATTGGGACACGCTAGGGCGAATGAAGCCCTTCTCAGCCAACTCCTCGAGTTGCTTCTTCAGCTCCAACATCTCGACAGGCGCCATCCGGTATGGGGCCTTCGAGATGGGTCTCGTACCAGGCTCTAAATCGATACTGAAATCCACACTCCTCTGAGGCGGCAAATTGGACGGCTCAGCAAAAACATCAGTAAACTCACAGACTACTGGGATATCCTCTAACGCTGGACTCTCCCCCTCCTTCATGGCATAACACTAGAAGGCCTCGCAACCCTGTGCAATCAGTCTAGCTGCCCGTATAGCGCTGATAACTGTGCCTACCTTTCCAAGGTCCCAACCTCGGAAAACCTCTATCTAGCCTAACTCGGTAGAGAGGGTAACAGTTCTCTTGCCTACATCTAAGACTGCAGAATGTCTAGCCACCCAATCCATACCTAGAATGACTTCTTCATGCTCTAACGGCATGACAAAGAAGTCAACTAGTAACACACGAGTCCCTACAGAAATGGGACAACCGTGAATCTCACGGGTACCTCTAACCCTACCACCATCGGGTAACCCTATAATAAAGGGCATCCCCTCAACTGTATCTAAACTCAGACGCTCTACACAGGCATCAGAAATAAAAGAGTGCGTAGCACCAGTATCAAATAAAACTCTAACAGGTAAACCATGAATCAGAATGGTACCTGTAGTAGTAGGTGCAGCTGGCTCCTCTGCACTCCTCAGCTCAAAAACACGACCCTGTGGGCCTCTGGTATCAGTGGTGCCCCCACCATGGCCTCTGCCTCTACTCGGCCCAGGAGCAGATCCCTGAGTCGTAGGGCGATTTGGGACCCTCTGTTGTCCCTGACTCTGCTGCTACTGCTGAGGTGGTCTCTGTCCACCTCCTACTGCACTAGGAGGAGAATAATCCTGCTGTGATGAAGCTCTCCCTCGTCTACAGAAGGTAGCTCTATGACCAGGTCGGCCACAAGTGAAACAGGTCACCGGCTGCCTAGTACAATCTGACCTCATATGCCCATACTCACTGCAGTTGAAGCACTGCACTCCCTTATCTGCACCCGGTGCAAATGGAGGACGACTCTGGCGACTCTGGCCTCGCCCTGAACCAGCAGCTCCACCAGTACCACTGGTCTGACTAGTCCTCTGTCTCTTCTCAGACCCTCCGGTCTGAGAAGCTCTCCTCTGGCTAGCTCTCTCCCTCTCGTAGTCAAAAGCCCGGTCCTGATAATCGACCAAGGTCTCACAGTGAAAACCCGCCATATAGGTACGGGTGGTATCCCTCAGACGTCGGGAAAACAGATATACATACTGATCCACAGAAGGTGCAGCTGGTCCCAGCAATTCCAACTCCTCCTGGAATCTCCGAATAGCCTCTGAGACTGGTACATCCTCGAACCCAGCCTCCACAAAATCCCGCAGTTTCTCCCTCCTCAGTGAGGCAGGGCAGAAACGCTCTCTAATCATAGTCCGCATCTGAACATAACTGTCAACCTGTGCTCGTACAGACCTCCACCAGTGTTGTGCTAAGTCTCTGAACAGAGTCTGCACCAACTCTATTTGCCTGTCTGCTGGACGCCTAATAGACTCCAAAGCTGAGTCCACATGTCAAATCCACAGCTCAACCTCGAGCACCACCTTCCCAAAGAAAGGGGGTACATCCATCTGGTGAAATGCCTTCAACCAAGTATCTGGTCTAGGCCCTCTATGCTCCTATGTAACTCGAGCAATCTCAGCTACAGGTGCCGGTGCAGCTGGCACCTGTGTAACCCCATGGGATCTCTCGGATGATCCCTCATGTACTGGCAGATCCGGAATAGGTCTACCTGCTCTGACAACCTCTTCCACTCGCCGGATATAGTCACGAAACTCTGGTCCTCCCATGGAGACATAATCCGTGGCATCAAACCGGACTCGCTGTGGACCCTGTCCCCCAGCTACGCCGTTCCCAGTCTCAGGAACGACACTCTCGGCAACGTCCTCATGAACCTCTTCCGCTGCGCGTGGATCAACAGCGGAAGTCCTACCCCGTCCTCTACCTAGAGGGGGTCTACCTCTACCTCGTCCTGCTGCAGGTAAGGCTCTAGTCTGAACCATCTGGAGAGGACGTAAACCTAACTCAGAAGGCTATATATATGCCGTATGTATATATCAAATCAATCACAACAGAATATCTATATATATATATATACTATCGAGATCTTCAGAGGGGCGATGGCTCACGTACACAATATCCCAAAACATTTTGTACTCATTTCAAAACCAGAATCTTTTGAAAAGTCATACCCCTTTCGGGTTCTGTTTATTTATCTATTCGAACTTTATTGCAGATTACTAGTTCCATTGTTGTCAACTTGGGCTCTAATACCAACTTTGTAACACCCCAAATCCGTAGGACTCGGAGTGCTACTGGGCCAGTATCTCACAATGGATCCTGACCCTAGCCTGACAACAATTTCACTGATCTTACAACAAGGCACCGATAGATTAAAATAAAAAAGTAACTGATATATATATATATATATATATATATATATATATATATATATATATATATATATATATATATATATATCAAAAAGATAATACAATGTACCGCTGAGTACAAACAAAACCATACTATACATCAAAAGAACCCATATCCTAGATAACGCCCTAGTGTACGGAGCCCTCAGCGATCACCCACTCTGAATCACTCTGCAACTCTCCTATCCTGCAAAGCCCTAACCGGCAATTCACTATCATACTCGTCAACATCCGAATCCTAGCATGGTACTAAGTTCCTCATACTAGAAAGGAAAGGAACTACCTAACTATAGGTAGTCCCGGGACAAGACGCACCTACGTGAACTAAGGACGCAGGGGCGGAGGAGATCACCCGCAGGCGCGGCAGGTAAAATCCGCAGGGGCGGTGACAAGGAACGCTGACAAACGCAGGCACGACGCTGGCACGACGCAGGCGCTGTGACACGGTAACCGCGGGGGCGGCGACAGTGCAGAATAAAACCTCGCGGCTTCTCTTTAGCTCTTCACGTGATCAATCACGTCTACTCTCTTCCAAATTCATACACATGCCACAACATACACATATAAACATCAATCCTACATTCAATCATCTAATCCTAAGCTAAGGAAGAAGAAGAACAAGAAAGGAAGAAGAAAGAATGAAGAAGCAAGGAGGAAGAAGCGTACCACAACTGTGGTTAGCTAAGGAACTGCTCACCAACAACTCACTGGCTTCCAAGCACAGCATCACTTACAATCATCAACCATAAAAGCCACAACATATCCCAAAACTCAACCCAAACTCTTCCAAACCAAGAACAAAATCAAGAGGGAACAAGGGAGAAGCAAGAAGGACGTGAAGCTGGATTGGAAATGTGAAGAAACCCTTGCTCAGCAAGGTAAGACAGAGAAGGTAAATAAAGGTAAAGCATAAGTCAAAAGAGTCAACAAAACCGGTTGCAGCCGCCGGAAACCGCAGGGGCGGGTTTCCTGGCCGCAGGGGCGGAACGACAGGGGAGCCGCAGGGGTGGCCTCACAGACCCGCGGGGGCGGCTAAGGCCAAAACTAGCTCCCAAAACTAAGGCTCTTACACGTGGATAGTTACCATCGGATAAAAAGTGAGGCTATAATCAAGGCTAAATTCGTGGCCGGGTAAATTGATTATCTTGCCAACAACCAACATTTATTGCTTTTCTTCTTTACCAATTTATTCCGTTAACATTGTACACACAACTTTGATCTTCTTCCTCAAACCTCTAAATACACTTCAAATCTTCAATTTCCTCTTTTTTCCCCCTCAATTTCAAACTAAAATGGATCCTTTGCTTGTTTTAGAAGACACTTGATTGCAATCGATCGGTAATGTATACATATGTACTTGTACTAATTATATCTCTAATTTTTAAAGTTTGTTTAATATATGTTATGAGAATGCCTATAATTATAACTTGGAATATTGTTTGATAGTTTCAACCATGAGCATGGTCATGACATGTTTGCTTGTGGCTATTTTCATTGTAGTAGCCACAACATATTTATCTGTGGGAAATTTCATGGTTGTTAGCACTCTCTTGTTTGCAAATTTACCACTCTTTTCCTCTAATTTTTACACTTCAATATCATGACTTCCCATAACCAAATCCGTATATGAAACTTCCTTTCCTCTTTTTTAGATTCAAACTCACCCTTTTCTTTATTCGTGAGGGTCTTTATGAATTTATCAAGGTTGTAATTTCGTATAGTTTGACATTGAGGTCATTCTTTTGCTCTTCAATATTTTGATTGAGTGAATTGATCTTGCTTAGTTCTTCTTCCAACTATAGGATTCTCTTTGTATTGTTCGCATTATGAGTTATGCTTACCTTTTTTTTTAAAACTATAGTCCTAATAAGATGCCTCTTCTTCTTTTATGACTTCTTCACAAGTTGCCTTCATCTTAATCTCATCGTCTTGTTGATGGACAATAGATTGGAAACACTAGCAAATTTGTAAACAACGATCTTCGGAAAGTTTATCAGTTCAATAAAAAAAAATAATTAAATTAGTTCAAACCAAGAATACATATCAAACATACTTAGATTTAAACAACACTTAATAAACTAAAAACGTGATTCTGAGGCAATATGTATTCCTAAATTTAAAGACAACATATTGCAACTAGAAAATTAGGGTTGAGAGAAGTGTGTTTTTTTAGCAAATAAGTGTATGCAAAGCTTTCATACATGATGTTGAAGCGAGAATTAAGAAGCTACACTAATGAATTCGAGTAAAGTAAAGGTCCAAATTCATTGAGTGACGGATGGCTAGGAGTAACGATGAACTAGATGTCTCTATAGAGCATGCATTGAGTTCTCAATTACCCCTTCTTTTTATTTTTTATTTCTCTTTTATTTTCTTTATAAACTGGTGGAAAATACTAAAATTAACATACATATACAAATTGGGCACGAAAATGGAAAGAAATTTAACTTGGAGGGTACCAAACAAAAAATGTAAACTTAGTGATCACCACCTAGAAAAGACTAAATCTTGAGGGAGTCAAACGGAATTGTTTAATAAGTAATAATGTTCACATCATACTTGTGATTCATTATTCAGGTGAAGTAAACGACAAATTGTAACCGAATTAATCTCATCTTGTGATGTAATCAATGTTCATTGAAATCTAAAATGGGTCACATGCTTTGATTTTGATTTTTCATAAAAAGATATATTAATTCTATTATGACTTGTCGTTTAGTATAATGAATCAATATTTATAAGGTACTTACCATGAGACAACTTTCTCAATAACCTTTAGCATAAATATATGTCCTATAAATGATTAAATCGGATGAAAAATTAGATATGGAAAAAATGTAGTTGTGTTGGTCACCTGAAAATAGATACCAATGCAAACCACTAAGTTATTCTTTAAGATTTTGATGAAATATTTAAACATTTTTTTTAAAGGGATGAACTATTTGAACTTAATTCACCCTTATGATCTAAATTCAACTCCACATATTAATAATAACATCAAACATCAAACTACATGGAATCAAAAAAAAAAAGAACAAACAATTACTTTCACTATTAAATTAAAATACTAATTCATGCAAACATTAACTTTATTCAAATGAAAAAGCTAGATCCTTTGATCCTATGCATAATTTCTCAATGTAGTTCACAATTTCTACAAATGTTCTATGCACACATCAATATTAGTTCTAGAAATAGCTTTGACCCGAAATGAAATACAAATGATTGGCTTATCTTCTATTGCATCGGACCGAATCCCATACGATGTAGAATTGCATTGGTTATGTTTTCAACTGAACAATAACATATATCACCACATGCATCAATATGATTCTTGTTCTGGTCCTTGTATGCTTTTACCTCGGCCGATGTCAATTTTAGCAACATTTCTTTAAACCCATAATCATGAGTGTCGGTTGCACCAACTTCATCCACTTGATCCATCACTAGTGTTGGAAGATTAACTTGTTGTGGCGGTGGTGGTGAGAATGATGGTTGTGGGAGTGACGTAAGTGGTAAAGTAGAAACTTTTGACGCTATCATATTAAAAGGATATTGGTCGTTCTGATTGGATAATGGAGATTTTATAGGGGAAAGTTGTGGTGGTAGTGATGAAGGTGAAGATGAAAGAGTGGACATCGGTAAAGGAGCTTGCACGGTTTGATTTTGTAGGTTAAACCCACCAAATGAACCAAATTCATAGTTTAACGATTCACCAAAATTAGATTTAAGGGTTGAAAGGGCAAGACCAGTCTCTAGTTCCAAGAATAGACTTGAATTCTCTTGAATCGAATGAAAACTCGGTCCATGATTATAAAATTGGCTATAACTCACTTGACCATGAAAAGGAAGCGTTCTGTCTCAATAATAGGCCTATACCCATCAAACTCAGACGAGTTGGTAGTGCTAATTGAGTTAAAGCTCGTACCTGCCGAAAAGTCAACACTTGAGATGTCACCATGGATTGTCTTCGACAAAGGTGGGCTTGCCTCCAATTCGCTTGAGTTATCATTATTAGCGGTTGCAGCCAATTTGCGTTTGAGGGTAGAATTACAATGGTTCTTGACTGCATTGTCGGTTCGACCTGTCAATAGCTTGGCTATGCATGTCCATTGGTTTCCAAGCTTAGCATGGGCCTTGATGATGATGTCATTTTCTTCGTCTGTGAAACGGAGGTGGTTAATCTCCGGAGACAATTGGGTGACCCATCGATGCCTACATGATTTCGCAGTTCGTCCTTGGATGTGTTTGCTGATGAGAGACCAATCTCTCCCGTTGTATTTTTTCACCATCTTCAAAAGTTGGTTGTCTTCCTCAAGAGTCCATCGACTTTTTCCATGACCTAGATCTTCTTTGGATGTTGGAGAAGCCATGAGTGCTTGACAAAAAAAGGAGTGAGAGGAGTAATTTTCAATCACAGAGAGATTATGCGTTTATGTTGTGTTGCATTCACGCATTTGAGGTGAATTGGGGGATGTTGTGGGACACAATTTAGAGAAAAAGGGAGGGGATGGGCGGATAATAGCTGACAATGAGCTGTAAATCTTTTATAATAATACCGGTGAAGTGAGAGAAACTTCTAGTATATCTCTTAATTAGGTTCATTGTATGAGGATCACATTATTACTTATTTTCTAAATAAAATATTAAATGTTAATTTCAAAAAAAAAAATCCTCTTGTTCAACCACTAATTTATATAACATGACAAATATTGTGTGAACCTTAATTTTTTGTTATATTTTGATTATTGTCAATGATATTTTTGGTGATGATTTTTTCGCACCGCTTATAAACTAATTTAATTGATGTTTTTAAAATTTTCTTATAAACTAATTTGATTTTCAGTTAATAACTTTTATTTTGTATGAGTAGTAATTATGATTTTTTTTGGTAATTTAGTTTTAATAGATTTGAATTAAGGGTTGATATCATTAGTGGAGATGTGGGTAACCCACATAATATTATATTATTATATATTGAGGTAAAACCAACTCGGACATTTAGATGAGATATTTATAAATTTTTCTTTTGATTCATCTTGTTCATATTTTTTGTTACTACACACGGAAATAATACATTAAATTTTGTTATTTTGTGTCACATTTACATTCCTAATTACTTAATGGTTTATTATTCATACGGTTACACTTTATCCCAGAAATAAAATTATAAATAAATAGAACAAAGTTCATACATATAATGCGTTACTTTTTCCTCAATTTCCTATTATATTATTCCATTCCACAGTCCAATATAGTTTTTCTTCAAAGACAAGTCTTAGTGTTGAGAACATCATGCTTTTTGTTGTCGCGGGCTCTGGAGAGGTGTTGGATGTACAGGATGAGTTGAACGGGTGTTTCTCCTGGGATGGCAGTTCTTCTGTGCTCAATATATGAGGTGATAATTGATTTTTGGAGTGATAGTGGCGTCTACAAGACTATTTGAAACAATAAAGTTCCATATGACTCGAACCGCTACTTTTTGGGTTTGATGGAGGATAGTAGAGTTGGTAATTCATCTACATCGGGAGTGTCCTTAGGTGAGCTAGATGTGGCGTACTTTTCGAGTTTAAGGTGTTGATGAGGGAAAGGTTTTGCCCTAACATTATTAGAGACTCTCGTGCAAGTGCATTTCAGGAGGCTAAGTCAGAGGAATAATCATGGATGTGACTGAGAGGAAGTTCCAAAGAGAGTTAATATTTGTGACCGATGAGTACTCGAATCAGATACATCGGATCCAGGCCCACGTTAGGCGTTTGTGGCCAGATATCCGTGCATATGTATAGGGATTTATAGCACGATGTTGGACCAATATCAGGACATTACAATGACTTATTAGATGGCTCACCCAGTGCATGAGAGGTGAGAGGACTTGCAGAGCCCAAGCAAGAATTCAAAGATCGTGTTTGGTGCTAGTTGATATGAGATCCACTCATCGAGGTGATTTCACTCAAGATAGAGCGAATCGGTTAGACTTGTTAGGAGATGAAGATAAAAGATGATATAATTGTGGAAGTACTCGACACAAGAGGAACGAGATATATAGTCACTTGCTTCACCACAAATGAGACATCGAGCTTCATATTTTCATATTTAGCTTAGTGCAAAGTTACACGTTTTTTCTAAGATGATAGGTGTTGGAAGACAACAAATGTCAATTTACTCGCGATTAGAATTGTGATGGAAATAAGGTTACAAGAAGTCAGGGGAGCGGGGTTTGGTCAACCCTCAAGTGTTGGACGAGTTTGATTG
The DNA here is from genome assembly GCA_002319775.1 of Fagopyrum tataricum. Classification (NCBI taxonomy): domain Eukaryota; kingdom Viridiplantae; phylum Streptophyta; class Magnoliopsida; order Caryophyllales; family Polygonaceae; genus Fagopyrum; species Fagopyrum tataricum. The sequence goes on along the minus strand of CM008279.1, from coordinate 39,426,390 downwards.
GGTGAAAGTGGTGATTCTCTTGTTATTGCGGAGGGAGGTGAAATGAAGCAATTGAGGAATTCTTGTTCGGAGGGTGCTTCAACAGAGGGAGAAACATCTACATTTCCTAGGAGATCTCGACTGTGTGGTTTCTGGGATGAGGGAGTAGATTCTCTTGTTATTGCGGCTTGTAATGGTTGCTTCTCCACACAAAATGAAGGAAAAAGAGGTTGCTTCTATTAGGGTAACAAAGGCGTGCCTCTACTGCTTTTGAGGAAGGAGTGGTGTGACCTGATACATCAAATGAGGCCTTCTGAGTTGTCAACAACTGGTCCCGGTTTTGGTCTTCATTGGCAACGCAAGATAAGGGTGTAAGAGAGGGTGAGAAGTCTCGGCATGATCCAAGCACGGAGACATATGACAAATCCACAAATATTAAAGGAGCGGACTGTACTCACATGAAAACAAGTAAGAATAGGAGGGAGAGCGGCTACAAACACATAAAATAACGGAAAAGATAGAAGAAAACTTGACCCGAGTTGGTTCTGATTTGATTTGGTTGAACTAATCATCTCATGGTGAGTTCCCGAAAATTAAAAAAATTCCGGATATTACATGTACAACCAATATGTTAATTGGAAATCCCCATAAATCAACTATATAATAATAAAGCAGAAGTGATTTTGGTCACTTGTCATCCTAGCATCGCGCCACCTCAGATTATGCCACATGTCGTCTTTAAACTACGCCACATTGGAATTTGTCACATGTCGTTATTAAGTTCCGACACATATGTGTACATGATTCTTTTAATTTTAGCTCTCTCCAAATTAAGATACAAAATGATATCATCATCTAAATAAGGTGATTATATAATTTATTTGATTTTGTTTGATTAATGATTTTTTTTAGTTATAAGAGAAGTTTTACCATATTGCCTTTTTAATATTTATGGAACAATTATATTCATTTGGTGAGAATATATCAATGTATCTTTATCTTTATATATATATATATATAAATATATTGTAACACCCCGAATCCGTAGGACTCGAGGCGCTACTGGGATATGATCTCACAATGGATCCTGACCCTAGTCTGACAGTAAGTTCACTGGATCTTACAACAAGGCAGAAATAGATTAATCCAAAACATCAAACTGTATATATATATCAAAAGGTTTACAGAAGAACCGCTGAGTACAAACCAAAACATATAATTGTACATACAAAATCCGCATATCCCTCGTATACAATCCTAGTGTGCGGAGCCCTCAGCGGATCACCCCATCTGGATCACTCTGCAGTTCTCCTAACCTGCAAAGGATCTACAACACGGTATAAAACTGTTAGCTAACCATACACATATATAAGATAATACATAAGCACAAACACACTTCAAGAATCATAACATATAATCATGTTGTCACACATTTACCCGGTTAATTATCTTTATAAAGTCCAACACTCAAACGTATATATATAAATATGAAAATATGTGACACGAGGAATATATAATCCTCGCCTCTCGGTGATGTTGCCAGCTGGAGTGGTAATCTGGTAACACTTTCCCGTGTACCCTATGAGAGTGGAGAAAGTGCCCGTTCCGTGTACCAAAATTGGCCTATCCGCAGAGAACCTCCCAGACTCCCAGCGGGATGACATGGCAAGTTGTCATAGCCATACAATGGGCAGTCACTAAACCATAGGTCGGTAATAATCAATCATCACATGCTATCAAGCATATATCAAACACCACTCATGCATACATCCAATATAGGGATGGTAGCTAAGTAAGTCTTATGGACTTACCTCAACCTCGAAGTAATCTCAATCACGATCAACTCCAAATCTGGAGGACAACACTACCTAATAACAAGGCATAAAGAGATATCAAATATCCTATCAATCAAAGGGGTCACACCTAGACCCATGGGATCCATAAGGATCATATCCAACTCATAGACCTCAATAATCAACTAAACCTCAAAGCCATAACCGGCATATAGATATATCATTCTCATCATCATTCTATCCTCATACACATACCTAGCATGCTACTAACCCGCTCATACTAGGAAGGGAAAGGATCTACACTACTCTAGGTAGATCCTGTACAAGACGCACCTGCGTGACAAGAGGGACGCAGGGGTGAAGTGACCGAAGGCGCAGGCGCGGCAGCGCTCCAACGCAAGGGCGTTGACCGTGGCCGCAGGGGCAGCGGCTTCCGGGCGCGGGTGCGGTGACAAGATCCCGCAGGGCGGCGGCTCACAGGCGCGGGGGCGGCGACAGTGCAGAACGTAATCTCCCGACTTTTCTTCCACTCTTCACATGATCAATTCACGTATTCATCAATCCACAGCCACATTCATATATACATACAACATCAATATGCATCCTAACACATCTAATCCTAAGCTAAGGAAGAGGAATCAAAGGAAGAAAGAAAGAAGAAAAGAAACACTTACCACTGTTGTGGTCCTATGCAACATGGAAAGATCGGAACAACACCCTCAGCTGGCTCTCAAGCTCAACAACAACACACCACATCAACTTCAGCAAGGTCACACCACAACTCTCTTGCAAACTTAAGGAAAAACTCAAGAACAAGCTCTAAGGAGAAGAAAGAGAGGAAGAAGCTCGTGGGAAAGACTGGGAAAGAAGATGAAACCCTTGATCACGATCCAAAGAAGAAGCTTAAGGAGGAAGGAAAGAAAGGTAAAGTAAGGTCCACTCGTTCAACAAAGCCGGCTGCAGCCGCAAGAAACCGCAAGGCCGGCATCCTGAGACGCAGGGGCGGAAACCCGTTGGGGCGGCACAAAGCACCCGCAGGGGCGGCTAAGACCAAAACAACTCCAAGGACTAAGGCTCTTACATCTCACCCCCCTAAAAACAAGTTTCGTCCCAAAACTTGTGAAATCCTAAAACCACTCGGACTCATAAGCTGAGGTATAACTCTATCTATCGGAGGCATCACATCTCCGCACATAAGATATCAACCTAAAACTCTATAACCTCAAACACAAGCATGGAGGAAATCACCCTCTCCAACAACAAGATCACTATATTATCCAAGGCATAGAGGAAAACTGTCTCTAGCCAAACTATCTTCATATCACAAGGGCATAGAGGAAAAACATCTCTAGCCGTATCATCAACACATCGCAAGGCATAAAGGAAAAACATCTCTAGCCGTATCATCAACACATCACAAGGCATAGATGAAAAATATCTCTAGCCGTATCATACTCATAACCGAAGGGCATGGAGGAAAATCATCTCCATCAATACTATGTCCATCAAAAGTAGCATGGAGGAATAACCATCTCCAACTAAACCCTAATCGCATCCCAATAGCAAGGAGGAAAGAACCAGCTATAATCATCAATCGTACTAGCACAGCAAGATCTAATAAGATCATAAATCACATCATAGCTAGCACGAAAATAAACACATCATAGCATATAAGCACATAATCACAACACTCATCAAGATAGTACTAAGATCTACTTGTCGATCCTACTGGTATATCTATCTCGGCGTACAACTCTGGATAGTTCCTCTGAATGCAATCCTCAGTCTCTCATGTAGCCTCATCAGGTCCTCGTCTCGACCACTGTATCATCAACATAGGAATGTCCTTCGAACGCAGGCGTCTCATACCTTGTTCTAGGACTGCAATCGGGTGCTCAACAAAAGTGTGGTCCGGCTCAACCGCCAAATCATCATAACTTACAATGTGTCTCGGATCTGGTATGTACTCCGTCAGTTGAGACACATGAAACACAGGGTGAACACCCTCTAATCTCGGAGGCAAAGCTAATCTGTATGCTGCACTCCCAACCCGATCCAGAATCTCAAACGGTCCGACATATCGGGGGCTCAACTTCCCCTTAATGCCAAAGCGTTTAACACCTCGTGTCGGAGACACTCTCAGCCACACATGGGCTCCTACTCTAAACTCTAGGGGTCTACGCCTCTTATCTGCATAAGACTTCTAACGGCTTTGTGCAGTCAGCATCTCTCTCTAATCAGTGCTACACGGGCAACACCATCCGGAATCTGATAAGGTGTCAACCCACTAACACTGCTCAGCTCATCCCAGCATAACGGGGTACGACATCTCTGTCCATACAATGCCTCATATGGGGCCATCCCAATCGATGCATGCGAGTTGTTGTTGTACGAGAACTCAACTAGTGGGAGATGATCCGTCCATACTTGTCCCCAGTCCAACACACAAGCTCGCAGCATATCCTCTAGTGTCTGAATGGTCCTCTCTGACTGACCATCTATTTGAGGATGGAACGCAGTCGTGAAGTGTAAACTTGTCCCCAGGGAAGTCTGAATCTGCTGCCAAAACCTCGAGGTAAATCGTCCATCTTTGTCTGAGACAATCGTCCTCGGTACACCATGGAGTCTCACTATCTGTCTAGTGTACTCCTCAACTAATCTGCTCACCGGCCATGTTTCTCGGATAGGGATAAAACGTGCCGTCTTCGTCAGTCTGTCCACTATAACCCAGATGGCATCAAAGCTCCTGCTCAGTCTCAACCCAGTCACAAAATCCATGGTGACGTCCTCCCACTTCCTCTATGGTACAGGTAGTGGATGGAGTTCACCTCCAGATCTGAAATGCTCGATCTTGACCTGCTGACAAGTCGCACACTGTGCCACAAATTTGGCCACGTCGGGCTTCAACCCTCCCCACCAATATGAACGTCTCAAATCCTGGTACATCTTACTTGTACCTGGGTGTACTGAATAAGGTGTACAATGAGCCTCTTGTAATATCCTTTGGCGCAAATCCGCATCAACGGGTACACAGACGCGACCGCGGCGTCTCAACACTCCATCTGCTCCTAGAAGGAATTGTGGTGCCTCATCCCGAGACATCCTCTCTCGGATCCTCATCAATGTCGGGAAGGTCCCCTGCTTTTGTTGGATCTCACTCAACAGATCAGGAAGAACCTCTAAAGTACTCAACTGGGCATCCTCATCAGGAAACTAGATGACCAACTCTAACCAGACCAGGTCTCTCTGTAACTGATGCTGAACTATCAGCCTCGCAATCGCCTGCTCTCGAGGCATCTTCCTGCTCAGGGCGTCGGCGACAACGTTTGCCTTCCCCGGATGATACAAAATCTCTAGATCAAAGTCCTTGATCAGCTCAAGCCACCTACGCTGGCGGTTATTCAATTCCCGTTGCGTGAAAATATACTTCAGACTCTTATGGTCTGTGAAGATTTGACATGTAGAACCATACACGTAATGTCTCCAGATCTTCAGGGCATGAACTACTACTGCCAACTCCAGATCATGAGTTGGGAAGTTCTCCTCATACGTCTTCAGCTGTCTAGACACATATGCAATCACTCTGCCTCGCTGCATCAATACACATCCCAAGCCTAGCTTGGATACATCACTATAAACCACACAATCCTCAGTGCCCTCTGGCTGTGCCAAAATAGGAGCGGAAGTCAGACGTCTCTTCAGCTCTTCAAAACTCTGCATACACTGCTCAAACCATACAAATCTGGTAGTCTTCCTCAGCAGACTCGTCAGTGGACGGGCAATCACAGAAAATCCCGCCACAAAGCATCGGTAATAACCGGCTAGGCCAAGAAAGCTACGTACTTCCTTGACGTTCGTCGGTGTCGTCCAGGCTGCTACTGACTCTATCTTCGCCGGATCAATCTTGATCCCTTCAGCGGAAACAACATGACCCAGGAATTGGAATGCCCGGAAATTTTATTCCGGACTTAGAGTATTTTATAGATCTTCCCGCAGGCACGAGGTGCCTAGTGCCGGAATTTATTCCTAAAATTTCGAGCCGACTCGTCGTTTTTCCTTTTTTCCGTTTTCCGACCCTTCGTTCCGAGTCGAAGTGACAAGGGGTCATTTCCGACCCCTCGTTCCGTGGTGATGTGACAAGGGGTCAGCTCCCCTCCCCACATTGCAGCGCTTGTCCCTTCTCTCTCTCTCCTCTCTTCTCTTTCACGTTCTTTTTCCATCTCCACTCTTCCTCTCTTCTCTTCTCTTCTCTTCTTCTTCCATTGTTGATTGTGGAGCTTGCATGTGTGGGTTGCAGAAGGAGAAGTGCAGATCTGGAGTGGTAAGTCTCTTCCCTTCCTTCCTTCCTTCCACTCCATGGCTGCTCACCCCTTTCTTCTTCCCTCCTTCATCCATGGCCATGGATGAAGCTTTGAGAGGTTTTCACTCAAGTCCTTTGCATGCTTGTGTTCTTAGCTCGATTAGGTCGAGGAGAGGTGCCTAAGACCAGTGGTGGGTGTTTGGAGAAGATCCAGCAAGAGAAGAAGGACTTTGGAGCCAAGGATCCACGATCGAAGACGACGTTCTGCACAAAACCCGCGGGGCGGCTCAGCACGGCCACGGGGCGGCTCAGCACGGCCGCGGGTGCAGCTCAGCACGCCGCGGGTGCGGGTCAGCATGCCGTGGGTGCGGCTCGGCGTGGCCGCAGGGGCGGCGCCAGACTCACGACTCCAAGGCGGCAGCAAGGCGCAGGGGCGGCTCCTGGTTCCGCGGGGGCGGCTTCGGTGTTCCGCAGGCGGCGCCAGCTTGACTCCGCAACTGTGGTTTCTGCAACAGTAGGCTTCTCCTCTCCTTTCCTCTTCGTCCCTTCCTTAGTATTGTTGTTGAATCATGTTATTAGCATGCTTATGATGGCCTAGAGTAGCTTGAGAATGCCACTTAGTGGTTGTGAACCTAGGAGCCCCTAAGGCTCGATATAGTTGATGGATATGAGCATGTGAGCATGATGGACCTTCTAGGCTAGCTTGTTCCTCCTTGGTTGAGGATCAAGATCTTTGAGGTTGTGAACTGTTTGGTGTTACTTTCATGTGTGGAGAGTGTGATGAGTATTTGGGATCTAGGATGCATTCCTAGCTTGAGGGTTAGGTGATCTTGCTTAGATCACTAGAGTGAAGTCTAAGGCTTCTTGACTTGCAGGTTAGGGATGCCGCCGAGTGAGGTGGAGGAGTGGACAGCCGGGGTCTCCGTACATTATAGGACGGGGACGTTTTTGGGTTGTGTTTCGTTGTGGGTTTATGTTGTACGGTTATGGTTTCTTCTTGGAGTTATGTTGTTTTGAGGACTCGGCTGAGTTTCCACTTTGTATCTTTCTTTTCGGTTCGCATACATTATAATGCTAGACTCTCCCCCTCCAGCATCTCGACAGGCGCCATCCGGTATGGGGCCTTCGAGATCTGTAAACTCTCCCCCTCCTTCATGGCATAACACCAGAAGGCCTCACAACCATGTGCAATCAATCTCGCTGCCCGTATCGCGCTGATAACCATGCTTGACTTTCCAAGGTCCTAACCTCGGAAAACCTCTATCTGACCTAACTCGGTAGAGAGGGTCACAGTCCTCTTACCTACATCTAATACCGCCTGATGTCTATCCATTCAATCCATACCCAAAATGACTTCTTCATGCACTAGTGGCATGACAAAGAAGTCACAAGTAACACTCGAGTCCCTATGCAAATGGGAAGATCACGTAACTCACGGGTACCTCTAACCCTACTACCATCGGGTAACCCTATAGTAAAGGGTATCCCCTCAGTCGTATCTAGACTCATACGCTCAACACATGCATCAGATATAAAAGAATGCGTAGCTCCAATATCAAATAAAACTCTAATCGGTAAACCATGAATCAGAATGGTACCTGTAGCAGTCGGTGCAGCTGGCTCCTCTGCACTCCTCAGCTCAAGAACTCTACCCTGAGCTCCTCTTGTGTTATTGGTACTCCCACCACGACCTCTACCTCTACTCGACCAAGGAGCAGATCCCTGAGTAATAGGACGATCTGGGACTCTGTGTTGTCCTTGTGTCTGCTGCTGAGGTGGTCTTTGCCCACCTCCCGCTACACTAGCAGGAGAAGAACCCTTCTGTGATGAAACTCCACTCCATCTACAGAAAATAGCTTTGTGACCTTGTCTGCCACAAGTGAAGCAAGTCACTAACGGCCTCGTACACGCAGGTCGCATATGTCCAAGATTACCACAATTATAGCACCGTCGATCCGTAGCTGCAACCAGTGCAGATGCGGGGTAACTTGGGCATTTCTGGTTTCATTCAGAACCAACAACTCCACTAGCACCACTGGTCTGACCCGTCCGTTGTCTCTTCTCAGACCTTCTATACTCCTCTGGAACTTGAGTAATCTCAGCAGCGCGTGCCGATACAACTGGCACCTGAGTAACTCCATGGGATCTCTCAAACGATCCCTCATGTGCCGCCAGATCCGGGGTATGTCTACCTGCTCTAGCAGCCTCCTCCACTTGTCTGATGTACGCGTGGAAATCTGGTCCCCTGATAAAGACATAATCCGAGTCATCTAACTGGACTCGTTGTGGGCTCTGTCTCTCAGCCATACCGTTCCCAGTCTCAGGAACGACACTCTCAGCAACGTCCTCATGGACCTCCTCCGCTGTAGGTGGATCAGCAACGGGAATCTCACCCTGTTCTGTCACTACTGGAGGAAGAGGGGGTCTACTCCTACCTCGTCCAACTGTAGATAAGGCTCTAGTCCGAACCATCTGCAAGGTATAAACCTAGCTTAGAAGGCTATATATATGCCATATGTATAGATATATATATATACTAAAAGTCCATCACAACATCACAGATATCTATATATATATCTATATTGTCGAGGTCTTCAGAGGGGTGATGTCTTCTCGTACACGCTATCCCAAAACATTTGTACTCATTTCAAAACCAAAACCTTTTGAAAAGTCAGACCCCTTTTGGCTTCTGTTTATTTATCTGTTCGACCTTTATCGCAGATTACAAGTGCCATTGTTGTCAACCTAAGGCTCTGATACCAACTTTGTAACACCCCGAATCCGTAGGACTCGAGGCGCTACTGGGATATGATCTCACAATGGATCCTGACCCTAGTCTGACAGTAAGTTCACTGGATCTTACAACAAGGCAGAAATAGATTAATCCAAAACATCAAACTGTATATATATATCAAAAGGTTTACAGAAGAACCGCTGAGTACAAACCAAAACATATAATTGTACATACAAAATCCGCATATCCCTCGTATACAATCCTAGTGTGCGGAGCCCTCAGCGGATCACCCCATCTGGATCACTCTGCAGTTCTCCTAACCTGCAAAGGATCTACAACACGGTATAAAACTGTTAGCTAACCATACACATATATAAGATAATACATAAGCACAAACACACTTCAAGAATCATAACATATAATCATGTTGTCACACATTTACCCGGTTAATTATCTTTATAAAGTCCAACACTCAAACGTATATATATAAATATGAAAATATGTGACACGAGGAATATATAATCCTCGCCTCTCGGTGATGTTGCCAGCTGGAGTGGTAATCTGGTAACACTTTCCCGTGTACCCTATGGGAGTGGAGAAAGTGCCCGTTCCGTGTACCAAAATTGGCCTATCCGCAGAGAACCTCCCAGACTCCCAACGGGATGACATGGCAAGTTGTCATAGCCATACAATGGGCAGTCACTAAACCATAGGTCGGTAATAATCAATCATCACATGCTATCAAGCATATATCAAACACCACTCATGCATACATCAAACATAAGACTTACCTCAACCTCGAAAGTAATCTCAACCACGATCAACTCCAAATCTGGAGGACAAAACTACCTAATAACAAGGCATAAAGAGATATCAAATCTCCTATCAATCAAAGGGGTCACACCTAGACCCAAGGGATCCATAAGGATCATATCCAACTCATAGACCTCGATAATCAACTAAACCTCAAAGCCATAACCGGCATATAGATATATCATCCTCATCATCATTTTATCCTCATACACATACCTAGCATGCTACTAACCCGCTCATACTAGGAAGGGAAAGGATCTACCCTACTCTAGGTAGATCCTGTACAAGACGCACCTGCGTGACAAGAGGGACGTAGGGGCGAAGTGACCGAAGGCACAGGCGCGGAAGCGCTCCAACGCAGGGGTGGTGACCGTGGCTGTAGGGGCGGTGGCTTCCGGGCGCGGGTGCGGTGACAAGATCCTGCAAGGGCGGCGGCTCACAGGCACGGGCGGCGACAGTGTAGGACGTAATCTCCCGGCTTCTCTTCCACTCTTCACGTGGTCAATTCTCGTCTTCATCAATCCACAGCCACATTCATATATACATACAACATCAATATGCATCCTAGCACATCTAATCCTAAGCTAAGGAAGAGGAATCAAAGGAAGAAAGAAAGAAGAAAAGAAACACTTACCACTGTTGTGGTCCTAGGCAGCAAGAAAAGGTCATGTCAACACCCTCAGCTGGCTCTCAAGCTCAGCAACAACACACCACATCAACTTCAGCAAGGTCACACCACAACTCTCTTGCAAACTTAAGGAAAAACTCAAGAACAAGCTCTAAGGAGAAGAAAGAGAGGAAGAAGCTCGTGGGAAAGGCTGGGAAAGAAGATGAAACCCTTGATCACGATCCAAAGAAGAAGCTTAAGGAGGAAGGAAAGAAAGGTAAAGTAAGGTCCACTCGGTCAACAAAGCCGGCTGCAGCCGCAGAAAACCGCAGGGGCGGCATCCTGAGACGCAGGGGCGGAAACCCGTTGGGGCGGCACAAAGCACCCGCAGGGGCGGCTAAGACCAAAACAGCTCCAAGGACTAAGGCTCTTATATATATATATACACGTGTGTGTGTGAGTGCGCGTGCGCGTGCGTGCGTGCGCGCGGGTGCGTGTGTGTGTGGGGGGTGTGTGTGTGTGTGGGCGTGTGTGCGCGCGTCTGCGGGCGTGTGCGTGTGTGCGCGCGCGTGTGCGTGCGCGTGCGTGTGCGTGTGTTTCTTACGCGATCAAAGAACTCTGTGTGTGCGTGTGCGTGTGCGTGTGCGTGTATGTTTCTTAAGCGATCAAAGAACTCATTCAAAATGATGCCCTGGAAGGACCGGTTTCGAGGACTAGTCATTGACGTCTCTCCACGTCCGTTGTCTATAGTCTTAGACAGGGGTTACGAGCCGAACGATCCGAGTCCGAGTAGCTCGTCTAAAATAATGCTCATATAGTGTTATTTTAGCCGAACGAGCCGAGCTTTATCCGAACGAACCAAACCCGAACCGAATTTTTAATGAGCCGAACGTGAGCCGAGACCGAGTAACTCGTCTCATGTAACATCCTAGTCTTAAATGACCCATCGGGTCACTACCTTTCTATCTAATGCCCCGCTTTCATTGTATAAAAACAAGAATTGAGTGAAGGAATCAAAATATGTCTAAATTTATAAATCGGAGAGGAAAAAGATAATGTAAAGCCGGAGTTTGATTCACTAGAGAAACTCAATCCCACCACCGACGAAGTAGAAGTCAAGATGCACAAAACTTTTGAACCTTTTGTTATAATATATAAAATGTGTACTCTTAGATCTCATATGAGTGATGGGATCCTCAATAGCTCAAAAGCTTCATATCTTTTCATACATAAATTTTTTTATATACATAAAAAGAGAATAATTTAAATGAATAGTACTTCTAACAATACATAAAAAGAAAATAACTTGAAATGAATAGTACTTCTAACAATGAATAATATTTCTAAAATAATTTACCTTTACACCCTTACTTAAATATAATTTAGAGAATAACTTGAAATAAATAGTACTTCTAACAATGAATAGTATTTCTAAAATTAAATATAATTTAGAGAATAACTTGAAATGAATAGTACTTCTAACAATGAAGTGTATTTCTAAAATAATTTACCTTCACAACCTATAAAAAAGAGAATAATTTAAAATAAATAATACTTCTAAGAATGAATAGTATTTCTAAAATAATTTAGCTTCACACCCTTACTTAAATAAAATTTAGAGAATAAATTGAAATAAATAGTACTTCTAACAATGAATAGTATTTCTAAAATAATTTACCTTCAAACCCTTACTTAAATATGATTTAAAGCATAATAATTTAGAATTATTTGACTTTATTCCTTTTAATCTTATATTTATTATATTTCTAATTTATCTTATATTTATTATATTTTAATTTCAAGTTTTAAATCTATGAAAATATATAATAGCATACAACTTGAAATGAATACTAATTTTCATGAATAGACTTAAAAACTCTTTCTTATAATAATAGTAACTCTTTTTGGTATTAATTTGAGAATTAAAATAAATGTATCTCAATTATAATACGTCTATCTTAAAAATTGGTATTTGTTATTAAAAGATTGGTTTTTAAATTTCTTTCTTTAGTTAAACTTTGTGAAATGTGTTTAAGAACACTTAGAATGAAGCTAAAATAGAGGAGAGAACAAGAAAGTAGATTTCTAACTTGTTTTTGGTGCATCTTGTAACAATGAGAATGACCTCTATTTATAGGTCAAAACTAGGAGGAGTTATTAACAAAAGGAGTTAGTATAGGAGGAGTTACTAAGAATGTAAATTAGGATGTTAGAAGGTGAATAATTCACCTTGTACAATTTATTTAACTTCTTGACCAATTTCATAACACTCCCCCTTGAATATTCACCTTCTTCTATTATCAAACTTGATTGTTTGTTGATGACCCCAAAGTTGTTATACGCTTGGGTGATCGCCTCATTAAAATCCTTGTCAGGAAAAACCTAGTGGGATAAAAACTTGATCGAAGGGAAAAAGAGTGTAGTGCGTATAATGCTCCCCCTGATTTCAACATATGTCTCGGAGTCTATACATTCTAATCTTGTGCACAATCTCTTCAAACTTCTTTGGGTTCAATGATTTTGTGAACAAGTCAGCAAGTTTGTCACTGGAACGAATTTGTTAAATATCAGCTTCCCCGGTTTCCTCTAGCTCACGGGTGGAGAAGAACTTTGGCAATATGTGCTTTGTACGATCTCCCTTGATATGCCCTTTCTTCATCTGAGCAATGCATGCTGAATTGTCTTCGTACAAGATGGTAGGATTTTCAGTGATGGATTTCATCCCGCACTCCTTTTGTATGAACTTGATCATTGATCGTAAGGGACACACATTTTCTTCCAGCCGCATATAGATCGATCAACTCTGCGTGATTTGAAGAAGTGGTGGTAATTGTTTGTTTTGTTGACCTCCATGAAATTGCCTTGCCTCTATATGTGAACACATATCCGTTTTGAGATTTGGCCTTGTGTGGGTCACATAAATATCCTGCATCTACATATCCAACCAAAATATCATCTATTTTGTTTTGATAAAACAAACCAAGGTCATGTGTATCTCGAAGGTAACAGAATATGTGTTTGATGCCATTCCAATGTCTTCTTGTGGGTGCACAATTGTACATGGATAACAAATTTACAGCAAAAACAATATCTGGTCTTGTATTGTTAGTCAAATACATTAAGGCACCAATTGCACTTAAATATGGCACTTTGGGGCCAAGGATTTCTTCTTCCTCTTCGCGAGGACGGAACTCATCATTTTCCACATTAAGGGATCGAACAACCATAGGTTAGCTTAAAGAGTATGCTTTGTCCATGTAGAATCTCTTTAGTATTTTTTTTTTCCGGTTAGATTGATGAATAGAGATTTTATCCCTTAAATGCTCAATTTGTAGGCGAAGACAAAGCTTGGTCTTTCCGAGATCTGTCATCTCGAATTCTTCATCAAATACTTTACAGTTTCTTAAAGCTCGTTAGAAATTCCAACGATAATCAAATCGTCAACATATACTGCGATTATAGAAAATCCACTTTGAGAGCGCTTGACGAAAACACATGGTGTTGTTCTTATATTACTCCTTGAGAAGATATTCACTAAAACGGTTGTACCACATTCGTCCTGATTGTTTTAATCCATACAAGGATCTTCTCAATTTTATGAAAAACATTCCTCGTGGCTTTGAGGAATTGACATCTGGCAATTTTAGTCCTTGTGGGACTTTTATGTAGATGTCGGTATCAAGTGACCCGTAGGAATGGAAACGGGTCGGTTGATGGATGAATGTACCAATTCCACCACGGCTCTCCTACTGGAGTTACCTTAGCCCCAGGCCATGCTATTCCATGATATTGGAAAAATGACAGCATAACGTAACAACCACCCATCTTACTCAAGTTGTCACCCACCCCACCCATCACTCACCTAACACTTCACCCATATTCCACCCACCCATCACCCACCGGGTGATCGGGTGGTTCGGGTGAAGTAGTCGGGTGCAAAGTAATTTTTTCGTTTTTAAAATTTTAAGAGTTATGACAATTTTCAATTTAAAAATAACAAAAATTAAAATTTACTAAATCATGAAATATTGTGAAACATAATAAACCAACAACAAAAAGATTTTCAACTAATACAAACCAAACTAATGCAAAAAAACACAACTTTGTATGCATACAACAAAAGTAAATTAACATAAATCAAATGAAACTCCTCTAAAGCTCGATATAATGATACACTTCAACAACCTAACATAATAAAAAAATTAGAAAATAATAATTAGAAATTCAAACTTAACCATTAAATATAAAAAAATTTGAATGTCAAAAGTATACATATTGGAGTACACGCCTTCTTGGCGAAATCTTCAACATCAACATCCTTCAATATAGTATCAACCTACTTGTGCATCAAGCGAAAAAAACTAAATTATAATTAAAAATCATGAAAGAGAGATATTATAAGTAAAAAGAAGAAGATGTTATTAGTATAATTAGATATGCTCACCTACATAATATCTCTCAATCCAATATTGCAAAAACATTAATGTCTCTACAATATCTCCATGAAGTCTAGAACGATGAGGACTCACACTCACTCACCCATGCTAAAAGCATTTTTAGACGTCACAATAGACACGAGAATTGCCAAAATATCTTATGCAATCTTTCGCAAATTTGGACACTTTAGATCAGTTTTCCATAAGATAAGAACATCAAAATCTTTACTATTAGGTAATACAATTTCTTGAATATAATATACCAACTCATAACTAACACTAACCTTCTTCAAAATATTTCTTATAATGGCCAAAATCATCAGAATTTACATGTCTCTTGTCAATCAATCTGGAGGTTGAACTTACATATTCTTAATCCTCAATATCATCACCTAAGTCTTGATATTCATAAAAAAAATCCAACATCAAAGCTTTTACCTTCTCAATCTCAACAAAGATTATCGTATATCTTGTTAAAATATCATTCAGCACATTTCAGTTTGCTCATGGGTCTAAAATTGTTTCTATTGCCAAAACTTCACTTATAATCGACCAATACTTATCAAATTTCTCAAGCATGTTTCTATCCATATCATTGATCATCAAATTATCGATAGATTCCCATTTCAATAAAGAAACTTTAACGAAACAAACCTTTCAAAAAACAAATTAGTTGTTGGGTATTTTATCCCGGGAAAATTGTTTTGTCACCTTGTGGTTAATGTTTAAGTAGTGAGAACGTCGACGAAGGTGTCGGTGGAGCAGTGAGAACGTCAAAGACGGCATCGGTGAAGCAGTGACGACCCGGGAGAAGATCGAAGAGGGAGCCGGTGAGCAGTGACAGGAGAACACCCGTCGGTACAGAAGGCAGATTGATGCGCCCTTGACCACCATGACCGCGGATGAAGAGGACGATGCTTTGCGGGTTCGCTCCGATGGACCGCTCACTCGTTCCCGAGCCAAAGCCATCGCCCAAGCTACCGGCTCAATCATCCGACGCACCGTCACATCACTTGGACCCGTTAGTGGCATGCCATGTCACCACTCCACCATGGCATAGGCTTCCGGCGCCACGTCATCAAGCTAGCAAATATTATTATTATTATATTTTTCATTTTAAATAATAATAGACTTTAATTTTCGGAACATTAATTCCGGAACTTAATTCCGTGAGTTAATTTCCGGCATTGATAGTCTAGACCTTTGGTTTCGGGAGTTGCCCCGACTTTATTTCCCGCCTTTATTTCCGTCATTCAATTTCCGACTTTTTGTGTAGCCTTCACCCACTATATAAGGGATGCTTGGCTTCACTTGTAAATCATGTTCAATATTAATCAAGTTATTTGAAGGAAAATCCTCTTTCTTGATTTTGGGCATCACTTCCTCTTCAATCCCCTCAAAGTTCTTCCTTGGATCAAGTCTTAGATCCAAGAACTCACATTCGAGGATTCTTCTAAATAATCAAACTCTCAAATCCACTACAACGTTTGCTCGATCTCTCTAGATCGAATCAAACCTACGCTTCCGCTTCCATCTCAATCGCTTCACCCCTACCAAACTTCTATCAAAGTTCTCATTTGCACATCAACAACGAGTAGTCGAAACTCCAGCTTGGTCTAGATCCGGCGTTCGTCCTTCAACGATTCCAAGGACGCATCAAATTGGCATCAGAGCAAAGGGATCGAAGCTAAGTTCTCTTTACTCTTGTTTTTGTGCATTATATTTTTATCCTTCTTTGCCTTTGTTGTTCTTCCCTTCTTGAAGATCTTCAACTTGTTCTTCGTGTTCTTCGAAGTTGTCTTGAAATTTTTTTTATTATTATTATTTTTTTCTCACCAAACAAATTTAGGAGATAGTTGGTTTTCCATCAAACCATATATCAAAAGCAATTTGTTCTTCAACCGACCCAATCTGACAAGTTTGTTAATCGATTTTCCCAAATTTCTTGGGATTTTTTTGTTAACAAATTCGGATATCTTGCATTTTGATATTCAAACAGAAACAAAAAAAAAATCAAAACTCTTCAACAAAGCGGATTTGTTTCCAAAGTATTTCATCTCTTGCATCAAAAAAGTTGCAAAGTTTAAAAAAAAAAATACAAAGTGAAAAGACGTCCGGCAAACCGGTCCATCCGAAAAATCGGATTTTACAAAACGGTCAAAGACCGAAAGCAAGCAAAGCTTGCCGAGTGAACAATCCGTCCATCTTCTGTCTCTACATTTTCTTACATACGTGCAAAATATCACTTGTTTATTTGTGTGAATTGGTTCAAATTTTGTTGGATTTGCCTACCTTGCTTAACCGCCAAACGGCCTTCCCAAAAGTAGAACCTTAAACGCACTTGAACTTGGGTAACGTTGACTTAATTCGTCACCTTGCTCATTTGATTGCTTGCATTTGTTTGTATTCATTTGGAATCATGACTAACATGGATATAGAAAACTCACAGGATGCTCGTGAACGAGAAAATGCCTCCTTATCCGAGGAAGTTGTTAGTCTAAAGCAACAAATGGAGGAGATGAGGGCACAACTTTTGGCCCTTACGACCACTCCACGCCCCGCCCCAAATCCAAATGACACCATGGTCGAGACTTCCACGTCCGACGCTCGTCGGAAGGGCAAAGGTCTTTTGGGAACCGACCCATCTCAAGGTCTTAGGCTTGCCTCGGTCATCGAAAGCCAAACTCAACAAGACGGCAGACACCACCTCAATGAGACCGAGAAAAATAATGGCCCGACTCCGGATGATCTACTTTATGTAGATACAATGGATCGGAACAAGCGCTTCGAGCGCAATCGTAAACGGTACGGATCGCCCCCACCTTTATCTAATGCACATAATACTAACTGTCCCATACAGGAAGAATATCGGCACACCAATCAACAAGTTCGTCATCCTCGACATTCCGGTAATGATCGATATGAGCAACGCCACCAACGACGTAGCCGGCGTTCATCATACCGCGACTATGATGAGTATGACGAGAGGGACAATTTTGATGAGTTCTCCGACGATGAAGCCAACTTGGAACGGGTGGCTCATGTCCGTCCACGGCACCCACCCGTCCGAGATCCATTTGAGAACCAAGACCGAGGAGAAGAATGGTTGCCTCCTCCTAACCCACCAAGGCATGCACATCAACGAGCTCATCATGATGATATGCCACCGCCCCGCCCGGATCCCTACAAAGCTCGTAGGGAAGGTAAAGTTAAATTTCCAATATTTTATGGGGAATATGATCCTTGTGTGTTTCTTGATTGGGCACAGGACATGAAAAGGGCTTTGAAGCATTGCCACTATGAGGAGTACGAGAAGATCGAAGTGGCAACCTTGTACTTTGAAGGCGATGCAAAATCTTGGTGGAACCGGTATGAACACGTCCGTGAGAACCGAGGATGGGAACCGGTTGCGACGTTTGATCAACTGATCTACGTCATGACAAAGAAGTATGTCCCCGACGACTTCAAAAATGATATGCGGATGCAAATTGCCGAGCTCCAACAAGGCAAACTCACTCCGGTGGCCTACTTGGCCAAGCTCGAGGACATGCATATGAAGGCCGGCATCTCGGCCTCGCCCTCCGCCTTACGCACCAAGTTCATGAGTGGCCTCAATCCATCAATCCGACGACCCATTGAGATCGTTCCATATAGGGACTTGGGAGCTTTGTGTCATGCGGCCATGAAGCTTCACAAGCAACAACAAGAGACTCCAAAATACTCAAGGTATAACTCCTCTCCAAATCAATACGTTTATTCTACTAAGACCCGTGCTCGAGATGTATCTAGTTATCAAGAGTCCGGCGCCACCAAAGGAGCCCAACGGATGGTCCAATCCACCCGACAAGCGGATACCGAGAGGGCACCACAACGTGGTCCCAATGTCCCGGCACAAGTGCCTCCCGCCCGCACCCTTCAAGGACCTCCACCGGCGGCACGGCCAAGGGAGCCCGTGTGTTATAAATGTACCGGTTTCGGTCACGTCCAACGTGATTGCCCGAACACAAAGCGTGTGTTGTTTGTCAATCCTCATATGAAGATGAGGAAGATGTAGAAGACGGCGATATCATCATAGAGGATGACCAAGACGCTGACCCCTACTACGGCATGGAACCATGCGACGAACAAATGGCTTGCGGCCCGACACAACCCGGTAAGTTCGCCCTTGTATCTCGTAGAATTTTAGCCGTTAAGGAATTTGTCCCTATTGACCAACGCGAGAATCTCTTTCACTCTCGTTGTTTGGTCAATAACACTAGTCTCTCTCTCATAGTTGATGGGGGTTCTTGTTGTAATATTATCAACGAAAAAGTGGTAAAACACTTTAAGTTTCCTACAACCCCCCACCCAACACCTTATGGAATCCAATGGATTTTCGATAAGGCGTGTGACACCGTCACACGACAAGCTTGGGTGACGTTTTCCATAGGCGGCTATGTTGATAAGATCCTTTGTGATGTTATCAAGATGGACGCCACACATGTATTATTGGGACGACCATGGCAATTCGATCGCCGTACATTCCATGATGGTTATCTTAATAGATACATGTTCCAATATAATGGAAAACGGGTCACATTGTTGCATATGACTCCAAATGAAATATTAATTGATTATGTGGAACGGAAGAGGCAACAAACCATTGATGAGACCACTACGCCGGCAACATCGGACCCTCCTAGGAGTCCTTCCGATGTTGTGGGTGCTAGTACTTCCGGATCCCGGAACACCGCCTCTAGTAACCGTGCTATTGAGTCTAGAGGTAGTAAAGGAAGCATCGTCCCAACGAATGCAACTTTACCATCTCCGGAACCAATAATCAAAGGCTGGTGTGAGCCGAGGGTACTTTTCGCCCGGAAACATGATGTGACACCGGTCAAGGAAGGCAAGTTGCCATGCTTCTTACTTGTTCCTTTTTGCTTATCTACTTCCAATGACCTTAGTAATATGCCGCACGAGGTGTCTACTTTGTTGTCTGATTTTCAAGACGTCTTGACCAATGAACTACCACCCGGCTTGCCACCGATCCGTGGAATTGAGCACCAAATCGATTTGGTGCCCGGCGCGTCTTTACCCAACCGTGCCGCTTACCGTGCAAGTCCGGAAGAAACTAAGGAGCTACAACATCAAGTCCAAGAGCTCCTAGACCGGGGATATGTTTGTGAGTCACTTTCACCATGTGCCGTGCCGGTCATTTTTGTGCCCAAGAAGGACGGGTCTTGGAGGATGTGTGTCGATTGCCGAGCCATCAACCAAATAACCGTCAAGTACCGGCATCCGATCCCGCGCCTCGACGACATGTTGGATGAACTACACGGCGCCACCGTGTTCTCAAAGATTGATCTCCGGAGCAGGTATCACCAAATCCGGATGGCCGAGGGTGACGAGTGGAAAACGGCTTTCAAGACAAAGTACGGATTATATGAGTGGCTTGTCATGCCGTTCGGACTCTCCAACGACCCATCAACGTTCATGTGCCTCATGAACCATGTCCTTCGCCGGTTTTTGGGTAATTTCGTAGTTGTTTATTTTGACGATATTTTAATTTTTAGTAAGTCTTTGGATGAACACATCGGGCACCTTCGCCAAGTGCTCGAGTGTCTTAGACAAGAACAATTATTCGTCAATATTGAAAAATGTGTCTTTTGTTCCGACACAACTATATTTCTTGGCTATGTCGTGTCTAAGGACGGACTCCGAGTAGACGAATCCAAAGTTCGCGCTATTCGGGAGTGGCCTACACCTAGTACGGTCACCATGGTCCGAGCCTTTCTCGGCTTAGCGGGCTTCTACCGACGCTTTGTCAAAGACTTTAGCTCGGTAGCGGCGCCGCTTCATGAGCTCACTACTAAGGGTGTCACGTTTGAGTGGCGTGATACCCATGCTCGAGCGTTTGATGCGCTCAAAGACCAACTTTGCAATGCACCACTACTCCAACTCCCAAATTTCTCGAAAACCTTCGAGGTGGAGGGTGATGCATCTAATGTTGGCATTGGGGGGATTCTTCTCCAAGAGAATCGGCCCATTGCTTACTTTAGCGAAAAGCTTTCCGGTCCACCACTCAACTATCCAACCTATGATAAGGAACTATATGCTTTAGTTCGTTGTCTAAAGACATGGCAACACTACTTGTGGCCGAAGGAGTTCGTGATTCATTCGGATCATGCGGCTCTTTCGTATCTCAAGAGTCAAACTAATTTGAGTCGGCGCCATGCAAGTTGGGTAGAATTTTTAGAAACCTTTCCTTATGTCATTCGGCATAAGAAAGGAAAAGAGAATGTGGTAGCCGATGCCCTTTCTCGGCGATATATCCTCTTGGTGCATATGGACGCCAAGATCCATGGCTTTGCTCTTATCAAAGAGTTCTATGCCACGGATCTTGACTTCAAGGATATATTTGCCAAATGTCTTGACCTCCGAGAGCATGAGACCTTCTTTATTAATGATGGCTATTTGTTCCGCGCGGGAAAACTTTGTATTCCGCGTTCGTCCATACGCCACTTGTTGATAAAGGAAGCCCATGAGGGTCGTGGTCACTTCGGTGCTACCAAGACTCTCGCCGCTCTCCAAGAGCACTTCTTTTGGCCGAAAATGTGCAAGCATGTGACACGGTTTTGCACAAGTTGCATAACATGTCATCATGCCAAATCGCGTCAAGGTCCGGACGGATTGTATTCTCCTTTGCCTATACCAATGGGACCTTGGGAGGATCTTTCTATGGACTTTGTAGTTGGCCTACCTATGTCCAAACGAGGCAACGACTCCATTTTTGTGGTAGTCGACCGTTTTTCAAAAATGGCTCATTTTATCGCGTGTAAGAGCACCCAAAATGCTAGCGATGTTGCCACATTATTCTTTAACAATGTGGTGCGCTTACACGGGATACCACGTTTCATCCTTAGTGATAGGGACGTGAAATTTGTGAGTCACTTCTGGAGAACGTTGTGGGGAAAACTTGGAACCAACTTGTTTTTTTCAAGTAGTTATCACCCCCAAACCGATGGTCAAACGGAGGTGACCAATCGGACCCTCGGTGCTCTACTTAGAGCAACGCTTAGGAACAACCCACGAAAGTGGGAGGACTTAATTTCGGTTGTGGAGTTTTCATATAACAGGTCTAGGCACTCGGCAACTAAACTCTCACCATTTGAAGTTGTCTACGGCCTTAATCCACACACGCCATTGGACTTCACACCACGTCCACTCAAGGACGGTGAACACATCACCGCCGCAAGTCGAGCCGCCTCAATCATTGAACTTCATGAGCGGACAAGAGCGCAACTCCAACGTCGTGCCACCCAACTTGCCGAACAATGCAATAAGGGCCGTCGCGAAATGTCTTTCGAGCCCGGCGATCTTGTTTGGCTCCACTTAAGGAAGGAGCGTTTCCCATCTCGACGCAAGGGCAAGCTATCGGATCGAGGTGATGGCCATTTCCGGATCCTATCACGACATGGTCCAAATGCCTACAAGTTGGAACTTCCGGATTCCTACGGCGTGCACCCAACGTTCAATGTCAAGGATCTAGACCCTTATGTTGAGCCCTTATTTGACGACGGTGAAACGGGGACGTTTCACATCCAAGATGGGGGGACTGATGCGCCCTTGACCACCATGACCGCGGATGAAGAGGACGATGCTTTGCGGGTTCGCTCCGATGGACCGCTCACTCGTTCCCGAGCCAAAGCCATCGCCCAAGCTACCGGCTCAATCATCCGACGCACCGTCACATCACTTGGACCCGTTAGTGGCATGCCATGTCACCACTCCACCATGGCATAGGCTTCCGGCGCCACGTCATCAAGCTAGCAAATATTATTATTATTATATTTTTCATTTTAAATAATAATAGACTTTAATTTTCGGAACATTAATTCCGGAACTTAATTCCGTGAGTTAATTTCCGGCATTGATAGTCTAGACCTTTGGTTTCGGGAGTTGCCCTGACTTTATTTCCCGCCTTTATTTCCGTCATTCAATTTCCGACTTTTGGTGTAGCCTTCACCCACTATATAAGGGATGCTTGGCTTCACTTGTAAATCATGTTCAATATTAATCAAGTTATTTGAAGGAAAATCCTCTTTCTTGATTTTGGGCATCACTTTCTCTTCAATCCCCTCAAAGTTCTTCCTTGGATCAAGTCTTAGATCCAAGAACTCACATTCGAGGATTCTTCTAAATAATCAAACTCTCAAATCCACTACAACGTTTGCTCGATCTCTCTAGATCGAATCAAACCTACGCTTCCGCTTCCATCTCAATCGCTTCCGCCCTACCAAACTTCTATCAAAGTTCTCATTTGCACATCAACAACGAGTAGTCGAAACTCTAGCTTGGTCTAGATCCGGCGTTCGTCCTTCAACGATTCGAAGGACGCATCAAAGATGCAACTACAAGGTGAAGGCAAAGACTCGAAGTGCTACAGAGAGACACGGGATCGAGACTCAAAATGGTTGTTTGTTTGTCAATTCTTTCCCATATTAGATATTAGGGATTTAGGGTCTTACATATATATTTTTATAATTTAAACAGGTGAAACAGGGCGGGTGGGTGACGGGGCGGGTGGTGGGTGGTTGTACCTCCACCCATACCCGCCCCACCACCCATCAAATTTACCCACCAACCGCCCACTACCCGAAATTCTTCGGATTTTCACCCATATATTCGGGTCGGGTGATCGGTTGGGTCGGATGGTTGTGCACCCATTTTCATCCCTACATATAAGTATGCAGCCACGACATCCATAAGGCGCATCTGTAGTCTTTCAAAGACAGTCAGGCCGATTAGGAATCTAAATGTAGTTGCATCAATTACTGGAGAGTATGTTTCATCATAATCGATTCCTTGAATTTGAGAAAAAATCTTGGGCTACAAGCCTTGCCTTATATCTCATAATTTCGTTTTTCTCATTTCGTTTTCTCACGAAAACCCATTTATAGCCGACTGGTTTTACACCCTTTAGTGTATGAACTACAGGCCCAAAAACTTCACATTTTTCAAGTGATTTTAATTCTGTCTGAATTGCCTCTTTCTGTGAGAGCCCTTTTCTTTCGGACCGAGATCGGACCATAGCCGAGATTGGCTTTGGCCCGAGATTGGCCTTTCCGCACCCGCGGGTTTGACCGCCGCCCCTGCGGGTTCCCGCCCCTGCGGCTCATGGGACCGCCCCTGCGGTTTCCGGCAGCTGCAGCCGGTTTTGTTGACTTCCTTGACCGTGCTTTACCTTCCTCCTCTTATTCGTTCTTTTCCTTGCTGAGCAAGGGTTACCTTCCTCATTTCTTTCTTCAGCTTCCTACGTCCTTCTTGCTTCTTCATCCTTTCCCTTGAGTTTGCTTGAGTTTTTCTTGGAATTTTGCTTGGAGATTGTATGTTGTGGGTGATGCTGATGTGTGTGAGTGTTATGCTGACCTTGAGAGCTAGTGGAGGTGTCATCTTGGAGCTTTTTCGTGCCTAGACCACAGTGTGATATGTCCTCCTTGTTTCTTCTTTCTTTCTTTCCTTGTTTCAATCCTTCTAGCTTAGGATTAGATGTATGTTAAGGGTTTTGATGTTGGGATGTGTATTGATATGTATGTATGTGACTATGTAAGAGAGTAGACGTGATTTGATCACGTGAAGAGCCAAACAGAAGCCGCGAGGTTTCATTCTGCATTGTCGCCGCCCCCGCGGCCAGAAGTCACCGCCCCTGCGGAAGACGTGCTGCAGTGCCAGCGCCGTGCCTGCGTTGCCAACAAACCTTGTCACCGCCCCCGCGGCTGAGCGTCACCGCGCCCGCGGTTGCTTACTTTCCGCCCCTGCGTCCTTAGATCACGCAGGTGCGTTTTGTCCCGGGGCTACCTATAGTTAGGTAGTTCCTTTCCTTTCTAGTATGAGGGAACTAGTATCATGCTAGGTATCGGGTTATGACGAGTATGATATAGATATGCCGGTTACGGCCTTGAGGTTATGAGTTGGATATGATCCCTTATGGATCCCGTGGATCTAGGTGTGACCCTTTGTGTGATAGGATTGTGATATATATATGTGTGTCTTGTATAGGCTGTGTTGTCCTCCAGTTTGGAGTGGACGCTTCTGAGAGTGGATCATACTTGAGTTACTTCTGAGATCGAGGTAAGTCCATAGGACTTACTTAGCTACTATCCTTATATTGGATGTATGCTTGAGTGGTGGGTGTTATGTGTTTTATAGCATGTGTTATTATTTGGTCACCGACCTATGTTATATTGACCGCCCA
Source organism: Fagopyrum tataricum (assembly GCA_002319775.1). Taxonomy (NCBI): domain Eukaryota; kingdom Viridiplantae; phylum Streptophyta; class Magnoliopsida; order Caryophyllales; family Polygonaceae; genus Fagopyrum; species Fagopyrum tataricum. The sequence continues at coordinate 39,401,494 of CM008279.1, read as the reverse complement.
TTGTAGTGGTTGTGATAACCTTTCCCTTTCATCCCGTAGTGGAGTCTGGGAGGTTCTCTGTAGTCATGCCAGATCTGGTATAAAGGAAGGCCCCTCACCATTCTCACAGGGTACACGGGAGGTGTGCTGATACTACCCCAGCTGGTTAGAGTACTCAAAGGTGGGGATTATATTCCTCGTGTCACCTATCTTTATATATATCTATTTATACGATTGAATGATTCAACTTATTAAAGATAATAAATCGGGTAAATGTTTGATATCATGCTGAAGTGTTTATCATTTATGAGGTGTGTTTGTGTTTTAGCATCTTCTTATATATGTGTATAGTTAGCTAACGGTTTCATACCGTGTTGTAGATCCCTCGCATGTTAGGAGAGCTGCGGAGTGATCCGCAAGGGTGATCTGCTGAGGGTTCCGTACACAGGGCATATTCGTGGGGTTTTTGAGATTATCATTATTGTACGGATTTCAGTTTGACTTTGTACTCAGCAGTACTCTGTATCACCTTTTTGATATGTATATATATATATATATATATATATATATATATATATATATATATCAGTTTTTATGTTTTGTTTTAATCTGTTAGTGCCTTGTTGTAAGATTCAGTGAGGTTGTTGTCAAGCTAGGGTCAGGATCCATTGTGAGATCCTTGCCCAGTAGCACTCCGAGTCCTACGGATTTGGGGTGTTACACTTTCCATTTGCAATGGACACTTTTGGTTGTCCAATGGGTATATCAATTCTTGCAGGAGCATTTGTTGCAGGAACATGTGATTTTACCACGTTCTTAGTGTCTGTAAATGCATCTGGTAATTGATTTGCAACACTTTGTAAGTGAATGATTCGTTGAACCTCTTGTTCACATATTTTTGTTCTTGAATCAAGGTGTGATAATAGTGTTGCATTCCATGTAATTTCTTTCGTACTTGGGTCAACTTTCTACTTTTCTCCCCTTAAGATTAGGAATGTATTTTCATCAAAATGACAATCATCAAATCTTGTTGTAAACAAATCACCCGTTGTTGGTTCAAGATATCTAATGATCGAGGGAGATTAAAAACCAACATATATTCTCAATCTTCTTTGTGGACTGTTTCACCATAAAATTTTATAATTTTAACCATCTGTAGGATCGAATTTATTAAATATACATATGCAAAAAAAAAGGGGGGTTCCAACATATATACATACATCAAGTCTGTGTACTAATTTTCCTGACATTCTGCAATTAAATAAGAAAAGTAAAAAAAAAGAAAAAGATTTCAGTTTGTTGCAGTTAGAAGTTTGGCAGTTGAGTAATGTTGCAGTTGAGCCTTATCCAACTCGTAACCGTCAATATTTACTAGTATTTAAGCCTGAAACGGATTGGGACAGGGTACTGCAAGAAAAAGAAAAAAGAGAGAGAAACAAGAAGATAGAGATTAAAAAGTCATCAAAGAAACAGAGAACAAAGAAAACCAAGAAAAGAAAAAAAAAACACCAGAGAACAAAGAAAACCAAGAAAAGAAAAAAAAACACGTACAGATTTGAAGAAGGGAGAAAAGGCCTGCAAATAGTAGTCAGACAATTGCAGAAAAGGAAGAAAAAAAATCAAAGAAGGGAGATTGAACGTACCAAGGTAAAAAGAAGAGGGAGGATTAAACTTAAAAAGAATGCAGATTGTTCATTCTGCTTTCTATGTTATGTCTTCACATACAGGGAGTTTTTCACATTCTACCTTATTTTTAAATCTATAGAGTATTTTCCACATTCTATCTTCCTTAAAGTCTGTAGAGTGTTTTACACATTCTATCTTCCTTCAAATTCTATCAATCTGATAGTTTCCTACTAATAGAAATCAAAATCTGAGTACAATTTCTTTTAACAATGTCAATGGGTTTTGTATTTTGTCTGATTTGTTTTCCTCTAACCCCAATAAAATTAAAAAAGGGGGAGGAGTTCCCAGATATGACACAGGAAATCAAGACCAAAAGGAACAAAAACTCACGGTCGGCAGGAATCGATGGATTCCTCCACTACAAAAAACTCGCAGTCGGTAGGAATCGATGGATTCCTCCACTACAAAAAAACTCGCAGTCGGTAGGAATCGATGGATTCCTCCACTGCAAAAACTCGCAGTCGGTAGGAATCGATGGATTCCTCCACTACAAAAACTCGCAGTCGGTAGGAATCGATGGATTCCTCCACTGCAAAAACTCGCAGTCGGTAGGAATCAATGGATTCCTCCGCTGCAACAACAAAAATACTCATTTCTTCACTGTACTCGAAGACTAATGAATATCACTAGCTTACAGTGATGTCAAAACTGTTATAAAAGAAACTAGAGACAAAATGCATCATCCTATTGAAGTTAAGCATGAAAAGTCCTATATGCAGAGTACGAAGAAAAGATAAAATTTAATTACCTTGCTCATCGCCTTGAATAATGTTTTCAGACTTGGAGAAGAAAGCCCTGCAATCGTACTTTGACGTTCCTTTCTCTTACTGCCAATATTTATTTATTTTAAATGAAATAAAAAAAAAAAAGATTTGTTAGACGGGAGGAATTCCTTTGTCTAACTAAATAATATATTCCTAGATTTAACACAAAACATTTTGAACCGGAATATTTCAATGAAACGCAGTTCAACAATATTCAGTATCTGTATAAGTGATCAAATAAACTCGTATTCACAAATTGACAGCAAACCAGCCCTGTTTAGAACTCCAATTACTTGTTATAAGCATAAAAGGCTTATTTCAATGGAAAACATAATGGTCCCTGTTTTCAATCTAATCTTAAGCAAATATTCTCCAAGGTTTGTGAGATACTAAAATCGAAATGAAATTGGGTACTAGACTTACGGGACAATATTTTTCTAGTTCGTTTTCCTCAGCCGATTCTTGTCCATGGCCCTTTAAGTCGAGCCACGATCGGACTTTCGAGCCTCTCGCTCCTTCAGCTTTGTCTCTCCCGTCCGTCTCGCATCCAACTTCATCCCAGTACCTTTCGACTCGAGCTTTGCTTGGGTTTCCTTTTTTTTCGAAAGCATATTTGCTGAACATTAGTCTCCCTAACCTTCGCAAGCTCGTGACTTCTCGCAAAGTACAATGGAGAATGAAGGGTGAAAGAGGAAAGTAAGAAAGAGAAGGAAGAAAGGGAGTAAAAAAAATGTAAAAAAGGAATATATATATATATATATATATATATATATACATATTTCAGAAAGAGGGCAGCTTCTTTTTCTTAAACTCTTCGTTTTGATTAAATAGAAAATAGAGTTTAATAAATAAATAAATAAAGGGGCAATGAGAAGCTACAGCTATCTGCACCTAGTGGCTAGAGTCTTTTTTCCAATTGTACGTGAGAAGGGTTTTTTTTAATAAAGGAAAAGAAAAAGAAAGTTAAAAAAAATTAAGTAAAGGTTGACCTCTTTATTTTACAAATCTGTAAAAATAAAAATAAAAAAATAGATCATTTGTCGGTAAAATTATCAGGTTGATTTTGTTAAAAAAAAATATATATAAAAATAATATAACTAAAGTATAAGGTCAGGATATGAAACATCCGTTTAAAAAACTACGTTATGACTTGATGCTCTTTTCGAAATACGTAGGAAATCTGATATTAAATCAAATCGGATTCAGTCGTCTCGTCCAAGTAAAAATGATTTAAGTCACATCTTGGACATAAAATAAAAAATTCTCAAATATTCCTAAACTCGATACAAAGCATCCACTCATCGAGTTTAACAACAAAAATATTTAAGCACGCGCGTCAATCGACTTTGAAAATATAAATAAAGTTGCATATAGAATAAAATAAAAATTCCAGAACTACGTTATGACTTGATGCTCCTTTATGAGCTACGTAGGAAGTCCATTATTGGATTCAGTCACACCTCCCAAAATAAATCAACTCTGAAACAAATCTTGGAGTTAAACCAAAATCCGCAAATAAATCTAAACTCGATATAAAACATCCGCTCGTCAAGTTTATTCATAAAATAAATCTTTGAATTTTATATAAAATTGAAGTCTAAACCTGAATACCAAATTTCATAAAAGACCAAAATATAAACCAAAGAAATAAAAATACATTTCCTAATTATGCACATGATATTAGGAGAGTTAAGCAACCCTTCATAGAAGGTGGGTTTAATCTTATCTTTATGATGCATGATCGGAAATATAAACTATGCAAATGATAGTTGAATTATATTTAGCCAACCCTTTATAGAAGGTGGGTCTAGATTACATCCTCTGATGCATGAAATCAACTGAACTACGTAAGGCTTGCTTCTCTTTAAAAGAGATACGTAGGCAACCCTACAAATATCCGGGGTGCAGCCCAATTAATAAAAATCCTTAAATATTTGGTATTAATATTACTTCGAATCAAGAGGGTAAAAAAATAGGGTCGAACTAAAATATATCTTTAAAATTAAATGAAATAATGTTTTGGGAATTTATACACATTTTTCCTCAACATGGACCCATCTTTGTACGTTGTGGTGGAGAAATAGGAACATAAACTGCACATCTAAATATTTTCAGATGTGATCCTTACCAAACACTGATTGATTTGCACTTGGTCTTAATCGGATCAAGGTTGCAGCATGCAATATCGCATGCCCCAAACAGATGGTGGTAATTTTGATTTCATCAATAATGGTCTAGCGATTAATTGTAATCTCTTTATTAATGATTCAGCAAGACCATTTTGTGTGTGAACATGAGCTACTGGATGCTCCACATTAATCCCAATTGCCATGCAAAATTCATTGAATGTTTGGGATGTGAATTATCTTGCATTGTCAAGCCGAATTTTGTTTATTGTATAATCCGGAAATTGAGCTCTCAAACGGATTATTTGAGCAAGGAGTTTAGCAAATGCCGCATTTCTAGTCGATAAAAGACTTACATGTGACCATCTTGTAGATGCGTCAATTAATACCATAAAGTATCGAAATGGACCACACGGTGGAGCAATTGGTCCACATATATCTCCTTGTATCCTTTCCAAAAATGCAGGAGCCTCACTCGTAACCTTACTTTTAGAAGGTCTAATTATAAGCTTTCCGAGTGAGCAAGACGCACAATTAATATGACTTGACGACATAACTTTCATGTTCTTTAGTGGGTGTCCAATTGAACCCTTTATAATTTTGTGCATCATCATGGATCCCGGGTGACGCAATCGGTCATGGCATAGCGTAAATTCAACTCGTTCATCCGACCGTTTGTTAGAAATCACATTAGCCTCAACCGGATGAATATATCTTTCATATAATCCGGAGGCTTGTCCTTGCATTTTTTCAAGGATCCTTTTCTTATCTTTTTTTTTTGTAAATGGTAAATTCATAGAAGTGAGAAAAATAAAGCTTAACTAGGACTAGAATAGTCTAGCTAAACCTACAAAGCATAAGATTACATCATCAGAAAAACACAAAGGGCTAAAATACAATGCCCAAGTACTCCAGGTAAGCATGCAAACCTCCTGAACATACCATCTACCATGAACTGACTATGAATATAATAAAAAAAAGCCCTCATGGCACTGTCTATAAGGCCCTTCCACCTTCGTCAAAGCCATCGGCAGAGAGGGACACTCATAAACCAGAAATGTGTCTAGCCTGTAACACTCCAAATCCGTAGGACTCGAGGTGCTACTGGGCTAGGATCTCACTATGGATCCTTACCCAAGCCTGACAACAAGTTCACTGAATCTTACAACAAGGCACAGATAGATTAAAACAAAACATAAAAATGATATATATATATATATATATATATATATATATATATATATATATATATATCAAAAGGTAATACACATATATAAGAAGATGCTAGAGCACAAACACACTTCAAGAATGATAACATATAAGCATGATGTCACACATTTACCCGGTTAATTATCTTTAATAAGTCCAACACTCAAATAGTATATAAATATCTACATATGAATATATGTGACACGAGGAATGTATATAATCCCCGCCTCTGAGTGCAATAGCTAGCTGGAGTGGTATCAGCGCACCTTCCCGTATACCATAAGGAGTGGTCAGTGCCCTTCCCGTATACCAGATCTAACTAGACTACAAAGAACTTCCCAGACTCCACTACGGGATGAAAGGTAAGTTGTCACAACCACTACAATGGGCGGTCAATATATCATAGGTCGGTAATAAACCATATCACATGCTATAAAGCATATAACAAACACCACTCATGCATACATCCAATATAAGGATGACATCTAAGTAAGTCCTATGGAATTACCTCAACCTCAGTAGTAGTCTCAACCACGATCTCAAACACGGTCCACTTCAATCTGGAGGACAACACTGCCTAATAACAAGGCATAACAATATATCAACTCATATCCATCAAAGGGTCACACCTAGACCTAAGGGATCCATAAGGATCGTATCCTAACTCATAAACCTCAAAGCCATAACTGGCATAAACAATAACGTACTCATCATCATTCTAACCTCATACACGTACCTAGCATGCTATTAACCCGCTCATACTAGGAAAGGAAAGGATCTACCCAACTCTAGGTAGACCCAGGACAAGACGCACCTGCGTGACAAGAGAGACGCAAGGGCGGAGCAAGGCAACCCGCAGGCGCGGGAAGGCTCAACCGTAGGCGCGGTGATAGTAGCCGCATGCAACGCAGGCACGGCGCAGGCACGACGCAAGTGTTGTGACACAGCTTCCGCAGGGGCGGCGACTTTTAGGCGCGGGGGCGGCGACAGTGCAGAAAGTGACCCCGCGATTCCTCTTCGACTCTTCAGTGATCAAATCACATCTTCTCCATTCCAAAGTCACACACATACATATACATACACATTCCAACATCAATCTACATTCAATTCATCTAATCCTAAGCTAAGGAGGAAGAACAAGAAAGAAAGAAAGGAAGGAGAAGCAAGAAGCTCACCTCTACTGTTGTGATCACCCAAGAAAAGTACAGAATACTCTCAGCTGGCATCTGAAGCTCAGCAAACATGCACACAACATCCAGCAACACAAAGCCACAAGCATCCAAACTCTATCAAACTCCAAGAACTCTCAAGCAAGATCAAGAAGGGAAAGGAAGGGAAGAAGAACGTAAGGGAAGCTGATGAAAGAAGTGAAGAAGAAACCCTTGCTCAGCAAGGAAAGGAAGAGGTAAGGAAGAGAAGATTAAAGCACGAGTCACACGGTCAACAAAACCGGCTGCAGCCGCAAGAAACCGCAGGGGTGGTTCCCTGAGCCGCAGGGGCGGAAAGCTACACGAGCCTTAGGGGCGGCTCCCTGAACCCGCGGGGGCGGCTAAGGCCAAAACTGGCTCCCAAAGACTAAGGCTCTTACATAGCCATCGGATCAAGGTATCATTCACCTTCGGTAAAGCCATCAACAAATGAGTCCTTAGTCCGGAACATAAAGTCAAACCACAACAGTACAAACCAAGAGAAGAATACAACTCTGGTATAACAAACATGAAAGGACTAAATCTCAATCCTCTCACCAACCCTAGACGGGAAGGCCTCATGTAGTAGTCTATAGATGTGTGCTCTGATCATCCGGACCAGGATATCGATGGGAATCCTGTTCCGATCAAACACCAGGGCATTCCTGGAATGCCATAAGTAGTATATCGTCGTCGAGAAGGCATAAATGCGTGCCCTACTCGTCCAACTCCTTCCTGGTGCAATGCTAAGAAGGTAGGTCAGGACGTCGGCTCTCGTGAACATCTCTATGGGCATCCGGAATCCCTGGCAAACCTGCCTCCAAACCTCCCTCGCGTAAGTACAACCAAAGAACAAGTGGTCATGTGACTCACTCTCTAGGCCGCACCAGTGGCATGTAAGGTCAATATCATAGGAGTGTAGCATGTCTCTGGTAGAAAGGCGTCCATGAATCGCCATCCAAAGAATGAAGTAGTGCTTGGGCGTGTTGCCCGTGTCCCACACTATCCTGAACTAGTCAACCACCTCTTCATGCTCCCTGATCATATCATAAGCCTCGGTAACTCTGAACTTGCCATCATGGCAACAACTCTCAAGTACCTCCTCCAGCATCGTCTCCTCGTACACAAATGTGGTTGCCTTGTCTCTGGCTTTGATGATAGCCTTCACCAGAGGCGATTCAGGTCGATGGGCTACCTAGTGGTCTGGCTCAACCACCTGCAGGTATCTGTGATGGATCCCCCTCACCCAAAGGTTGTCCCTCTTAGCATGAATGTGCTAGTAGTATTTGCACATAAATACCGAGTTCCAACACCTAAGGTTAAGGAGAGCCAAATCACCCTCTCTCCGGGTCATGCAAACCCGTGTCCAAGCTACTCTAGGCCAACTCCATAAGAACTGTATGCAGAGTCCTATCAATATGTCAATCACCAAGGCAGGAACCGGCAACAATTATAACCTGAAGCTCTCCGTGCCCTGTAGGACCGTCCTGATCAGCTCGAGTCTACCTGTAAAAAAAGATGCCTCTTGTTCCACGCATAGATTTGCTTTCCAATCTTGTCAAGGAGAGGGAGTAATCAGCTACACGCAAGATATGAGGTGCTACCGGGATTCCCAAATATCGGAAAGGAAAGGTTCCCGTAGAAAATCCCGAGAGCAAGGTTAGATCATTTGTCTCTATCTCAGAGACGGAGGCAAGGAAGATAGAAGATTTAGGGAGACTAACAACCCAGCTGTAACACCCCGAATTCGTAGGACTCGAGGTGCTACTGGGCTAGGATCTCACAATGGATCCTGATCCTAGCCTGACAACAAGTTCACTGAATCTTACAACAAGGCACCAATAGATTAAATAAAAAACATTAAACTGTTATAAAAGCATCAAAAGGTTTATACAGGTACTGCTGAGTACAACAAAACATAACCATATACATAGTCAAAAGATCCCATCCCACGAGGACGACCTAGTGTACGGAGCCCTCAGCAGATCACCCCTCTAGATCACTCTGCAGTTCTCCTAACCTGCAAAGGATCTACAACACGGTATAAAACCTTTAGCTAACCATACACGTATATAAGAGATGCAAAGCACAAACACACATCAAAGAATACTAAACATGTCAACATGATATCACACATTTACCCGGTTCATTATCTTTATAAAGTTCAACACTCAACTCATATATATATCAATATAAACATATGTGATACGAGGAATATACAATCCTCGCCTCTGGGTCCAATAGCCAGCTGGAATGGTGCCTGGAACACCTCCCCGTGTACCCTAAGGGAAAGGAGAGTGCCCGAACCGTTTACCAGGTCAAGCCTACCTACAGAGAACCTCCCAGACTCCCGGCGGGATGAAACGGCAAGTTATCACGGCCCTACAATGGGCAAGCAATATACCATAGATCGGTAATAAACCATAACACATGCTATCAAGCATATACCACACACCACTCATGCAGACATCCAATATAGGGATGGCAACTAAGTAAGTCCTACGGACTTACCTCAACCTCGAAGTCGTCTCAACTCGATCAACCCTCAAACACAATCCACTCCAATCTAGAGGATAACACTGCCTAGCAACAAGGCATAACGAAACATAATCATCAACCATCTATCCTCAACATACTAGGAAAGGAAATGATCTAGCTAACTCTAGGTAGACCCGGGACAAGACGCACCTGCGTGACACAAGAGACGCAGGGGTGGAGCAAGGCAACCCGCAGGCGCGGCAGGACTCAACCGCGGGCGCGGTGACAAAGGCCGCAGGCAACGCAGGCACGGCACGGGCGCTGTGACACGGATCCCGCAGGGGCGGCTTCTTTGGACAGCGGGGGCGACGACAGTGCAGAACGTAGTCCCGCGGTTCCTCTTCGGCTCTCCCCGTGATCAAATCACGTCTTCTCCATTCCAAAGTCATACACAACCATACACATACACAAACCGACATCAAGCTACATCCACATACATCTAATCCTAAGCTAAGCAAAGGAATCAAGGAAGAAGAAAGAAAGAAGAAGCAAGGAGACATACCACACTTGTGGTCCTAGGCTGCAAGGAAGGATCAACCACTTCCACAGCTAGCTCTCAATCTTAGCAACACAAGCACACATCAACCTCAGCAAGGCCACACCACAAACTCTCTTCCAAACTCTAAGGCAAACCAAGAACAAGATCAAGATGGAGGAAGGAGAAGCAAGGAGGACGTGAAAGGGCTGGATAGGGAATGAAAGTGAAGGAGAAACCCTTTCTCTCCAAGTAAGAAGAGAAGAGAGTAAAGCACGGGTCAAAGGTCAACAAAGCCGGTTACAGCCACAGGAAACCGCATGGGCGGTTCCCTGAGCCGTAGGGGCGGATCCCTCCACTAGCTGCAGGGGCGGCTCCACTCACCCGCAGTGACGGCTAAGACCAAAAGTGGATCCAAAGGCTAAGGCTCTTACACCTCACCCCCCTAAAAACAAGTTTCGTCCCGAAACTTATAACATCCTCAAACCTCTCGGACTCATAAGCCGAGGTATAACTCTCTCTATAACCTCATACACAAACATGGAGGAAAACATCGACTCCAGCAACAAAACACTATCAAAGGCATAGAGGAAAACCATCTCTAGCCAACCAGCATCACAAAAGCAGGGAGGAACGAACCATCTCCAGCTATAAACAATCGCACTAGCACAACAAGATCTAATAAGATCACACATCATATCAAGCTAGTACGAAAAGAAACACAGCATCGCATATAAGCACATAAGCAAACACTCACCAAGATAGTACTAAGATCTACTCGTAGATCCTACAAGTATATTTATCTCGGCATAGAACTCTGGATAGTTCCTCTGGATACTATCCTCAGTCTCCCATGTAGCCTCGTCAGGTCCTCGTCTCGACCACTGTGTCCTCAACATAGGAATGTCCTTCGAACGCATGCGTCTCATACCTCGTTCCAGGACTGCAATCGGATGCTCAACAAAAGTGTGGTCCGGCTCAACCACCAAATCATCATAACTCACGATGTGTCTCAGATCTGGTATATACTCCTTCAGTTGAGACACGTGAAACACAGGGTGAACACCCTCTAATCTCGGCGGCAAAGCCAACCTGTAGGTTGCGCTCCCAACCCGATCCAAAATCTCGAACGGTCCGACATATCGGGGTCTCAACTTCCCCTTAATGCCAAAACGCCTAACACCTCGTGTCGGGGACACTCTCAGCCACACATGAGCTCCAACTCTGAACTCTAGAGGTCTACGTCTCCTATCAGCATACGACTTCTGACGGCTCTAGGCAGTCAGCATCCGCTCTCGAATTAGTTCTACTCGAGCCACATCATCCTGAATCTGATCAGGTGTTAAACCACTAACACTACTCTGCTCATCCCAGAATAATGGAGTACGGCATCTCTTTCCATACAGTGCCTCATATGGGGCCATCCCAATAGATGCATGCCAGCTGTTGTTGTATGAGAACTCAACTAGTGGGAGATGATCTGTCCACACTTGTCCCCAATCCAACACACAAGCTGGCAACATATCCTCCAGGGTCTGAATGGTCCTCTTTGACTGACCATCAGTCTGAGGATGGAACGCAGTAGTGAAGTGCAAACTCGTCCACAGGGCAGTTTGAATATGCTGCCAGAATCTCGAGGTAAATCGTCCATCTCTGTCTGAGACGATCGTCCTCGGTACCCCATGGAGTCTCACTATCTTCCTAGTGTACTCCTCTGCTAATCTGCTCACCGGCCACATCTCTCTAATAGGAATGAAACGTGCCGTCTTCGTCCATCTGTCCACTATGACCCATATAGCATCAAAACTCCTGCTCAGCCTCAGTCTAGTCACAAAGTCCATGATGACGTCCTCCCACTTCCTCTGTGGAACAAGAAGTGGATTGAGCTCACCTCCAGGTCTACAATGCTCTATCTTGACCTGCTGGCAGGTCACACATTGTGCCAAAAATCTGGCCACATCGGGCTTCAGCCCTCCCCACCAATATGTACGTCTCAAATCCTGATCATCTTACTCGTACCTGGATGTAACGAGTAAGGTGTACAATGAGCCTCCTGTAATATCCTCTAACGTAGATCTGCATCAGCAGGTACACAAACGCGACCACGACATCTCAATACTCCATCTGCTCCCAGAAGAAACTGTGGTGCCTCATCCCGAGACATCCTCTCTCTGATCCGCATCAAGGTCGGGCAGGTCTCCTGCTTCTGTTGGATGTCACCCAACAGATCACATAGAACCTCTAAATTACTCATCCGGGCATCCTCATCAGGATACTGGATGTCCAACTCTAACCAAATCAAATCCCTCTGTAACTGCTGCTGAACTGTCAGCTTCGCAATCGCCTGCTCTCGAGGCATCTTCCTACTCAGGGCGTCGGCGACAACGTTCGCCTTCCCCGGATGATAGAAAATCTCTAGATCAAAATCCTTGATCAGCTCAAGCCACCTACGCTGGCGGTTATTCAATTCCCTTTGTGTGAAAATGTACTTCAGACTCTGATGGTCTGTGAAGATTTGACATGTAACACCATACAAGTAATGTCTCCAGATCTTCAGTGCATGAACTACCGTTGCCAACTCCAGATCATGAGTCGGGTAGTTCTCCTCATACGTCTTTAGATGTCTAGACGCATAGGCAATCACTCTGCCCCGCTGCATCAACACACATCCCAACCCTAGCTTGGATGCATCATTGTATACCACAAAATCCTCTGTACCCTCTAGCTGTGCCAAAACAGGAGTAGAAGTCAGACGTCTCTTCAGCTCCTCAAAACTCTGCATACACTGATCAGACCACACAAATCCGGTAGTCTTCCTCAGCAAACTCGTCAGTGGACGGGCAATCACTAAAAATCCCTCCACAAAGCGTCTGTAATAACCGGCTAAGCCAAGAAAGCTACGTACTTCCTTGACGTTCGTCGGTGTCGTCCATGCTGCTACTGCCTCTATCTTCTCCGGATCAACCTTGATCCCCTCGGCGGATACAATGTGACCCAGGAATGCTACCTCTGGCATCCATAACTCGCACTTAGAGAACTTAGCATAAAGTTCTCTATCCCGTAAATTCTGCAATACAGTCCTCAGTTGTCCTGCATACTCCTCTCTACTACGAGAGTACACCAAAATGTCATCTATGAAGACCACCACAAACTGATCCAGGAAGTCGATGAAGATGTTGTTCATCAACTCCATAAAAACTGTTGGGGCATTCGTAAGTCCAAATGGCATCACTACAAACTCGTAGTGTCCATATCTGGTCCTGAATGTTGTCCTGTGCACATCCTGCTCTCTCACCCTCAGCTGGTGATACCCGGAACGCAGATCAATCTTGGAAAATATTGTCGCTCCCTGGAGCTGATCTAACAAGTCATCAATACGCGGCAATGGATACTTGTTCTTAATGGTCACCTTGTTCAGCTCTCTGTAATCAATGCATAATCTCAGTGATCCGTCCTTCTTCCGTACGAAGAGGACAGGTGCTCCCCATGGAGATACACTAGGGCGAATGAAGCCCTTCTCAGCCAACTCCTCGAGTTGCTTCTTCAGCTCCAACATCTCAACAAGCGCCATCCGGTATGGGGCCTTCGAGATCGGTCTCGTACCAGGCTCTAACTCAATGCCAAAGTCCACACTCCTCTGAGGCGGCAAACTGGACGGCTCAACAAACACATCAGTAAACTCACATACCACTGGGATGTCCTCTAATGCTGGACTCTCCCCCTCCTTCATGGCATAACACCAGAAGGCCTCACATCCCTGTGCAATCAGCCTAGCTGCCCGTATCGCACTGATAACCATACCTGATTTTCCAAGGTCCCAACCTCGGAAAACCTCTATCTGTCCTAACTCGGTAGAGAGGGTAACAGTCCTCCTACCTACATCTAAAACGGCAGAATGTCTATCCATCCAATCCATACATAATATGACTTCCTCATGCTCTAACGGCATGACAAAGAAGTCAACTAGTAACACACGAGTCCCTACAAAAATGGGACAACCATGAATCTCACGGGTACCTCTGACCCTACCACCATCGGGTAACCTTATAATAAAGGGCATCCCCTCAACCGTATCTAGACTCAGACGCTCTACACATGCATCAAAAATAAAAGAATACATAGCACCAGTATCAAATAAGACTCTAACAGGTAAACCATAAATCAGAATGGTACCTGTAGCAGTCGGTGCAACTGGCTCCTCTGCACTCCTCAGCTCAAAGACTCGGCCCTGTGGGCCTCGGGTGTCAGTGGTGCTCCCACCACGACCTCTGCCTCTACTCGGCCCAAGAGCAGATCCCTGAGTCGTAGGGCGATCTGGGACTCTTTGTTGTCCCTGCATCTGCTGCTGCTGAGGTGGCCTCTGCCCACCCCCTGCTGCACTAGCAGGAGAAGAATCCTGCTGTGATGAAGCTCTCCCTCGTCTACAGAAGGTAGCTTTGTGACCAGGTCTGCCACAAGTGAAGCAGGTCACCAGCTGCCTCGTACACTCTGATCTCATATGCACATACTCACTGCAGTTGAAGCACTATACTCCCTTATCAGCAGCTCCACTAATACCACTAGTCTGCCCAGTCCGCTGCCTCTTCTCAAACCCTCCGGTCTGAGAAGCTCTCCCCTGGCTAGCCCTCTCTCTCTCATAATCAGAAGCCCGGTCCTAATAATCAATCAGAGACTCGCAGTGGAAACCCGCCATATAAGTACGGGTAGTATCCCTCAATCGTCGGAAAAACAAATACACATGCTGATCTGCTGAAGGCGCAGCTGGACCCAGCAATGCCAGCTCCTCCTGAAATCTCTTGATGGCCTCTGAGACCGGTACATCCTCGAACCCAGCCTCAACAAAGTCTCGCAGTTTCTCCCTCCTCAACGAGTCAGGGCGGAAACGCTCTCGGATCATAGTCCTCATCTGCTCATAACTGGTAACCTGTACTCGTACAGACCTCCACTAGTGCTGTGCCAAATCTTTGAACAGAGTCTGCACCAACTCAATCTACCTGTCAGCTGGACATCTAATAGACTCCAGAGTTGAGTCTACATGTCCTATCCAGAGCTCAACCTCCAACCCCACCTTCCCAGAGAAAGGGGGTACTCCCATCTGATGAAAAGCCTTCAACCAAGTATCTGGTCGAGGCCCTCTATGCTCCTCTGTAGCTCGAGCAATCTCAGCGGCAGGTGCCGGTGTAGGTGGCACCTATGTAACTGCATGGGATCTCTCAGATGATCCCTCCTGTGTTGGCAGATCAAGGGCACGCCTACCTGCTCTGGCAGCCTCCTCAACACGTCTAATGTACTCGCGGAAGGCTGGTCCCTCCATGGAGACACAATCCGAGTTGTCTGACTGGACTCGCTGTGGACCCTGTCTCCCAGCTATGCCGTTCCCAGTCTCAGGGACGACACTCTTAGCAAAATCCTCAAGGATCTCCTCTGCTGCACGTGGATCAACAGCAGGAATCCTACCCCGTCCTCTACCTAGAGGAGGTTTACCTCTACCCCGTCTAGCTGCAGGTAAGGCTCTAGTCTGAACCATTTGTAGAGGACACAGACCTAACTCAAAAGGCTATATATATGCCGTATGTATAGATATGTATCAAATCAATCACAACAGAATATCTATATATATCTATACTGTCGAGATCTTCAAAGGGGCGATGGCTCACGTACACGATATCCCAAAACATTTGTACACATTTTAAAACCAAAACCTTCTGAAAAGTCAAACCTTTTTCGGGTTCTATTTATTTATCTATTCGACCTTTATCGCAGATTACTAGTGCCATTGTTGTCAACATGGGCTCTGATATCAACTTTGTAACACCCCGAATCCGTAGGACTCGAGGTGCTACTAGGCTAGGATCTCACAATGGATCCTGACCCTAGCCTGACAACAAGTTCACTGAATCTTACAACAAGGCACCAATAGATTAAATACAAAACATTAAACTGTTATAAAAACATCAAAAGGTTTATACAAGTACTGCTGAGTACAACAAAACATAACCATATACATAGTCAAAAGATCCCATCCCACGAGGACGACCCAGTGTACAGAGCCCTCAGCAGATCACCTCTCTGGATCACTCTACAGTTCTCCTAACCTGCAAAGGATCTACAACACGGTATAAAACCGTTAGCTAACAATACACATATATAAGAGATGCGGAGCACAAACACACATCAAAGAATACTAAACACGTCAACATGATATCACACATTTACCCGGTTCATTATCTTTATAAAGTCCAACACTCAACTCATATATATATCAATATAAACATATGTGACACGAGGAATATACAATCCTCGCCTCTAGGTCCAATAGCCAGCTGGAATGGTGCCTGAAACACCTCCCCTTGTACCCTAAGGGAATGGAGAGTGCCCGAACCGTTTACCAGGCCTGGCCTGCCTACAGAGAACCTCCCAGACTCCCGGCGGGATGAAAGGGCAAGTTATCACGGCCCTACAATGGGCAAGCAATATACCATAGATCGGTAATAAACCATAACACATGCTATCAAGCATATACCACACACCACTCATGCATACATCCAATATAGGGATGGCAACTAAGTAAGTCCTACGGACTTACCTCAACGTCGAAGTCGTCTCAACTCGATCAACCCTCAAATACAGTACACTCCAATCTGGAGGATAACACTGCCTAGCAACAAGGCATAACGAAACATACTCATCAACCATCTATCCTCAACATATACCTAGCATGCTACTACCGCTCATACTAGGAAAGGAAAGGATCTACCTAACTCTAGGTAGACCCGGGACAAGACGCACCTGCGTGACACAAGAGACGCATGGGCGGAGCAAGGCAACCCGCAGGCGCGGCAGGACTCAGTTGCGGGCGCGGTGACAAAGGACGCAGGCACGACGCGGGCACGGCGCGGGCGCTGTGACACGGATCCCGCAGGGGCGGCTTCTCTGGACCGCGGGGGCGGCGACAGTGCAGAACGTAGTCCCGCGGTTCCTCTTCGTCTCTCCCCGTGATCAAATCACGTCTTCTCCATTCCAAAGTCATACACAACCATACACATACACAAACGAACATCAAACTACATCCACATACATCTAAACTCTAAGGCAAACCAAGAACAAGATCAAGATGGAGAAAGGAGAAGCAAGGAGGACGTGAAAGGGTTGGATAGGGAATGAAAGTGAAGGAGAAACCCTGGCTCCCCAAGTAAGAAGAGAAGAGAGTAAAGCACGGGTCAAAGGTCAACAAAGCTGGCTGCAGCCGCAAGAAACCACAGGGGCGGTTCCCTGAGCCGCAGGAGCGGATCCCTCCACTAGCTGCAGGGGCGGCTCCACTCACCCGCAGGGGCGGCTAAGGCCAAAAGTGGCTCCAAAGGCTAAGGCTCTTACACCAGCCCGAAATCTTCTCAAATCTGCGTAAGCAATCCATAAGGATGCTTACAGATTGAACGTCTCCTCTGCAAAAGAGGACGACATCATCTGCGTACATCAGGTGAGAGAGCCTAAGCTCCTCACAGTGCTGATGAAAACCGAACTCAGGTCTAGCCGTCTCGTGGCGTATCATCCTGGAAAGGAATTCCATGCAGATGATAATCAACAAAGGAGACATAGGGCACCCTTGTCTCAGCCCACGCTTACCCTTGAAGAAACCATGCATAGTTTTGTTTACCCGGATGGAGTAAGATGTCGTGGTGACACACTCCATCACCCAGTCAATGAACCTAGTCGAGAAACTCAACTCTGTCATGGCATAACGGAGAAACTGCCAGGAGATCGTATTATAGGCTTTTGCTAAGTCCATATTCATGAAACATCGCTTAGTATCCCTCCTGACACTGTACCTCCGCAAAAGCTCCTGGACAAGGAAAATGTTATCAGACATCAACCTCCCTGAGATGAAAGCAGATTGCATGTGCCGGGTCAATGAGGTACCCAAGACACGGTCCTAATCTGTTCGCAATCAGTTTGGTGATGATTTTATAAACAACATTACAACAGAAGATAGGCCTAAACTGGTCTACATGAGTGGGGGAGTCAACTTTGGCAATTAAAGAAACCGAAGTATGGTTTATTTGCCTAAGTAATTTCCCATTAATAAAGAACTCCCGGACAACAATACAAAACTCACTATCAGTCTTCTCCCAAGTTTTTTTGAAAAACTTGGAAGAGAACCCGTTAGGAACAGGTGCTCTAAGGTCTCCAATCAACTAGAGTGCCTTCTCAATCTCATCATTGGAGACCGGTTCAATAAGTCTCCTCTGATCCTCGTCCGCAACCCGCGGTCCCACCGAAAACCACTCCCTCGGAGCCTCCTCCACCTGCCTTTCCACCCCAAAAAGCCCCCGAAAATAGGTCACAAACTCATCAGCCACTCCTTCTAGAGAAGTGGTGATAGAGCCATCTGCCAAATGGAGAACCGGAATAAAATTTCTTTGTCCATTTGCCTTCATACGACCATGAAAATAAGAGGTAGTTCTATCATTACTAAGAACATACCTTGATTTAGCCTGCTGCTCAAAGAAACTCCTCTCAGTAGAAGAAAGCCTCTTGGGTTTAATTCTGCGACCATCAAGCTGAGCTCGGAGGGCATTAGAATATTCAGTCTTGAGACTTTCATGAATGTGGTGGCGAAGGGGAATACCCTGCTTTTGCCTTCTCTTGTGGAGTGGCATCATTTTCATCCTCAATTGTTTTTTCAAGGTCATTTGCCTTGAGATGGGCAAGTGCATCAACCCTCCATTCGAGGTACTTTTGGCCCGACAAGTCAAGCATGTCAAACTCTTTTTTTGCAATGCTTGTCATTGGTTAATACATTAAATTATAGTTTATGTCAATATTAAGCATGTATGATATTATGAGTCATGAATTAATAAAGTAAAGTCATTTCATAAGTGTAGATGTCATAACAATAATAGAGACAATATATTTTTATCATTTAACACAAGTAAGAAATCATACGGATATAAGAGTTACGAGAGTAAGGAATTAAAATCAGTTACTTTTACCCTCTTTAATCTCCATCTCCATATTCGTTCGTATTCCAAGAGGTGAAAGCATGAAAATTAATTTGGGTCTTTGCAAAAGAGGTAAGCAAATCTCAATTTTGTTTTGTTTCTTAGCATAAAACCAAACGACATAATTTTATTTTGACAAATTTATTTTAGATCTCATGTTCAGATAACGAGTTTCTGGTGTAGAGGTTCCCGATTTGGGCAACTACAGAGCATACTTCTCAGATTAAGTTAAGTTTCCAAACACTTGAGTTTCTGATGTAGAAGATCCCATAAAAGGGCAACTACATAGCATAGTTCAAGTAGATTTTTGTGTATTATCTTTGTGTAATGAAAGACTAAGAAAATGTTTAAGAAACATACCCTTAGTAATCTCAGTTGTAACATAGAATCTTGTATTGATAACGTGTTATGAAAAGATTGTTTTTTCAATTTCTTTCTTTACTTAAACTTTGTGGAATGTGTTCAAGAACACTTAGAATGAAACTATAAGAGAGGAGAGAACAAAAAAGTAGATTTCTAACTTGCTTTTGGTGCATCTTGTTACAATGAGAATGACCTTTATTTATAGGTCAAAACTAAGAGGAGTTATTAACAAAAGGAGTTAGTATAGGAGGAGTTACTAAGAATGTATATTAGGATGTTAGAAGGTGAATAATTCACCTTGTACAATTTATTTAACTTCTTGACCAATTCCATAACAGTATTATTTTATCAATTAAACAAAATTAATTTTGACTTAAATTTGATTTTAAACATATTAAATGAGTTTTTTTAATTTTCTAATAAAACCTTTTTACATCACACGTAGTCTTTTTTTTTACGATACATAAGAAATCGGTTGCTACGTCATTGCCGGACCTCATTTTTTGCGGGAAAAAAACATATTTTTTTGGTATATCTATTACAATATAGAAAGAGTACAACCCTTAATGAATAGTAATATTAGTATTATTTACCTTAATATCTTTATCTAAATTAAACATTAGTTTTCAATCCAAATTTTTTTTTTTCTCTTTTTCACTTGGAAGATAACTTTGCAAAGTTCGATACGCTATTAATTATGTTGCACACTAAATTAGTTGTCCAAACAAATATTTTTAAGTGACCGTTTGGTTTGGGGAGTGGAATAAAAGCGGATTAAATTAGTTGTCCAAACAAGTACTTTAAGGTTCCATTTGATTAGAGTGAAATGAAAACGGTTAAGGGAAAGAAAATTAAACTCTAACATTTTATTTTAGTCATTAAATAAACATAATTTTTGATTGATTTGGTAATATTTTATTTCCAGTATAATTCGTAGCAATCTCAATCGGACCCTAATTGTAGTAGAGATATTGAAACATCATAGCCTATCAAATAATAAATAATATTGTACTAACTATTTATTTTTATAATATGTTTTCAGAAGTTAAAAATAAAGCATTAACTAATAATATTAAATGTTGGAACTAATATAACACTCTATTTGAATAAAAAATAAAAATAAAAACTTTTGAACTAACAATTCGGTTTCTAAAAGTACGCTGATAAAATTTGTATAAACATTTCATGAAAATAAACTAATAATATAAAGTTTTGAATTATAACTATAAAAATTGAACTATTTATAGAATATTAAATGATATTGAGTTCCGCGAGTTTAAATGTTGTACCTTTTAAAAAAAAAAATTAAACATTGTATTTTATTAAAAACTTTAATGATTACATGAACAGTATTAGAAGAGAAAAGAATTCAAAATGTAAAATTCATCCAAAAACTAACAATTTTCTACTTGTTCTATCAAATACCCTTTGAAAACACACAACTCTGGTGTTATAATGTTACAAATACTCAATAAGTAAATATAATCGCTCCCCAAATATACGAACAAAGAAATTATTCAAATTGCTTCCACGACAACAATCAAACTTGTACACAATATTATGTGTAGCCTAATATTTTGAATATGTATAACTTATAATCAATTAAATATATTTTCATCGTACTTTTCCCCTCTAATCTTATCACAATACGTTGTAGGAAAAAAATAAATAAAAATGACCATACAAGATATTCAACGCGCGGTCAGATCTAGTCTTATATTAAAAGTGTCAGTGCTCTTAGGAACAGTAATATTTTGGCCCCTACTCTTGTCTAAAATTACAGTCGAACCCAGTTGTTGATCTCCCGTCTCCATCGCTCAACTTTGCAATCTTCTCCCTTTAACCGTTCCAAAACGTGAATCTTTCGCCGCATGCTAGCCCTGACTGAGTTTCCCCACAATATTAGAATGCAAACTGAACTCGGTGCCAACGGTAAATTTCGATTGGCTTAACTTCTTCCTCTATCTAGGGCAGTTCGGTCGACTAAATTCGATTCCGATGATCAATTTACCGCCCTCCTCAGGATAAGGTATTGTTATCCGTTCAATTCTAAAATTATCTTTGAGGCCCTATAGTTTAACAACTTTCTTCGATCCCTTACCTTTGCTTTGTACTTTCAGCCTACTCATTGAGTTTTAAGATCCGATTGTTTAGACGTGTTTTTGGATATGTTGCGATGTTTGGTGTATATTACACCCTTCAAATTTCAAATATAAGGTTGTGTTTGAAGATGCACATTAAGTGTTTGACAAAATGACTGATAGAGGAGCAAGGGAGAATGTACTTATTGAATCTGAAAATTGGTTGGATACTTCGAAGTGTATTCGCAATGACCCATTTAACTTCGGAACATTAATCAATATTTTTGTGTATCACCAACGTCATATTGGGCATTGTATTGTGTTTCTCCGGCTCTATTGGTATATAGAAATGTGTCAAAAGAGTGATTTTGTATCTTTCATTTGCCTTCTTTGGAGCTGATATTAAGATGCCTTTGAGGAATCTGATGCAAATTGGTGGAAAACAAAGAGTATATATCTTATAATGATTGTGGATGTGCGATGAATGATGATCATAGTAGTCTTACTATTTAGAGCATATGTTGATTGTGTAGTGTTTTTGCTACTATGTGCTTAACCTTGGAGCGAAAATGATTCTTAGTGATTGGAGCTTCTACATAATTTTCTCCACCCTCTCACATAGAAGGCGAGGAGATCGGAATGCAGATATCATAGCATACAACTTTTTTTGCCAGCCAAACCGGTGGGTTGTGGTATCAAATTTCGTATTATTTAAACATTGACTTCTAATTACGATTGTAGGAAAGCTGAGTTAGTATAAGCCTATCTTTCAATCCGAAGCCTTTCAAATGTATGTATAGTGTAGACAATTGTCTTTGGCTTTCTATTGCCGCTCTTGCAAATTTATTCCAAAGGCGACTTTGATACTTAGAATTTCATTTTTGTTAACTGTTCTTAATTGCTCTCGATGACGGTACTCCTTGTTGCTTAATCGTGACCTTTATTCAGAGAAGTAATTGACTTTGAGGTTAAGAAAATTAATGAGTTGCTATCAAAGATCTTATATTTATTTCAGCCTAAAACAGACAAGACAACGTATGTGGGGTAAAAAATCTACCCTATGATGTACACTTGTACGTACACACACCCATTTTTCCTATAAATTGCAACATATACTTATATCCTCTCGATGATGGTACTCCTTGTTGCTTAGTTTGGGCTTTCGGAATATGCGTGATTTTAATCACGCGATGTTGTCAAAGCAATGTTGGCGCATTTTGACGGAACCAAATACACTTATTTCAAGGTTGTTAAAGGCCCGCTAAAGACTACGCACGCTCAACTTGGGACACGTCCAAGTTATATACATGGGAGAGCTTATTAAAGGGTCGGAATTTACTGAACAAAGGAATTTGTTGGTCGGTGGGGGATGGGAAATCGTTGTCGGTTTGGGAAGACCAATGGAACCCAAGACTACGCACGCTCCTTCAGGCCAATTTTTGCGAAAGTTGAGCTGTTTCCAAATTTAAAGGTGAGTGACCTTATTGACTCGGATAGAAGGTGCTGGAAGGAGGATACGATTTGAGAATTCTAGGATGTGTATGGTTGTGCTAAAGTTTTGAAAATCCCGTTGGCCAGAGGAGCCGATCCTGATGAAGTCTACTGGTTTTATCACTCTAATGGTGTGTTCACAGTTAAAACTGCATATCATCTAGCCATGGATCTTATGACTTCGGATAGGGGGAAGGTAGTTCGAGGAATTCTTCTTTCTCGACTAGCTTATGGAAGAAAATTTGGAAGGCTCAAATACCTCCGGCGGCCAAAGAATTCGTGTGGCGAGCATGCCGTAATGCTCTTCCATCCAATTATGCCCTTTTTCGCTAGAATATTAAGAATAATCCTTGGTGTGATTTGTGCGGACAAGTCGAAACGGGAATCCATATTCTTGGTCTTTGTCCGTTCATTGCAGGGATATGGAAAGCATAAAAATCTATGGATAAGGTGAGACCTCATGTGTCTTCGGTGTGGGATTGGTTAGAGAAGGGAGTATCCTACTCTACCACTACTGAACTAAATCATTTGGCAGGCTCGTAATCGAAGTATTTTTGATGATATTCCTTTACAGTGGGATGAGATTCTTCGACGTGCCCTGGACTTGTCTGTTAGGGATCATGTTGAGACCTTTCTTGGGGTTCAGTTGGCTACCGAGACGAATTCCATGCACTTTTTTTGGTCTCGTCCTAGTGTAGGTACTATCAAATTCAATTGCAATGCATCTGTCTCATCCGAGGGGAAGGCAGAGTTTGGTATTATTGCGAGAAATTGCTTGGGGATGGTGCTGCTTGCATCTGCGAAACAATTGCCCGGAAACTTTTCGGTGGAGCATGCGGAGAGGGAAGCAGTGTTACGGGCTATCTCGGTAGCTGTGGAGCGTGGATGGTCCAGGGTGGTTTGTGAAACTGACACTTTGACACTAGTGATCAAACTGAAGAACAAATCTACGGTGAGAGGACTGTTGGGACGGACTTTGTTGGCTATCGATTCGATGGTGAAAGGTTTTCAGAGTTGTAGTTGGGCTTATGTTAGACGGGTTTGTGTCATGTGGGTAGTTTAATTTTCAATCAAGAATCGGGCTCTCCGGTAGGTTTATGTAATGCTATTTGTGACGATGATCCGGTTGAATAAAGATGAGTTTTATCACAAAAAAACCTTACTAGGTATGAGTTGTTAGAACATCTGAGAATCATTATAGAACTATAAAATAGATGATCAAGAGGACATGCATATCAACCATATTTTGTCTTTTCCTTGCTCCTTTAGGCTCCCATGGGTTCTCTTCCAGTGTGACTTTGTAATTATACCTTCTACAACATGATTTTATGAATCCCGTCAAGTTGAATCCAAGTGTAACTATCCCTTCTACAATGTGATTTCACCCCAACTTCTCTTTATTAAGAGACTAGTTCGATTTCGGTTTCGGTTTCGACTTCAGTTCGGTTTCGGTTTCAGATCCAATCAAGTTTCGGTTCCAAAAGCCAAAAGGTGCACTTCTACATCTCCCAAGTTCAACGCGCTTGCGGTCCGACTCATCTTTTTCAGGGAGCTTCACAGACCTTACTAGGTATGAGCTGTTAGAAAATCTGAGAATCATTATAGAACTATAAAATAGATGATCAAAAGGACATGCATATCAACCATATTTTGTTCTTTTCCTTGCTCCTATTGGCTCCCATGGGTTCTCTTCCGGCGGGACTTTGTAATCATCCCTTCTACAACATGATTTCATGAATCCCGTTATAACCAAGTTGAATCCTATTGTAACTATCCCTTCTACAATGTGATTTCATAAAATAATTGTAGATGTATAATTCTATAAAATTACAAATTATGTCTCATTAAATTCCGTTGCAACCATGTGCAAAGCACGCGGCGTGCAACTAGTGTAAAATATAAGTGAATAGGCTTCAACTTAAGACCTCCAAAGAAAAGAAGTATATGAACGACTTTTTGATCCCTATCAAAATCTACACTGATTTAAAAACCAACTAGTTTAGTACCTGTGCCATGCACGGGTATATTTAATACATATTTTTAAAAAAAATTCAAATACTAATCAAGAAATATATAATAAATTAAAAGAGGAAACAATTTTATTAAAAAAATTGCGGGTAAAATATGTCTGTATATCATATACAATTCTAAAAATCCATAAAACTATAGAATCACTATTAAACTCGATACAAGTCATCTGCAAAAAAATATATATATGATCCGGATGCATGCATTTTCAGGTCAAAGCCATAAAAGTTGTGAATTGAGGTACGTAAGATTAATGGTCTATGTCTAGATTTTTAACATATTAGAAATTAAAAAATAAAAGTTTTAAGAACTAGGTCTTAGAAATCAATAATGTATAATCAAGAAAGTAAAAATTGAATTTTAAAATATTTATTTGATAATTAAAAATTAACAAATTAAAACTTTAAAATCCGGTCTTTAATTTTACAACATTAATAATCAAGAATTAGGTTTTAAAATATATATTTTTAGGAAGTGACAATTTAATATATGGTGATTTGGCTGAAATCCTGAAACCTTAAAGTGTCACGTCAACAATCCGTATGCTACTTTAGTTATATATAATAGATAGATGTAAATAAATAGCACGTCCTATCCCTAAGGTGGGTTGAAATGCATGCATGTCCAATCATGTAGTAATTATATTAACCACACACATGAGATTAACACTTCAGGTATAAATAAAGTGAATCTACAATAAATAAATAAACTAAATTAAATGGTCTATTTAAAATAAAAGAATTTGTGACATTAATTGTAAGCTTGAAATTCTAAAATATTCACACCACCTTAAAATTTCTTTTGTAAACTACTTTAATTTGTAAAAAAAAAAGAAATTGAATTGGGCAAATTCAAAAATCTCCTCTTTCTTTCACTTAATTGAAATTTATAAGGTTTCAAAAAATCTTGTTTGACGATAATATGTTGATAACCACCTAAGGTTGGGTGGCGATTTAGACAGTATTGTTTGGTAATCTTTTGAATTATTTTTCTCTCTGGTGTCATTATTTGTGTGAGCAGGTATTATTTTATCTCTTTGGTATTTGGGTATTTCGTGATGAAAAGTTCTTAAAGGAAAACACAATTTAATTCTCACAGATAAAGAAGCAATTTGTGTCTTTTTACCATCACATACGCCAAAACTTAGTTATCTTCCAGCTTATGACGGTGTAAGACCGTGATAGAGTTGTGGCGGGAGGGAGTCCATGGTCTTTTGATAAGCTATTATTGGCTTTCAAGTTGTCGGGGGATGAACAAACTTCACATATAGGTTTTGACAAAGTCCCTTTTTGGATCCGTATTTCTAATCTCCCATTGCAATATATGTCAACGAATACTACGATTTTGGTTAAAGATGTATTTGGTGGGAAAATGGTGGACATGGATATTGACAACGGCCTTTGTATACATAGAATTATGTGTCTCCAAGTCACGGTAGGTGTTACAAGGCCTTTATGGTGTGGCTTAGTCCTTGAGTTGGGGCCAACTAGGGTTTGGGTAGACATCAAGTATGAGCGACTTCCAAAGTTTTGTTATTATCGAGGCTCAATCGGTCATTAAAGCGGTATTAAGTGGACCACATTAAACAACATGGATACTAGTTATTTGAAAACCGGAAAGCGATAAAAGCGCATGTCAGTTATTTGTAAACACAGGCATGCGACCTTGTGTTTAAAAAAAAAAAAAAATTCGGCTACCGGAATCGGATAAAAGTAAAAAAAAAAAAAAAAAAAACTAAAAAGCAAAAAAAAAAAAATGTTATGCGACATTTGTTTTATTTTTTTTCTAAATGAATATCCAATTACTAATAAGCGGACATATGATTCATTTAGGGTTCTTTTCACTATAAGAGGCATTTTGTGCATCCTTATTAATTGCAATCTTCAAACGAAATAATAGCTGAATGAACAATGTCTAGCTAATGGAATAACACTACTTACTCGTTGCGTGAAGCCACACGTGATTTTAGACATCAATAGAAAAATACAACGAATATTTCCGAATTCTCTAGCAATAGAAATGGACCAAGTAAACCTAAATCCAGCAAAATGTACGCACAAAGGTCATTGCCGGCTTAAAAATCGATAATGGAGAAACGCGCTCTAGAAGATTAGAGAGAAGATCATGTCATCCCATCTGACATGTACAATAGAGTCATGATCACTAATAGCAATGATAAACTTCTATAATTGCATAAAATTCAAAAAAAAAACCCGGTAACCGGTTACAATACCACTATGTACATCTGAAAATATGAGGAAAACCCAAGAACGATTTAGAACAAAAGGTGTTACAAGATAACAATGTCATTGAGCTCACATCATCAAACAAACTAACCAATTTTTTTATGGTTTCATCATTCGTGATAACCATGGTCACCCTTTGGCTTATGGCAAAGGGGATGTAATGCAGAATAGTTCTTGAGGCAGAAGGTTTCGCTATGCGGAAGGGTCTACAAAAGACCATACAATTAGGGATTTCGGCAATTGAGATTGAGAAAACTTGATGTTAATCAATTCGATCAACCAAACTTGAAAACCTCATGGGAGACTGACATGATCATTTCAGACATCTTTGCCTTGATCTCAAGCTTTTCTCAATTAAGTACCATACATATCTTTAGAGAAATCAACACGGTAGCAAACAAGCTCACAAGGGACACTCTGCCACTGCAGATCATGACACTCTTCTAGATGATGTGGTCGTACTCATCCGTAAGGATGCCATAGGTCGGTCGATTTTTAGAACTTGATCCACCTACTCTGCACCTAGTATAAAAAAAATGTCATTAAGCTCAGTCACTCACCTTCTTTTCGGGGAGTCATCCATTGAAAATCTCATCTTGAACCTAATTCTGATGGATTGGCAATGCTCTTAACATATCGCGTTATATGGTAAGACAAATTTTGCATGACTACACCTGAATTCAAACAAGCTCACAAACCTGTGAAAATGGAGAACTTTGACAAATGAACTATTAGTATAAATTTACTCGTGATTTATTAAATATTAAACTATTTCTATTTTCTTTTTGAAAAAGTAACTAGTTATAATAATATTGAGTAATCGTTCATGGAATAACATTCGAATAACAAATAATCGTTAATGAAATAACATATTGATGGATCCACAAATATCATTTATAAATAATCGCTCATGAAATAACACTTGTTAATAGTTCATATAATAATCGTTGTGAAATTAAATTCTAATAATAACAATTAAGCAAATAAAAATTGAAATTATATTACAAATTATTTGAATATAAAAAACAAATTTCTTGAAAACATTATATTTGGAATCACGAATAGAAATACAACACCAAAACGTTTAAGTCAAATAATTATGCGATTCACTGTCTCCCGATAAATTATTACAGTTAAAGAAATCCTTTTTATGACTTGGAAGTAATTCGAAGACAGTGCCCTCCCTTACGACTTGTTTGTTACCACGTCATCCTCACTCTCGTTATAACGCGACATTGCTCTTTCAACGCTGCTTTTCTCTGTGATCCATCAATGGCGTCCCAAGACGCTCCAAAGCATTACCCTTTCCTCTATCCTCAAGTTGACCAGTCAAACCCAGATTCCCATTCCAACCCGTTGACCGAACCCGATCCAATTGAGGAAACGGTTATCACGGTTCCGGGTGCAATCGTCCACCTCATCGATGACCAGCGAAGTGTCGAGCTCGCTAGCGGTGAGTTCTCTGTGGTTCGGATCAGGCAAGGGGATCGGGTCATTGCCGTGCTAGCTCGGGTCGGATATGATGTGCAGTGGCCTCTTTTGAAAGATGAGGCTGCAGTTAAGTTGGATGGATCGCATTACTTCTTCTCCTTTCGTTCTCCTGAGGACTCATCTGGGTTGAGTAATGATGATCACAACGACAAAGGGAAAACAAAGGAGAAGCCCAACAAGAATAAGGGGAAAACAGAGGGTAAGTTTTTTTTTTAAAAAAAAAAAAATTATTTGCTTCTGCTATTCTATATAAGATTAACTGAAGATCGAGCTATAGTCGAATTGAATCACCTACCTTAAGTTTATAATATTATCCATTGATCTTAAATTTTGTATACATTCTTTGATTAACTAGAAACCTCATACATGCCTGAATTAATGTTATCTTAAACAAAAAAACTTCAGGTAAAAGTCGATTGATGTCCCACATCGAACATATGAAATCTGTGAACCTTATACGAAGGCTACCCCTCCTATTGTCAATTAATTTTAGGATGAACATATGAAATCTGTGAACCTTATACGAAGGCTACCCCTCCTATTGTCAATTAATTTTAGGATGGAACCCGAGGACTTGTGTGTAAGGTTCAAACCCATGAACCTAATATAAGTATGAGGTTACTCTAAATTAATATATATAAAAACAGTAAGTAGTGAGTGTGTGTTTACTTCCTCATAATTTTGTGATGCTATTTTCCCACAGAAGCATATTGCGATGTGTTGAACTACGGATTAACCTTCGCAAGCAAGGGTCAAATGAAGCGACTAGAGGAGCTAGACAAGCTGCTACAGACCCACAGCCGATTTTCGGTGCAGAGCGTGAAGGGAGGCACTCTGGACAAAATGGTGGCAGTGATGGAGTGGTCGCCGGAGATTGAATGTGCCGCCTACTGGACGATTCTAGCTCCCAACGTGGAGGACTACAGCGGGGCTGCGGCAAAGATGATTGCCGCCGGTTCAGGGCAACTCATCAGGGGAATTCTTTGGTGTGGAGATGTGACCGTTGATAGGTTGCAGTGGGGAAATGAGGTTTTGAAGAAGAGGATGACTTCTGATGATCACAAGGTTGAGATTAGTCCTAAGACTTTGAGAAGGATCAAAAGGTTTGCTCACTTCACTTGTATTCCCTTCTTCTTTTGATTTACTTTATATATATATATATATATTCTGGTTCAGGTGAGGCTTCTTGTGGAGGAAGTGAGACAATTTTTTAGCTTTTTTTGTATCATATGTTCAATTTTTTACCACAATAGTTTATTTTATTTTTGTTATCACTGTTTATTTCTTTCAATTATGAACAAAAATATACGTTTGTCTTTTAATATAAACATTTATTTTTTAAAAATTAGAAAAAGGAGTTCTTAGTGAATTAAAACCAAACCAAGTAATATAAAAATATGAACAAATTTTGATGCTCATCTACCCTGCACAAGGAATCTCCTCACCCGGTCCTCTCTATATATATAAATTTGATACGATGATGTGGTGGAAATAGGGCAAAGAGGCTGACGAAAACAACACAAAAAGTAGCAAACGCAGTGCTGGAGGGGATTGTGAAGGTCTCGGGACACTTTACAAGCTCGGTTGCGAACACGACTGCAGGGAGGAAGTTCTTCAGCCAAATACCTGGGGAAATTCTCCTCGCCTCTTTGGATGGTTTCAGTATGAACTAGACTCTACTAGCAGTACTACTATTCTGTTTGAAAATCTCTATTAACAAAATCATTCATGCTTAAAATCAGATCAAATATGCGACGCAATTGAAGTAGCAGGGAAGAACGTGATGGCAACTTCATCAACTGTCACAACCAGCCTAGTTACCCACAAGTATATATTTCCGCTTCAATTGTTGAGATTTTAGATATGCAATAGACACTCAAAATTACTACAATGCAGGTACGGAGAAGAAGCAGGCGAGGCAACACGAGAAGGACTCCATGCTGCAGGACATGTAATTTGGACTGTTTGGACCGTCTATAAAATCCGCAAAATTATAAATCCTAAGGCTGCATTTACAAAAGCTACTCTCAGCAAGTTTGCTGCGGAAGCAGCGGCGACTGAATACAAATCCAAACGGGACTCTAAACCAAATTAATGTTAATATTTGCTAAAAATTATGTGTTTCATTGTAAGCTGTTGACAAACTTGAGATTCATTGCAATGTGAATATGCGCTAAAACTTGTGTGTTTATTACCGTTATTAATTAATTAAAATTTATTTCTCTTTTAATTTAAAATCAGTTTGATACAGTCAGCGAACGCTTCAGCGGCATTGTTTCGGGGATTCACAGGAATACCCATTCTAGCTCCCTGTTTCTCTCTCTTCAACTGGATCTTAGTAGTTCTAGGGTAACGGTTTCGTCGTTTCATAACCCGTTTTATCGCTAAATTATTCTTCATCATTTGATTTTTCAATCATCTAGGATTTCAGTCTTACGATGCTTTCATATTTGATGGATTTCTACACAAATTCACAGGTTTACGATGTCTAATTGAAGGACTGATACGCCAATTAGATAGGAAAA
The DNA here is from genome assembly GCA_002319775.1 of Fagopyrum tataricum. Taxonomy (NCBI): domain Eukaryota; kingdom Viridiplantae; phylum Streptophyta; class Magnoliopsida; order Caryophyllales; family Polygonaceae; genus Fagopyrum; species Fagopyrum tataricum. The sequence goes on along the minus strand of CM008279.1, from coordinate 39,370,306 downwards.
GAAAGTGATTTGTCTGGAATTGGTTTGATTTTTTGGCCAGGTCTTCTGTTGAAGATCTGAGGTGACGAGATGAGCGCTTCAAGGTTTATTAAATGTGTCACTGTTGGTGATGGTGCAGTTGGCAAGACTTGTCTCTTGATTTCTTACACAAGCAACACTTTCCCCACGGTGAGACCTCCTTCTCCACTTTCCACATTTGACCTAATTTGTCGTAAATTTTGATTTTGAATCTGCCTCGTGTCGTGTCGTTTTAGCGTCATTTCTTCTTGATTACTCTCCTGCCTTGTTCGTGATGCATTTATAGTTGCTACTTTCATGTTTTATGGGATTATATTAGCTAATTGTAATAAGTCTCTGTTAGGTTTGATTCTATGACGCAAAATTGGTCGTTGTTTCTATGTCCCTTAGTTGTTGTGTAGCTATATGTTTGTGTTCGTGTTCCTCATAAAAGGAAAGAAAAAGAAGGAAAAAAAAAAGTTTGCCATTCTAATTCGCTATTTCCCTATTGGAGAAACAGTGTTTATGTTCATGATTGGTGCATGAAGATCCCAATTATGTATATTACATATACACTGAATTTTGACTAGGGTTTCGTTGCTAAATGACACAGGATTATGTGCCTACAGTCTTTGACAATTTCAGCGCAAATGTGGTTGTTGATGGAGCCACTGTTAATCTTGGTTTATGGGATACTGCAGGTTATTACCATATTTCTATATTTTTCCATTGCCTTGTTTCAATGATAAGTATGTAAACAACAAACGCAACTTCATTTGATTCTGAAATGCTGCTTGCTGAACAGGGCAAGAAGATTACAACAGATTAAGGCCATTGAGTTACCGTGGCGCAGATGTGTTCATTCTAGCTTTCTCTCTGATTAGCAAAGCTAGTTATGAAAATGTTACCAAGAAGGTCCTTGCTTCTCAAATTCACCTGAATAATCAGTGATCATTTTATTTTATTTTAGATTACTTCTCTGCTGACAAATTCATATTTTTATGGGTTCAATTTCAGTGGATCCCAGAATTGCAGCATTATGCACCAGGTGTTCCAATAGTTCTTGTTGGAACAAAGATAGGTCTGAGTTTTGCTTACAATTTCCTTCTGTTTCTTATTGTCACAATCCTACTTGTATCACAACTATACTCTTTTGCAAGCTTGTTTTCTTTAATAGTGTATTTGTGAATGTTGTCATTGTTTTAATCTTGACATTCTTGTCTTGAATGAGTATTACACCAGATCTTCGAGATGACAAGCAATTTTTCATTGATCATCCTGGTTCAGTGGCAATTACAGCAGCCCAGGTAAAAGAAAAAGAACAGGGACACAACACTCTAGTTATAATGACATGATTCAGGAACCATAACAGTTTTTTGACTGTATCATTTAGGGGGAAGAGTTAAAGAATCAAATCGGTGCACCTGCTTATGTTGAATGCAGTTCAAAATCACAACAGGTTAGCAAAGATTCTTCATATGTGTAATGATATGATACCATGTAGTTATATTGTCTGGTCCGGGCGTGCAGAATGTGAAGGCGGTATTTGATAATGCCATCATGGTGGTGCTGCAACCGCCGAAGCAGAAGAAAAAGAAGGCAATGGCACAGAAGGTTTGCTCCATATTGTAATCATGGAAAGAGAGGAGTTCCGTTGGTCTAATCGACACGTGATCCGTCCCTTTTGGTGCTGGAGGGAAGTAGGGGAGAGTGTCCAGGCCATAGCATATAATCTTAATACAAAATGTACTAAAACATGAGTTGTTTATTGCTCTACTTCTTTGGAAGGCTTCTGTTTTGTCTTTCTGTTTATGTAGTAGCATAATACTCGAGAGGAACCGAGTTACACTGCATACAAAGAAGATCCAGTTATTCGTCTTATATTTCAATATAATAACTGGTTTAAGAATACTTATCTTTTGACAAACATCATTTTACTTCGGCAATTTCAGCCTCATTCCCATAATTCCTCTAACATGAATCGAAAAAATACTTTAATTTATTTTTGAAAAAAGTACATGTATTGCTTTTCGGAATCATGTGTGACTTTTACCATTTCCGTGGTACCAAATTCAATGAGACTATCGAATAATCTTTGAGGAGATTTCAATTAGGAAAGGTTGAACATTTGGTAAATATCATAAAAATTGGTTAAAAGAGGCCTTTTTTATTAATGGACCCTTAACAATAATGGCCATGGGCTCTCAACAACCACAAATGTTACACACAATTTACTGTATAGGTTATAAATTACTCCAGCTTTTATATCTATATTAATATGGACTCTCAACAGTCACAGATGTAATTTGTCTTTCCTATTCTTTCATGGTATCAAGAGCTCTATAGGTTTAAACACCATTTTTTTCTTTCTTCTCGATCCACATATCTGCTGTCACACCCTCCTGTCTACTCCGTCATTACCCTACCTGCCCACGCCTGCTCCATGGCTCAAAACAATTCGAACCTCTTGACTGCTACTGCATCCACCACGCTGAACTTTCAGTTACCCAACATCAATGTTAAACTCGATAGTCACAATTACTCCCTTTGGAAAAATACCGCTCAATCGGCACTGGAAGCATTCGACCTCGAAAACTATCTTCTTTCGTCCACATCCGCCCCAGACAGAACTCTTCCTCTTGCTGAGGGTGAACAGGAATCCAAGGCAAACCCTGAGTTTCTTGAATGGCGTTGTAAGGATCGTTTCGTTCTTCTTTGGATCCGTTCGAACCTCACTCTACGCCCACTCGCACTGGTTACTCGCGCCAAAACTTCAGCTGAATCCTGGACCACTCTTGAACGGTCCTATCAGTCCCAAACTAGGGCACAACGAATGGCCCTAAAACAACAATTACAGACTCTGCAAAAAGGCTCTCAAACCATGAATGATTACATCGAGAAGAAACGGTCCATTTCCGACTCCCTTGCTGACAGCCTATATGTTGTCTCCACTGAGGATCTCATCAGCTACACTCTAAATGGCTTGGATTCCTCTTACGGCCCGTTTATCACGGCCTTTATGATGCGAACCGATGATCCCACCATTGATGATCTAGTCGGTCTTCTTCTCCAAGAAGAGGTATGAATTCTCCGTGATACCACTTCAATTGTATCCCTCAATGCATCTGCCTCTAACGGGTTACTACCGAACCCACTGCCCGCCGCTCCAACAACAACAATCACCCACGGTCCCGATCAGTCAACACGGTGCACACTGCACCTCCGTTCTCAGTGGTTGATCCTTCATGGTACTTTGACACCGGTGTTACTGATCATGTGACGTCTCAATTTGAGTACCTCCGAACATCAGACCAATATCACGGACAAGATCGTCTCCAAGGCCAAACCATCCTCCGCGGAACCCTTGACAATGGTCTTCACCGGCTCCATCAACCCACCAATCCTAACTCGCCTCAAGCTCATCTCGGTGTACTTGCTTCTCTAGATAACTGGCATCGTCGTCTTGGGCATCCGCATGAATCTACTCTACGCTCCTTAGTCTCCAAATACAATCTTTCGTTGTCGTCAAATAAGCTTTCTTCTACGTGTGAAGCATGTCAATTAGGAAAAAGTCATCGCTTGCATCTTCTTGTAAGTCATATTGTGTTGAACAATCCGTTTGATCTTGTGTTTTCGGATGTTTGGGGTCCTTGTCCTACTTTATCTCTAAATGGATCTCGTTATTTCGTATTTTTTATTGATGATGCTACTAAATTCATTTGGATATATTTCATGTCCCACAAATCTCAAGTCCGTGACATATTTATAGCCTTTCACTCAATGGTTCTTACTCGGTTTCGAATGCACATTCGAGCTCTCCAAACGGATGGAGGGGGTGAATTTCATGCCCTACATAAATTTTAAACCACCCACGGGATTAATCATCGGATCTCATGTCCATATACCTAGGAACAAAACGGCGCTGCCGAACGTCGAAATAGAATTGTCATCGAAAAGGGTCTTTCTCTACTTGCTCAAGCCTCCTTACCAAAAGTGTTTTGGGAACATGCCTTTAACACCGCCGTTTATCTTCACAACCGCACAACTACACCGCTTCTTCACCACACCTCTCCTTTTCATCTTCTATACAACCGTCCTCCAGATTGCGGTTTTCTCAAAGTTTTCGGTTGCTTATGCTACCCCTTCCTTCCCTACAACAATACCAAAATGGACTTCCGTTCTCTTCCATGTCTATTCTTAGGTTATAGCTCAAAACATAAAGGGTATCTTTGCTTTCATGTGTCGTCATCTAGAATGTACGTGGCCCGTCATGTTGCCTTTGATGAATCGATATACCCGTACCTCACCATGCAGCAAGGTATCCTTCACCCTCCATACCTACTGATTGCCAAAACCCTAATCTCCTCCTAGACTTTGCTACGTCAGCATCAACTAACACTCACACCTCTGCTGCATTACCGACCTTGAACTCCCTCCCGTCCCCCACCTTAACTCCAACACCTACTCTTTTGGCCTTGTATCCTATACCACCTTCCTCTCTTGGGACTACCACACCAACACCGACTCCCCCAACTCCACCCCCACCACCTCCACCACTTCCACCACTACAACGTCGTAGTCACCGCCTCACCTATCCTAACTCCCGCCTTCGTGACTATGTTTGCAACACTTCTCATAGATAACTATCCCTGAACCGACCTCCTTCAAACATGCCGCTACCCAACCCGAATGACAACAAGCCATGCAGGATGAGTATCATGCCCTTATGAGAAATCACACTTGGGACTTAGTTCCTCGCTTTTATGATTCTAATATTGTTGGATGTAAATGGGTTTACAGAATAAAGAAAAACGCGGATGGAACCATTCAATGTTACAAAGCTCATCTTGTGGCCAAGGGCTTTCATCAGGAAGAAGGTCTTGATTACTTCGAAACATTAGGATCGGTGGTTAAGCCTACCACTATCTGTCTTGTTTTGTCACTTGCCTTAGCTCGCCGATGGTCTACTCAACAACTCGACGTTAATAATGTTTTTCTGAATGGTGATCTTTCTGAGACAATTCTCATGGAGCAACCACCAGGGTTCATCGACTCCTCTCGTCCCACTCATGTATGTCGCTTGCGCAAAGCTCTCTACAGCTTAAAGCAAGCGCCTCGTGCATGGTTCACCAAGCTCAAGGAGTTCTTTGTTGCACATAGCTTTCGTGCATGTCAATCGGATACTTCCCTGTTCGTCTTTGAGGATGGTAAAGTGACTATCTATATCCTTGCTTATGTTGATGACCTTATTCTTACAGGTTCATATGATGCTACTATAAACAATCTCATTCAAGCACTTAATCGGGCTTTCTCCGTCCGTGACTTGGGTCCTCTACACTTCTTTCTCGGTATTGAAGTAACCCCTCATGAAGGAGGTTTACATCTCACTCAAATAAAGTATATCAGTGAGGTCATTCACCGAGCCAAAATGACGGAATGCAAACCGATCCGGTCACATGCTGCCTCCTCATCTCACTTGCTACTCGAAGGTGATCCGATGGATGACCCATGTCTCTATTGTCAAACTGTCGGCGCCCCACAATGCATAACCATCACTCGGCCTGAAATTACATATGTTGTTAATCGAGTATGTCAGTTTATGCACTCTCCTCGAGCTCCACATTGGCAGGCCGTCAAACGGATACTTCGATACTTGAATGGATCCACCTCTCTTGGTCTCTACCTACGACCTGCTGACAAATCACGCCTAACGGCTTATTCAGATGTAGGATGGGCTTCACATAAATCTGATTTTAGGTAACAGTATGGATTTGCAATTTTTCTTGGCCCCAATCTGATTAGTTGGACATCTCGCAAGCAAAAAGTTGTTGCTTGGTCAATTACGGAAGCTGAGTATCGTGCACTTGCCTACACCACGGCTAAACTCATGTGGATTCAACACCTTCTTCTTGAGCTTCGGACTCCTCTTTGCGCTCCCCCAGTTTTGTTATGTGACAATATTGGTGCACAGTTCATGACGCTGAATCCAATTGTTGGCCCCCGGTCCAAACACATCCAACTTGACTACTTCTTTGTTCGAGAACAGGTCGAATCCAAACATCTTGTTGTTCGTCATGTTTCTTCTCAAGCACAAACTGCCGATAATTTCACCAAACCTCTTGGGACAAGTCGTTTATGTGATTTACGTACCAAGCTGCAAGTCCGAGAGCGCCCTTCAGCTTATCGGGAGGTATTAATGGACCCCTAACAATAATGGTCATGGGCTCTCAACAACCACAAATGTTACACACAATTTACTGTAAAGGTTATAAATTACTCCAGCTTTTATACCTGTATTAATATGGGCTCTCAACAGTCACAGATGTTACACAAGATTTCCTGTATAAATATGGAACTCCAAAAGCAAATAAAGCAAGACACATTTCTTTCTTTCCTATTCTTTCATTTTTATCATAAAAGAAACTAAATCCCTTTCAAATTTGACTAATGGTCGAGATATGAAAATTTGGGATAGTACTTTCGATTAGATATTAACGAATGAATTTAAACAACGTTGTTTAAACATGTAACTTAATCAAATATCCTTGTAAGTAGATATTTGTTACTGATTAAGAAACATACATCTAAGAAATTCAAGCAAAACAACAAGATGATGAGTAATAATTGTTCAATCGTTTGCATGATCGAGGTATGATCAATGTAAAGGTATAGATTTTGGTTTGGACAAGATTTTTAGGTTATTTGTTTATTTTGTTTTGAATTTAAGTGTTTTTTTTTCAATATATGAATAAAATATGAATTTATTTTTAAAGAAGTGTTTATTTTTCATGAATTAAAAATAAATAAATTTTAGTGTATTAAAATTAAATGAACAAAAAAATGAATCAAAATCATCTCCGCCACAAGATACATTATATACATATGATTAAAATCAATTGAAGCATATGCAAGAAGTAGTATGTATATAGGATTAATATCAACTAGTTTAGTGCCGTGCCTTGCTCAAATATTTTAAAATAATATAATATATAATATAATATATATACATATGTAGATTTTAATACGGGACTAATTTGATATATATGTATTTTTTTGTTGAATGAATATATGCTTAAACAGTTGGTCAAATCCACAAAACAGTAGATCAACGATCCACAAAACAATGGATAAACGACCCACAAAACAGTAGGTCAACCACCAAAAAACAGATATTAATCCGATTTTAATAAAAATTATACATGTATTCAGCCAAAATGCTAATAAATTTATGATTTGTTTATTCTTCAAATCATCCCTCTATTTCTATAAATTTTCAAACTATCGTACTTGTTAAATAATCGATGTGTGATAGCAAAATCCTTGAAAATATTTAACGTTCCAAAAAGTAGGTCAACAACCAACAAAACAGTAGATCAACCACCCAAAACACGGATATTAATCCGATTTTAATAAAAGTATACTTGAATTTAGCCAAAAGGTTAATAAATATATGATTTGTGTAATCTTCAAACCCTCCCTCTATTTATACAAGATTTTAGACTATCAGACTTAATGAATAATCGATGTGGGATAGCAAAATCCCTAAAAATATTGAACATTTCAAACAGTAGGTAAACGACCCACAAAACAGTAGGTCAACGACCAACAAAACAGTAGGTCAACGACCCACATATCAGTAGGTCAACGACCCACAAATCAGTACGTCAACCACCCAAAAACGGATATTAATCCGATTTTAATAAAAAAATTATACTTGAATTTAGCCAAAGAGGCTAATAAATATATGATTTGTGTAATCTTCAAACCCTCTTTCTATTTATACAAATTTTCAAACTATTAGACTTATTGAATAATCGATATGGGATAGCAAAATTTCTGAAAATATTGAACATTTCAAACAGTAGGTAAACGTTCCAAACAGTAGGTAAACAACCAACAAAACAATAGGTCAACAACCCACAAAACAATAGGTCAACAACCCACAAAACAATAGGTCAACGACTCACAAAACAATAGGTCAACGACTCACAAAACTATAGTTCAACCACTAAAAAAAGGATAATAATCTGATTTTAATAAAAACTATACTTGAATTTAGCCAAAAGGTAAATAAATGTATGATTTGTTTCAAACTATACGTCTTGTTGAATTATCGATGTAGGATAGCAAAATCCCCGAAAATATTTAATGTTCCAAACAGTAAGTAAACGACCCACAAAAAAGTAAGTCAACGGCCCACAAAACTATAAGTCAACTACTCAAAAAATTATAGGTTAACCACCAAAAACGGATATTAACGTTAATAAATGTATGATTTGTTCAATCTTCAAACCCTCTCTATTTATGAAAATTTTCAAATTTACTGAATAATCAATGTGGGATAGAAAAATCTCTGAAAATATTTAACATTTCCAAACAGTAGGTCAACGACCCACAAAACAGCAGGTTAACCACCCAAAAACCGGATATTAATCCGATTTTAATAAAAATTATACTTGAATCTAGCCAAATACAAAATTTGTTTATTTTTCAAATACAAAATTTCAAATTAACAAACTTGCTGAATAATCGATGTGGATAGCAAAATCCCTAAAAATATTTAACGTTCAAAAAAGTAGGTAAACAACCCACAAAACAATAGGTTAGCGACCCACAAAACAGTAGGTCAACCACCCAAAAAATTATAGGTCAATGACCCACAAAATAGTAGATCAACCACCCAAAAAACGGATACTGATCCGATTTTAATAAAAAATTATACTTGAATTTGGCCAAAAGGCTAATAAATGTATACTACTTTAGTAGAGTATATAGATTCAAAACATATATTTGGGGAGAAAAAACAAAAATAATTAACAGATTTAAAAAAAAAGATTTATTGGCGTTAACTATGAGAGCTCCGTTTCAAAATACTGCTCTCACAGCGCACCACATCTGTAAGAGCCTTAGTCTTTGGGAGCCAGTTTTGGCCTTAGCCACCCCCGCGGGCTGTGAGGCCGCCCCTGCGGCTCCTCTGTTGTTCCGCCCCTGCGGCTCAGGAAACCGCCCATGCGGTTTCCTGCGGCTGCAACCGGCTTTGTTGACCTTTGACTTGTGCTTTACTCTTTTCTTCCTTTCTTCTTAAGCCTCGTCCTTGGCTTACTGAGCAAGGGTTTCTTCTCTCTTTCCCAGCCATACTCACGTCCTTCTTGCTTCTCCTTCCTTCTTCTTGATCTTGCTTGAGTTCTCCTTGGAGTTTCAAGAGTTTTGTTGTGAGGCTTTGATGATGTTGATGCTAGTGGATGTTGTGCTGAGCTTGAGAGCCAGCTGAGATGCTGTCTTGGACCAGTTTCGTGCTTAAGCCACAGCTGTGGGTAAGCTCCTTGCTCTTCTTCGTCTTTCTTTGATCTCTTTCTCTTTCCTAGCTTAGGATTAGATGTATGGAATGTAGATTGATGTTGGATTGTGTATGTATATGTATGTGCTTGGTTTTGGATGAGAGAAGACGTGATTTGATCACGTGAAGAGCCGAAGAGGAATCGCGGGATCACACTCTGCACTATCGCCGCCCCCGCGCCTGGAAGCCGCCGCCCCTGCGGGAGCCGTGTCACAGCGCCTGCGCCGTGCCTGCGTTGCCTGCGGCCACTGTCACCGCGCCTATGGCTAAGCCTTGCCGCACCTGCGGGTTGCCTTGCTCCGCCCTTGCGTCTCTCTTGTCACGCAGGTGCGTCTTGTCCCGGGTCTACCTAGAGTTGGGAAGATCCTTTCCTTTCCTAGTATGAGCGGGTTAGTAGCATGCTAGGTACGTGTATGAGGTTAGAATGATGATGAGTACGTTATCGTTTATGCCAGTTATGGCTTTGAGGTTTATGAGTTAGGATACGATCCTTATGGATCCCTTGGGTCTAGGTGTGACCCCTTTGATGGATATGAGTTGATATATTGTTATGCCTTGTTATTAGGCAGTGTTGTCCTCCAGATTGGAGTGGACCGTATTTGAGATCGTGGTTGAGACTACTACTGAGGTTGAGGTAAGTCCATAGGACTTACTTAGCTGTCATCCTTATATTGGATGTATGCATGAGTGGTGTTTGTTATATGCTTTATACCATGCGATATGGTTTATTACCGACCTATGATATATTGACCGCCCATTGTAGTGGCTGTGACAACTTACCTTTCATCCCGTAGTGGAGTCTGGGAAGTTCTCTGTAGTCTAGTTAGATTTGGTATACGGGAAAGGCACTGACCACTCCTTATGATATATGGGAAGGTGCGCTAGCTGATACCACTCCAGCTAGCTATTGCACTCAGAGGCGAGGATTATATACATTCCTCGTGTCACATATATTCATATGTAGATATTTATATACTATTTGAGTGTTGGACTTAATAAAGATAATTAACCGGGTAAATGTGTGACAACATGCTTATATGTTATCATTCCTGAAGTGTGTTTGTGCTCTAACATCTTCTTATATTTGTGTATGGTTAGTTAACTGTTTTATACCGTGTTGTAGATCCTTTGCAGGTTAGGAGAGTTGTAGAGTGATCCAGATGGGTGATCCGTTGAGGGCTACGTACACTAGGGCGATATCGTGGGATATGGGATATTTATGTTGTACGGATATATATTTTGATTTTGTACTCAGCGGTTACTCTATATTACCTTTTGATATGTATATATATATATATATATATATATATATATATATATATATATATATATATATATATATATATATATATATATATATATATATCAGTTTCATGTTTTGTTTTAATCTATCTGTGCCTTGTTGTAAGATTCAGTGAACTTGTTGTCAGGTTAGGGTCAGGTTCCATTGTGAGATCCTAGCCCAGTAGCACCTCGAGTCCTACGGATTTGGGGTGTTACAAAGTTAGTATCAGAGCCCAGGTTGACAACAATGGCACTTGTAATCTGCGATAAAGGTCGAATAGATAAATAAATAGAACCCGAAAGGGGTCTGACTTTTCAAAAGGTTTTGGTTTTGAAATGAGTGCAAATGTTTTGGGATATCGTGTACGTGAGCCATCGCCCCTCTGAAGATCTCGACAATATAGATATATATAGATATTCTATTGTGATTGATTTGATATATATATATATATATATACATATGACATATATATAGCCTTCTAAGTTAGGTTTACGTCTTCTGCAGATGGTTCAGACTAGAGCCTTACCTGCAGCTAGACGAGGTAGAGGTAGACCCCCTCTAGGTAAAGGACGGGGTAGGACTCCTGTTGGCGGCTCACATGCAACGGGAGAGATTCACGAGGAGGTTGCTGAGAGTGCCGTTCTTGAGACTGGGAACGGTGCAGCTGAGAGACAGGGGTCACAGAGAGCCCATTCTGGTGATTCTGATCGCGTCTCCATGGGGGATCAGAGTTTCGTGCTTATATCAGACGAGTAGAGGAGGCTTCCAGAGCCGGTAGACATACCCCAGATCTACGGGCACATGAGGGACCATCTGAGAGATCCCACGGAGTGACTCAGGTGCCAGCTGTACAGGCACATGCTGCTGAGATTCCTCAGGTTCGAGAGGAGCATCGAGGGCCTCGACCAGATACCTGGTTGAAGGAATTCCACCAGATGGGTGTACTCCCTTTCTCTGGGAAGGTGAGGTTAGAGGTGGATTTCTGGATTGGACATGTGGACTCAGCTCTGGAGTCTATTAGGTGTCCTACTGACAGACAAATCGAGTTGGTGCAGACTTTATTCCGGGACTTGGCACAACACTGGTGGAGATCAGTACGGGGTGAGGTTACAGTTATGAGCATATGAGGACTATGATCAGAGAGCGTTTTTCCCTGCCTCACTGAGGAGGGAGAAACTGCGGGATTTTGTGGAGGCTGGTTTGAGGATGTACCAGTCTCCGAGGCTATCAGGAGGTTTTCAGGAGGAGCTGGCATTACTGGGCCAGCTGCACCTTCTGCAGATCAGCATGTCTATCTCTTTTCCGACGACTGAGGGATACTACCCGGACCTATATGGCGGGTTTCCACTGTGAGTCTCTGATGGATTATCCAGGACAGTGCTTCCGACTATGAGAGGGACGCGAGCTGGACAGAGGAGAGCTTCTCAGACCGGAGGGTCTGAGAAGAGACAACGTATTGGGCAGACCAGTGGTACTGGTGGTGCTGCTAGTGTTTGGGCGAGGTCAGAGACGCTAGAGTCACCCTCATCTGCACCGGTTGCAGATAAGGGACGTCAGTGTTTTAACGGTGGTGCTGGACATATGAGGCCCGAGTGTCCGAGGCCACTAGTGACTTGCTACACCTGTGGTAGGCAGGGTCACAGAGCTGTTTTACTGCCGACAGGCGGAGCTTCATCTCAGTAGGGGTTCTTCCCCTGCCAGTGTAGCGGGAGGTGGGCAGAGGCCACCTCAGCAGCAGCAGACACAGGGACAACAGAGAGTCCCAGATCGCCCTACGACTCAGGGATCTGCTCCTACGCCGAGTAGAGGCAGAGGTCGTGGTGGGAGCACCCACTGCTACCAGAGGACCACATGGTTCGAGTTTTTGAGCTGAGGAGTGTAGAGGAGCCAGCTGCACCGACTACTACAAGTACCATTCTGATTCATGGTTTACCTGTTAGAGTCTTATTTGATAATGGTGCTACGCATTCTTTTTAATCTGATGCTTGTGTAGAGCGTTTTGAGTTTAGATATGGTTGAGGGGATGCCCTTTATTATAGGGTTACCCGATGGTGGTAGGTCAGAGGTACCCGTGAGATTCATGGTTGTCCCATTTCTGTAGGGACTCGTGTGTTACTAGTTGACTTCTTTGTCATGCCATTAGAGCATGAAGAAGTCATTTTAGGTATGGATTGGATGGATAGACATTCTGCAGTCTTAGATGTAGGTAGGAGGACTGTTACCCTCTATACCGAGTTAGGCCAAATAGAGGTTTTCGAGGTTGGGACCTTGGAAAGACAGCACGATTATCAATGCGATACGGGCAGCTAGACTGATTGCACAGGGAATGTGAGGCCTTCTGGTGTTATGCCATGAAGGAGGGAGAGTCCAGCATTAGAGGATATCCCAGTTGTCTGTGATTTTGCAGATGTATTTTGCTGAGCCGTCCAGTTTTCCGCCTCAGAGGAGTGTGGACTTCAGTATTGAGTTAGAGCCTGGTACGAGACCGATCTCGAAGGCCCCATACCGGATGGCGCCTGTCGAGATGCTGGAGTTGAAGAAGCAACTTGAGGAGCTGGCTGAGAAGGGCTTCATTCGCCCTAGCGTATCTTCATGGGCACCTGTCCTCTTCGTACGGAAGAAGGACGGATCACTGAGATTATGCATTGATTACAGAGATTTGAACAAGGTGACCATCAAGAACAAGTATCCACTGCCTCGTATTGATGATTTGTTAGATCAGCTTCAGGGTGCGACTGTGTTTTCCAGGATTGACCTGCGTTCGGGTATCACCAACTGAGGGTGAGAGAGCAGGATGTGCACAGGACAACATTCCGGACCAGATATATATGGCCACTACGAGTTTGTAGTGATGCCATTTGGGCTTACGAATGCCCCAACAGTTTTTATGGAGTTGATGAACAGTATCTTCATCGACTTCCTGGATTAGTTTGTGGTGGTTTTCATAAATGACATTTTGGTGTACTCTCGTAGAAGAGAGGAGCATGCGGGCAGCTGAGGACTGTGCTACAGGCTTTACGGGATAGAGAACTTTATGTTAAGTTCTCTAAGTGCGAGTTCTGGATGCCAGAGGTAGCATTCCTGGTTCATGTGGTTACAGCTGAAGGGATTAAGGTGGATCCGGCCAAGATTGAGGCAGTAGCAGCTTGGACGACACCGAGGAACGTCAAGAAAGTATGTAGCTTCCTTGGCCTAGCCGGTTATTACAAACGCTTTGTGGAGGGATTTTTGTGATTGCCCGTCCACTGACAAGTTTACTGAGGAAGACTACCAGATTTGTATGGTCTGATCAGTGTATGTAGAGTTTTGAGGAGCTGAAGAGACGTCTGACTTCTGCTCCTATTTTGGCACAGCCAGAGGGTACAGAGGATTTTGGTTTACAGTGACGCATCCAAGCTAGGCTTGGGATGTGTATTGATACAGCGAGGCAAAGTGATTGCTTATGCGTCTCGACAGCTGAAGACGTATGAGGAGAACTACCCGACTCATGATCTGGAGTAAGCAGCGGTAGTTCATGCTTGAAGATCTGGAGACATTACCTGTATGGTGCTACATGTCAGATCTTCACAGACCATAAGAGTTTGAAGTACATTTTCATGCAGCGGGAATTGAATAACCGCCAGCGTAGTTGGCTCGAGCTGATCAAGGACTTTGATTTAGAGATCTGTATCATCCAAGGAAGGCGAACGTTGTCGCCGACGCCCTGAGCAGGAAGACGCCTCGAGAGAAGGCGATTGCGAGATTGACAGTTCAACATCAGTTACAGAGAGACCTGATCTAGTTAGAGTTGCACATCCAGTTTCCTGATGAGGATGCCCAGCTGCGTACGTTAGAGGTTCTTCCTGATCTGTTGGGTGAGATCCAACAGAAGCAGGAGACCTGCCCGACACTGATGAGGATACGAGATAGGATGTGTCGGGATGAGGCACCACAGTTCCTGCTAGGAGCAGATGGAGTGTTGAGACGCCGCAGTCGCGTCTGTGTACCCGCTGATGCGGATTGCGCCAGAGGATATTACAGGAGGGTAACTGTATGCCTTATGCAGTGCACTCAGGTACGAGTAATATTTACCTCGAGATTCTGGCAGCAGATTCAGACCACTATGGGGACGAGTTTGCACTTTACTACTGTGTTCCATCCTCAGACAGATGGTCAGTCAGAGAGGACCATTCAGACCCTGGAGGATATGCTGCGAGCTTGTTTGTTGGATTGGGGACAAGTGTGGACGGATCATCTCCCACTTGTTGAGTTCTCATACAACAACAGCTGGCATGCATCTATTGGGATGGCCCCATATGAGGCACTGTATGGGCAGAGATGTCGTACCCCGTTATGCTGGGATGAGCATAGCAATGTTAGTGGTCTGACACTTGATCAGATTCAGGATGATATGGCTCGAGTAGCACTGATTAGAGAGAGGATGCTGACTGCACAGAGCCGTCAGAAGTGTTATGCAGATAGGAGACGTAGACCTCTAGAGTTCAGAGTGGGAGCCATGTGTGGCTGAGAGTGTCTCCGACACGAGGTGTTAGACGTTTTGGCATTAAGGGGTAGAAGAGCCCCGGATATGTCGGACTGTTCGAGATTTTGGATCGGGTTGGGAGCGCAGCATACATATTAGCCTTGCCTCCGAGATTAGAGGGTGTTCACCCTGTATTTCATGTGTCTCAGCTGAGGGAGTACATACCAGATCCGAGACATATTGTGAGTTATGATGATTTGGTGGTTGAGCCGGACCACACCTTGTTGAGCACCCGATTGCAGTCCTAGAACGAGGTATGAGACTCCTGCGTTCGAAGGACATTTCTATGCTGAGGATACATTGATCGAGACGAGGACCTGATGAGGCTACATGGTAGACTGAGGATAGTATCCAGAGGAACTATCCAGAGTTCTATGCCGAGTTAGATTCACCAGTAGGATCACCGAGTAGATCTTAGTACTATCTTGGTGAGTGATATGCTTATATGCTTATATGCTATGATGTGTTTATTTTCATACTAGCTTTGATGTGATATATGATCTTATTATATCTTGTTGTGCTAGTATGATTATTGTTTATAGCTGGAGATGGCTCTTTCCTCCATGCTATTGTGATACGATTAGGATTCAACTGGAGATGGTTATTCCTCCATGCTATTTTGATGGACATAGTGTTGCTGGAGATGTTTTTCCTCCATGCCTTTCTGTTATGAGTATGATACGGCTAGAGATGTGATTCCTCTATGCCTTGTGATGCGTTTATGGTTTGGCTAGAGATGGTTTTCCTCTATGCCTTAGATAGTGTTTTGTTGCTGGAGTTGATGATTTCTTCCATGCTTATGTTTGAGGTTATAGAGAGTTGTACCTCGGCTTGTGAGTCCGAGTGGTTTGAGGATTTTACAACATCAGCGTTAATGTACACTGCTTTAGTAGAGTATATAGATTCAAAACATATATTTGGGTGAAAAAACAATATGGCCTTCTCATTCTCTCTCTCTTCTTTTTTTTTGATAAAACATTAATTTATTAATCCGGTTCAATATCCGCAATCACCTACAAAGATCATCATAAAAGTGCAAAAAAGAATGAAAGAAAATTGTATCCTAGGACATTGACTAATCAACCAGTGTGCTACTCGATTTCTAACACACGGCACAAAAGACCATGTGCAAGACTCAAATCCACCAAGTTCCGAATAGATCGAAGAGATAACCCTTCCCAGTGTGCCCCTCACAATTTGCTTCTCCTTACGTTTAGCAACAATGGACGCATAACCCGTCTCACAAATTATGTTATTCCATCCTATAGCATCCGCCAAGGGTAAAGCCCATAAAATTGCTTCTTCTTATGTGGTTTCAACAATCCGTCGACCATCCAGTGTCTTTGTTGCTGCTAGAAGCACCATGCCCAAGTTATTTTTGCCACAACACCAATCCCGCATCTATCATCAGCCTGTTCCGATGCATCGCAATTCATCTTTACAATACCGCCAAGAGGGTCGTAGCAAAGGGGGACATCGATGACCGCTTTCCTCGCATGACACGAACCTGGAGAGCAAATGGCATTAAACTCCATTACCAACCTCCGTGCATCCTCAACAATGTAATGATAATCGGTCATAATCCCCTCGAAGACCCTTTTGTTTCTAGCTTCCAAATATACCACAGTAGAGTCATCCAAAGTTGGAGTTCAAACCTTGACGCCCTCTCCCGCATAACATCGAACCAGTGTAGTACCAAACTAACCTGCATACGAGTCCTATCAAAACAAGGTAGCACCCTCCCAACCTTTGCACAAACATGACATAGAGCCATCACGTGCATGGTGGTCTCGACCTTGTCACAAAAGTCGCACCATGGTTCTACATGAAGTCTGCGATTGGACAACTTTTCCTTACAAGGAATAATATCTATGCACGCCTCCGACTAAGGTTCGAGACATGGGGTGATAGTTTAATGTTCCAAAAAAACTTCCATACTCCACATGTCACTCCCGAAGATGAAGAAAAATCGGCTCCCTCCTCACGTATTTAATCTTCAAGTGAGCAGTGATAGGCCGTCTTCACATTAAACACCCCGTTTGTAGTAAAGAACTAGTAGGGTTCGTTCGGAGCATCGAAGTCGAGCGGAGGTTTGCAAATCACTTTATCGACATCAATTTCCATCAACATATCCCTAAGCAATTTCACCCCATCTACCTACACTCCAGTCAATGAGATCTAAAACACGCAGATCATCAGCCCCATCTGGAGGCCTCGTGATTGGTCAAAAGTAATAGGACGCGGAAACCACGGATCCGTCCATACATAAAGCCAAGCTCCATTACCCACACTCCAACATAAACCTTTCAATAACACCTCCCGTCATTTCAAGATGCTACACCAAACAAAGCTGGGGTGAAAACCGACCGTTGCCTTCATAAATGAATCCCTTGGAAAGTACCTTGCTTTGAGAAGACAGGCTAATAGAGAATCTTGGTTTGTGAATAATCTCCATCCCTTCTTAGCAAGAAGAGCAAGATTAAACGCTCTCATCTCCTTAAAACCAAGAACACCCACCTCCTTGGAATTGCAATGCCTTCTCAAATTTACCTAATGGATTTTCCAGTGACCTTCGCTCGTTCCCCCACAAGGACTGACTCATTATCCGTTCAATGTCGTGACAAATTCCTTATGGCAACTCAAAACAAGACATAGTATAAGCCAGGATTGTCTGGATAACGGCTTTTAAAAGAACTTCCTTCCCAACTCTACAAACACACTCTTTAATATTGGAAAAAATAACCTTTTTTGATCTTCCAACCATTGTAGGAAGATCGAGATACTTCTTATGTTTAGTCACTTCCCTAATTCCCAAAACTGTCCGAATATCACCTTTGAACAATTCGCAAATAGTCGAATTGTGCTCCTTCTCCGTCCTTTTGTATGTGAAAGTATGTACCCACCCCTGTTTTTACTGAAAGAGCTCATATTTCCCGAAGTTAACTTGTTGTACTAACATTGCTCCCTACTCACGGAGAATATTAACCAATTCATTGCTCTGTTGAAAGATTCCTTCAATAAAATCACACTATCATCTGCAAAAAAACAAATTAGAAATCTTGGGAGCCGACGGGGCAATTCGAATTCCTTGTAAAAGCGCCTTTCCTTTCACTCTCTTTGATCATACATGATAATCTTTCCGCACAAATAAGGAACAAGAAGGGAAGACAGAGGATCACCTTGTTCGTAAGCCTCTTCCGGGAATAAGGAGTGGAGTCTCATCCCTTAGAACTGCAAAATAGACCGATTTCACACACTTCATCATAATAGTAATCCATATGTCGCTAAAATTCATAGCTCTCATACATGTCTCAAGGTATCCCACTCCACCCTGTCATAGGCCTTCTCCATATTCAAGCTTCACACCTATGTATCCTTGTTTTCTTTAGTCTTCATATAATGAAAGAGCTCAAAAGCCGCAATCACATTAATTATCAGTAATAAGCCTACTAGGGACAAAAGCACTTTGCGTAGAAGAAATGACCTTCCCAAGTAGCTTTTTAAGTCTATTTGCTAGAAGCTTAGCAAAAAAAAAAAAGATCACATTACAAAGACTAATAGGTCTCAAATTCCTCATATAAATAAGATTGTTAACCTTAGGGATAAGAGAAATAAAAGTGTAATTAAGACCGGAAGATTTTGTCGGATGCATACAGAAAAGCGCACTCCTTATTTCCTCTTCCGTACAAGGCACAAGAAGCTCATCATTGTCACTCTCATCGAGCCTGCGTCATTTCTAACATAGATGGAGAGACAATAACTTCAAGAGAAAAAGACGACAAAATAATCAACCGTTACTCTCACTTTCCCCGCCTGAGAACGCCACGACAAACCTTTGTCATCCGCCAGGCGTGTTATTTTGTTTCGTTTTCTACGCCCACTGGCCTTTGGTGGAAAAATTCCGTATTATGTCTCCACTTTTGCATTCATTCTCCTTAGAAATCTAATGCCACATAATCTCCTCCGATAACCGATCCACCATAAAAGGGTGAAAACCCGATATAAAGCGGGTGAAAGCGGATGGCGGGTGATGGATCGGGTCGGATTCGGGTGGACGTTTCATCCATCCGTCACCCGATCCATCATCCATCCACCCATCCGACCCGTTTAACCCGTTTCCACCTGCTATAATTATTTTAATAAAGTTTTATATATATATATATATATATATATATATAATTTTACAAGAAACCCTAATTTTTTTCAGCCGTCACTCCCATTCACATTATCCCACAAACAGTTCGTGACACCCGACAGGCGACTGAGAAGTGAGAACTGGGGAGTTTGAGAAGAAAGAGCCGTCGCGCCCGCCGGCCTCAGCCTCCGCTCACCGGCCTCAGTCGCCACCCTGCCGGCCTCAGTCGCCGCCCTGCCGGCCTCTCCAGTCTCACCTCGGTCTCTCCAGTCGCTGGTTTCGTTTCTTCTCCACCCTCGGTTGCTACTCTCCGCTCACCGACCTCGATCGCCGCCCTGTTGTCCGTCGGTCTCTCCCTAGTAACAACAACAACCAACTTTCTTCTTCTTAACTTCGTTTCTTCTTCAGTTTCTTCTTCATCACTTTTTTCAGTTTGAATCTTCACTCGTCTTCAATCTTCATCGCAGGACCTTCCGACCACAGATCCACTGCTCCTCAGTTCCGGACCTTCCGACCACAAACCTTGCTTCTCTGCTTCTCAATTTCGGCAACACTGCAACATACTCTCTATCTAGTCTCTACACATCAGTTTTTGCTTGGTTAGGATCCTATATCCCTAACTTGTTTCAAAAATATATTCAATTTGCAGTTTATACCCTTATTATTGGAATAATACTGATGAATTTGAGTTATTTGAATTGCTTGAATATGTTGATTTATATCTTATACTCTTAAATTGCTTGATTTATACTCTTATACTCTTAAATTGCTCGAATTTGATTTTCTGCTTGATTTATACTATGATGAATTTGTTATGATTTATACTCTTAAATTGCTTGATTTTTGTTGTTTATTCTATTGATTGCAGTTCATATAATCCAGACTTTCATTTTCTGCTGTTATGATTTATACTCTTAAATTGCTTGATTTCTGTTGTTTATTCTATTTGATTTCAGTTTCGGGCTTCCTCTAAATATGTTGATATAAGTTTATGAGTTCTGAATTGGTTTAAAGCTTGTTTTACTTTTCATATGCGTTGTAGGACATACTTGAATATGTTGGTGAAGATGTTCTCGACATGTGAATCAAGTGCCACGGATGACAAAATGTAGTTTCTTACCACTGTTTTAAATAGGTATGTGCAAGCTGTTTTTTTATTTTTTTATTGTTTGACGTTTTTAGAGTAGTTTTTACTTGTTATTGTACATTACCATCCGTACTCAAATGGTAATATGTTCATTATATATTTAATTTTTTACATGTTTATTTTTGTTGTTGTGTTGGAGGCATCGCTCAAATTTTCAAATATGTTGTGCGTTATCTTTTCAGAACCGAAGACCTTCAAAAATTCTCGTTTTTTTTAGAACGTCAACTTATAACACTTGTTGTAATATTTCTCTTTGGATGATTTGTGTTGACTCTAGATTATCGTGTTTTGTTATGGATAAGACGTCGTGTTGAATTTATTTTTTTTTATTTTTTACATTCGATTCCGAGTTAATATCGATTTACAGGACATGCGTAGGACACCCGAAATATCATCTGATCCACCCCATTCATCCGTTGGATGCGGGTGGATCGGATGCGGGTGAGAGGTTTGGCGGGTGGCGGGTCGGGGTGGATGGAATATGTTCGCGGGTCGGGGTGGCGAACTGGGTCATCCACCCACCACGCGATCCATTGCCATCCCTAATTACGGATGACCTCCTCGCACCCTTCGTCTTGCGTCCATAGAGCCTCAAATCGAAAAGGTTTACCTCCACTCAGTCGAGTCAGCTCCACTTCCCAACTGTTCATGCTCAATAAGATAGGAGTATGATCCGAGCGGACTCTTGGGAGATGAAGAATCTTAGAATGCGGGAACTTATCGAACCAATCCTATGTAGCAAAGTCATATTCAAGTCTTTCTGATTATGTTATCAATGTCCTGACCGTTATCCAATTTGAATCTAGGTCCGTCATAATGGATATCCCCTTAGCCTACAGGATTACATGGCCAAACGAGAATCCATCATTGATGTGTCCTTGGAATCGTTGAAGAGAGAACGCCGGATCCAGACCAAGCTAGAGCTTCAACTACTCCTTGTTAATGTGCAAAAGTGACTTAGATAGAACTTTAGTAAGGCGGAAGCGATTTGACGATGGATGCGGAAACGAGGGTTTGATTCGATCTAGAGAGATCGAGCAAACGTAGTAGTGGATTGGAGGATTGATTCTTTAGAAGAATCCTCGAAGGTGAGTTCTTGGATCTAAGACTTGATCCAATGAAGAACTTTGAGGGGATTGAGAGGAAGTGATGCCCAAATCAAGATAGAGGTTTTTCCTTCAAATAACTTGATTAAAATTAGACATGCTTTACAAGTGAGGCCAAACGTCCTTATAATATGTGATGAGGGCCAAACCATTAGTCGGAATTAAATGACGGAATTAAAGCGAGAAATAAAGCCGGGAAATAAAGTCGGGGGCTAACTCCCGAATTGAAAGGCCTAGACTATCAATGTCGGAAAGTAACTCCCGAATTAAGTTCCGGAGTTAAGGTTCCGAAAATTAAAGTCTATTATTTAAAATGCAAAAATAATAAAAAATAATAATATTTTTCTAGCTTGATGACGTGGCGCCGGAAAGGCGAGACATGCCGCTAGCGGGCCATGGTGGATGGAGCCGGAAGTCTATGCATGGAGTGAGACATGGCATGCCACTAACGGTCCAAGTGATGCAATGGTGCGTCGGATGATTGAGCCGGCAGCTTGGGCGATGGCTTTAGCTCGGGAGCGAGTGAGCGGTCCATTAGAGCGAACCCAAAGCATCGTACGTCCTCCTCATCCACGGTCATGGTTGTCAAGGGCGCATCAGTCCCCCCATCTTGGATGTGAAACGTCCCCGTTCACCGTCGTCAAATAGGGGCTCAACATAAGGGGCTAGATCCTTGATATTGAACGTTGGGTGCACGCCGCAGGAATCCGGAAGCTCCAACTTGTAAGCATTCGACCATGGCGGGATAGGATCCGGAAAGGGCCATCACCTCGATCCGATAGCTTGCCCTTACGTCGAGATGGAAAACGCTCCTTCCTTAAGTGGACCAAACAATCGCCGGGCTCGAAAGATATGTCGCGACGTTGTTGCGTTGTTCGGCAAGTTGGGCGGCACGAGGTTGGAGTTGTGCCTTGTCCGCTCATGAAGTTCAATTATTGAGGCGGCTTGACTTTCGAGGTGATGTGTTTACCGTCCTTGAGTAGGGCGTGGTGTGAAGTCCAAAGGCGTGTGTGGATTAAGGCCGTAGACAACTCCAAATGGTGAGAGTTTAGTTGCCGAGTGCCTAGACCTGTTTATATGAAAATTCCACAACCGAAAGTAAGGCCTCACAATTACGTGGGTTGTTCCTAAGCGTTTCTCTAAGTAGAGCACCGAGAGTCCGATTGGTCACCTCCGTTCGACCATCGGTTTGGGGGTGATAACTACTTGGAAACAACAAGTTGGTTCCAAGTCTTCCCCATAACGTTTCCCAAAAAGTGACTCACAAACTTCACGTCCCGATCACTAAGGATGGAACGTGGTATCCCGTGTAAGCGCACCACATAAAAATGAGTTGTTGGGTGCTCTTACACGCGATAAAATGAACATTTTCGAAAAACGGTCGACTACCATAAAAATGGAGTTGTTGCCTCGTTTGGACATTGGTAGGCCAACTACAAAGTCCATGGAAAGATCCTCCCAAGGTCCCATTGGTATAGGCAAAGGAGAATACAATCTATCCGGACCTTGACACGATTTTGCATGATGACATGTGATGCAACTTGTGCAAAACCGTGTCACATGCTTGCACATTTTGGGCCAAAAGAAGTGCTCTTGGAGAGAGGCGAGAGTCTTGGTAGCACCAAAGTGACCACGACCTTCATGGGCCTCCTTTATCAACAAGTGGCGTATGGACAAACGCGGAATACAAAGTTTTCCCGCGCGGAACAAGTAGTCATCATTTATAAAGAAGGTCTCATGCTCTCGGAGGTCAAGGAATTTTGCAAGTATATCTTTTGAAGTCAAGATCCGTGGCATATAACTCTTTGATATGAGCAAAGCCATGGATCTTGCGTCCATATGCACCAAAAGGATATATCGCCGAGAAAGGGCATCGGCTACCACATTCTCTTTTCCTTCTTATGCGAATGACATAAGGAAAGGTTTCTAGAAATTCTACCCAACATGCATGGCGCCGACTAATAGATTTGTTGCCTCTTGAGATACGAAAGAGCCACATGATCCGAATGAATCAACTCCTTCGGCCAAAGTAGTGTTTCCATGTCTTTAGACAACGAACTAAAGCATATAGTTCCTTGTCATATGTTGGATAGTTGAGTGGCGGACCGGAAAGCTTTTCGCTAAAGTAAGCTATGGGCCCCCAATGCCAACATTAGATGCATCACACACTCCATCTCGAAGGTTTTCGAGAAATTTGGGAGCTGAAGTAATGGTGCATTGCAAAGTCGGTCTTTGAGTGCATCAAACGCTAGAGCATGAGTATCACGCCACTCAAGCATGTGACACCTTGGTAGTGAGCTCATGAAGCGGCGCCGCTACCGAGCTAAAGTGTTTGACAAAGCGTCGGTAAGAAGCCCGCTAAGCCGAGAAAGGCTCGGACCATGGTGACCATACTAGGTGTAGGCCACTCCCGAATAGCGCAAACTTTGATTCGTCTAATCGGAGTTCGTCCTTGACACGACATAGCCAAGAAATATTGTTGTGTCGGAGCAAAACACACATTTTTCATAATTGACATATAATTGTTCTTGTCTAAGGCACTCGAGCACTTGGCGAAGGTGACCGATGTGTATATCCAAAGACTTGCTAAATATGAGAATATCGTCTAAAATAAACAACGACAAAATTACCCAAAAACCGGCGGAGGACATGGTTCATGAGACGCATGAACGTTGATGGGGCATTGGAAAGTCGAACGGCATGACAAGCCACTCATATAAGCCGTACTTTGTCTTGAAAGCCGTTTTCCACTCGTCACCCTCGGCCATCCGGATTTTATGGTAACCGCTCCGGAGATCAATCTTTGAGAAGACGGTGGCGCCGAGGAGTACGTTATCCAACATGTCGTCGAGGCGCGGGATCGGATGCCAGTACTTGACGGTTATTTGGTTGATGGCTCGGCAATCGACACACATCCTCAAAGATCCGTCCTTCTTGGGCACCAAAATGACCGGCACGGCACATGGTGAAAGCGATTCACGATCATATCCCCGGTCTAGGAGCTCTTGGACTTGACGTTGTAGCTCCTTAGTCTCTTCCGGACTTGCACGGTAAGTGGCACGGTTGGGTAAAGACGCGCCGGGCACCAAATTGATTTGGTGCTCAATTCCACGATCGGTGCAAGCTGGTGATAGGTCATCGGTCAAGACGTCCTGAAATTCAGACAACAAAGTAGACACCTCGTGCGGCATATTACTAGGTCATGGGAAATAGATAAGCGAAAAGGGACTAGCAAAAAGCATGGTAACTTGCCTTCCTTGACCGGTGTCAAATCATGTTTCCGGGTCAAAAGTACCCTCGGCTCACACCGGCCTTTGATTATTGGGTCCGGAGATGGTAAAGTTGCATTCGTGGGAACGATGCTTCCTTTACTACCTCTAGACTCAATATCATGGTTACTAGGGGCGGTGTTCCGGGATCCGGAAGTACTAGCACCCACAACATCGGGAGGACTCCTAGGAGGGTCCGATGTTGCCGGCGCCGTAGTGGTCTCATCTATGGCTTTTTGCCTCTTCCGTTCCGCATAATCAATTAATATTTCATGTGGAGTCATAGGCAATAATGTGACTCTTTTTCCATTATATTAGAACATATATCTACTAAGATAACCATCATGGAATGTACGACGATCGAACTGCCGTGGTCGTCCTAATACTAGATGTGTGGCGTCCATCTTGATAACACCACAAAGGATCTTATCAACATAGGCGCCTATGGAAAAACGTCACCCAAGCTTGTCGTGTGACGTGTCACACGCCTTATCAGAAATCCATTGGATTCCATAAGGTGTTGGGTGGGAGGTTGTAGGCAACTTAAAGTGTTTTACCACTTTTTTGTTTGATAATGTTACAACATTGAACCCCCATCAACTATTAAAGAGAGACTAGTGTTATTGACCAAACACGAGAATGGAAGACATTTTCGCGTTGGTCAATAGGACGAATTTTTTAACGGCCAAAATTCGACGAGATACAAGAGCGAACTTACCGGGTTGTGCCGGGTCGCAAGCCATTTGTTCATCGCATGGTTCATTGTCGTAGTAGGGTCGGCGTCTTGGTCATCCTCTATGATGATATCTCCGTCTTCTTTCATCTCCTCATCTTCATATGAGGGGTTGGCAAACAACACACACTTGGTGTTTGGCAATCCCGTTGGACGTGACCAAATCCACTACATTTGTAACACACGGGCTCTCTTGGCCGTGCCTCCGGTGGAGGTCCTTGAGGGGTGCGGGCGGGAGGCGCTTGTGCCGAGGCATTGGGCCACGTTGTGGTGCCCTCTGGTATCCTCTTGTTGGGTGGGTTGAACCATCCGTTGAGCTCCTTTGGTGGCGCCGGACTCTTGAGTACTAGATATCTCGAGCACGAGTGTTAGTAGAATAAGCGTATTGATTATGAGAGAGGTTTATACCTTGAGTATCTCGGATTCTCTTGTTGTTGCTTGTGAAGCTTCATGGCCGCATGACACAAAGCTCCCAAGTCTTTGTATGGGACGATCTCGAGAGGGCGCCGGATTGATGGATTAAGCCCACTCATGAACTTGGTGCGGAGGGAGGATGGGGAGGCCGAGATGCCGGCCTTCATATGCATGTCCTCGAGCTTGGCCAAGTAGGCCACCGGAGTGAGATTGCCTTGTTGGAGCTCGGCAATTTGCAACCGCATATCTTCTTTGAAGTCGACGGGAACATACTTCTTTGTCATGACGTAGATCAATTGATCAAACATCGCAACCGGTTCCCATCCTCGCTCTTACGGACGTGTTCATAACGGTTCCACCAAGATTTTGCATCGCCTTCAAAATAAAAGGTTGCCGCTTCGATCTTCTCATATTCCTCATAGTGGCAATGCTTCAAAGCCCTTCTCATGTCCTGTGCCAATAAAGAAACACACACGGATCATATTCCCCATTAAATATTGGAAAATAACTTTACCTTCCCTACGAGCTTTGTAGGGATCCGGCGGGCGGTGGCATATCATCATGATAGGCTCGTTGATGTGCATGCCTTGGTGGGTTAGGAGGAGGCAACCATTCTTCTCCTCGGTCCTAGTTCTCATATGGGTCTCGGACGGGTGGGTGCCATGGACGGACATGAGCCACCCGTTTCCAAGTTGGGCTCATCGTCGGAGAACTCATCAAAATCATCCCTCTCGTCATACTCATCATAGTCGCGGTATGATGATCGCCGGCTAGGTCGTTGGCTGGCGTTGTCCATACGATCATTACCGGAACGTCGAGGATGATGACCTTGTTTCATTGGTTTGCCTGGATTCTTCCTGGACAGGACGGTTAGTATTGTGTGCATTAGGTAAAGGTGGGGGCGATCCGTACCGTCTACGATTGCGCTCGAAGCGCCTTGTTCCGATCCATCGTATCTACATAAATTAAATCATCCGGGGTCGGGCCATCATTGTTATTGAGGTGGTCCCTGCAATCATGTTGATTTTAACTTTCGATTACTAAGGCAAGCCTAACACCTTGAAATGGGTGTCGGTTCCCAAAAGACCTTTGCCTTTTCGACAGGCATCGGACGTTGAAGTCTCGACCATGGTGTCATTTGATTTGACGCGGGACGTTGAGCGGTCGTAAGGGGAAAAAGTTGTGCCCTAATCTCCTCCAATTGTTGTTTAAGATTGAAAATTAACTTTACCTTCCCTACGCCAAACGTGGAAGTCTCGATTCCAAATGAATACACACAATTGCAAGCAATCAAATGAGCAAGGTGAAGAATTTAGTCAACGTTACCCAAGTTCAAGTGCG
This sequence comes from Fagopyrum tataricum, assembly GCA_002319775.1. Taxonomy (NCBI): domain Eukaryota; kingdom Viridiplantae; phylum Streptophyta; class Magnoliopsida; order Caryophyllales; family Polygonaceae; genus Fagopyrum; species Fagopyrum tataricum. The sequence goes on along the minus strand of CM008279.1, from coordinate 39,343,020 downwards.
TTAAGGTTTCTACTTTTGGAAGGGCCGTTTGGCGGTTAGGCAAGATAGGCTAATCCAACAAAATTTGAACCAATTCACACAAATAACAAGTGATAAATTTGCAACGTGTATAAGAAGATGGAGAGATAAGAAATGGACGGATAGTTTAACGGCAAGTTTTACTTGCTTTTGGCCTTTGACCTTTTGTAATAATCCGATTTTTCGGATTGACCGGTTTTTGCCTGACGTCTTTTCACTTTGTTTTGTTTTTTTTTCTTTGAACTTTGCAACTTTTTGCTGCAAGAGACGAAAAACACTTGTCGGATTGGGTCGGTTGAAGAACAAATTGTCGATTGGTGAAATCAATTAACAAACTTTGCAACTTTGCAACTTTCTTTGAACTTTGCAACTTTGTTAACAAATAAATCCCAAGAAATTTTGGTAAAATCAATTAACAAACTTGTCGGATTGGGGTCAGTTGAAGAACAAATTGTGTTGATAGATGGTTTGATGGAAAACCAAATATCTCCTAAATTTGCTTGACAAAACGAGAGAAAAAAAATTTTCAAGAAAATTTCAATGACACGAAGAAACAAGATGAAGATCTTGAAGAGGGGAAGAACAACAAAGGCAAAGAAGGATAATAAAATAACGCACAAAAACAAGAGTAAAGAAACTTAGCTTCGATCCCTTTGCTCTGATGCCAATTTGATGCGTCCTTGGAATCGTTGAAGAACGAACGCCGGATCTAGACCAAGCTAGAGCCTCAACTACTCCTTGTTGATGTGCAAAAGTGACTTAGATAGAACTTTGGTAAGGCGGAAGCGATTGGGGATGGATGTGGAAGCGAGGGTTTGATTCGATCTAGAGAGATCGAGCAAACGTAGTAGTGGATTGGAGGGTTGATTCTTTAGAAGAATCCTCGAAGGTGAGTTCTTTGATCCAAGGAAGAAACTTTGAGGGGATCGAAGAGGAAGTGATGCCCAAATCAAAGATAAGAGGTTTTTCCTTCAAATAACTTGATTAAAATTAGACATCCTTTACAAGTAAGGCCAAGCATCCCTTATATAGTGGATCAGGACCAAACCATTAGTCGGAAATTAAATGACGGAATTAAAGGCGAGAAATAAAGGCAGGAATAAAGTCGGGGCTAACTCCCAAATTGAAAGGCCTAGACTATCAATGTCAGAAAGTAACTCCCGGAATTGAGTTTCGGAGTTAAGGTTCCGAAAATTAAAGTATATTATTTAAAATGCAAAATATAATAAAGTAATAATAATATTTGCTAGTTTGATGACGTGGCACCGGAAAGGCGAGACATGCCGCTAGCGGGCCATGGTGGATGAGCCGGAAGTCTATGCCATGGTGGAGTGGAGACATGACATGCCACTAACGGTCCAAGTGATGCAATGGTGCATCGGATGATTGAGTCGGCAGCTTGGGCGATGGCTTTAGCTCGGGAGCGAGTGAGCGGTCCATCAGAGCGAACCCGCAAAGCATCGTCCTCCTCATCCACGGTCATGGTTGTCAAGGGTGCATCGGTCATCAACTCTAAATCTGGACTCAGTCCCCTCGCTTGTCGTCCCTAGAAAAAAAAAATCAGATTAAAGTCCCCAATCACAGTCCACGGTTCTTTAACATCATCGTTGATCCGTTTAAGAAGTTCAAGAGTTTGCAATTTCTCGTTACTTTTCGACCACCCATATAAACTAGTTAGCATATATACAATATCCAACTAAGACGTCAATGTGATCGATGTTTTGCATGTATGATTGGATACTCACACACACACAAATAGCCGACCACATTAGACATAACCACTTGCCGCTCTTATGCTCTCCACCATAAAAACATCCTTCCAAATTCATCGATGACGAAGAACTTGCATCTTCTTCCAATCACTCATTTGTTTCACTCAAGAACAATAGGTCGGGATCTCTCTCCTAAACTAATTGGACTAATTTTGTCATTGACGGGCCTTTTCCCACATCTTGTAAATTTAGACTCATCGGATTCATTGCTTCCGGCAAGAGAGGACCTCCGCCTCTCCTGCTAATCTCTCAACGTAGGTCACCTACTTTGTTCGATTATTGTTGTCTTCCTCATCCTCCCTTTTATTGTGTCCTCCACTTCCCTACTCCTTTTGTCTCCCAAAATCATATATTCAATGACACATGTGCACCTTACTCTAACACATTATATATACATTATGTACACTCTTACACATAAGCAGTAGTGCACATAAGTGTTGGAATAGTAAATTCCCTAAACCATAAACACCAAGAATTAATTATACTAGAGTTATAAATGAATCAAAGAATACATACTTGTTTTCGTGGTAAGAATCGGATCAAACTTTAGTGTGGGATCAACAATCCAAAGAGTGTCGCATATATATATCGTTTTTCTCAATCAAATCTACTTAGGGTTCTTTAGGTTTTCTCTTGATGGTAGAAAATTACAAAACAGTATATTGATTAGGCGTATTGGGGACCATAACCTAATATATTTATTATAGTGACCTAATTGAATCTCATTAAGTCTATTTGAACATAATCTAGTATTCACCTAGTCCATACCACTTAAATAAAATTTACAGATTTACTTGATTGAATCACTTCAATTAGTTCACTAACAAACAATATATAATATAATTGTGTATTATAATATATAAACTCATATAATAAGATTTATAAAAATCTTGCAATCTTCACCTTGGGCTACAAATGAAACAACAAATATATCAACTAAATTAGTTATGTAAACACATAATGACTAATTTATATAGACTTCTTCTATATTGCAATTTGGTCAAACTCACATATCAATATCAGATCCTCATGGCATGCATCACAATCGTCATAATTAAACCTTTAATGTTCATCATTGTTATAATAAGACAATAAATCTAGGTATACTGATACAATGGGCCAGAAGAAACATATTTTGGGTCCATGGATTAATGGGCCCGGGGCGACAGGGGGTGCGGGGGAGGAGCTCTCCGGGGAGGATTCTATCTATTTATAGAATCCTATCTATTTATAAGGAATTCTATCTATTTATAGGATTCTATCTATTTATAAGACTCTATCTTTTTATAGAGGATTCTATCTATTTATGGTTATAAATAGATAGGTTTAGGGTTGTATTCATTATCCACCAAAGTATATTGAAAACCCTAGCTGCAAGGTTTGTGCAGCAAAACCACAAAACGTTTTGTCTTCTCTCTCTATTTCTGAAGTAACTCGTTGAAAGATCACAACAATTGGTATCAAGAGCAAGGTTGTAGATGAGTTCCGTTGCAAAATTTGAGGTTCCGCGATTCAGCGGAACTGGCAACTTTCGGTCTTTGGCATCAACGAGTTAAGGATCTGCTAACGCAGCAGGGGATGTTGAAGACGAAGAAGACGAGCTTCTACAGCGTGACCGCGGGGGTGGATCAACAGAGCCGCGGGTGCGGATCCAGGAAACCGCAGGGGCGGCGCCAGAAGGTGCCAGGAACCGCAGGGGCGGCGCCAGGAGGTGTTAGGGACCGCAGGGGCGGCACCAGGTGGCGCTAGAAAGCACCAGGAGGCGCCAGCAACCGTAGGGGCGGCACCAAGAGACGCCAGGCGGCACCAGGCGGCACCAGGAGGCGCCAGGAGGTGCCAGGAGGCGCCAGGAACCGCAAGGGCGGCGCCAGGAGGTACCAGGAGGCGCCAGGAACCGCAGGGGCGGCGTCAGGAGGCCACGGGGGCGGTGACACATCCGCAGGGGCGCCAGCTTGACTCCGCGGCTGCGTTTTTTTTGAACAATGCCTTGCAAGTCTGCAAGGACGCCGCCGAGTGAGATGGAGGAGTGGACAGCCGGGGTCTCCGTACATTATAGGACGGGGACGTTTTTAGGGTCATGTCTTTGTGTTGGATGAGTGAGAAAGCCCCCTGTCAAGAGAAACAAGAAGGATCTGGTGACAATATCCTGGAGTTGTATGTGTTTTCCAATTTTTGTATTAGATTATGTTGTCTAGGTAGAGATTGTTATAATAAGACAATAAATCTAGGTATACTGATACAATGGGCCAGGAGAAACATATTTTGGGCCCATGAATTAATGCGCCCGGGGCGACAGGGGGTGCGGGGGCGGAGCTCCCCGCAGAGGATTCTATCTATTTATAAATTCTATCTATTTATAAGGAATTCTATCTATTTATAGGATTCTATCTATTTATAGGACTCTATATTTTTATAGAGGATTTTATCTATTTATGGTTATAAATAGATAGTTTTAGAGTTGTATTCATTATCCACCAAAGTATATTGAAAACCCAAGCTGCAAGGTTTGTGCACCAAAACCACAAAACGTTTTGTCTTCTTCTCTCTATCTCCGCAGTAACTCGTTGAAAGATCACAACAATCATTTTATTATATTTAATGACATAGATCAAGTATCGATGAGTGGCATGAAGATTGCATGCAATGTGATCTCATAACATGTATACTTCAACTAGTCCTACTTTATGTAACACCCCAAATCCGCGGGATTCAGGATGCTACGGGCGAGACCTCACAATGGGTCCCGACCCTTAGCCTGACAACATATTCACCAGACCTTCCAACAAGGCACAAATAAAGGCAAAACTCGAAAACGTTTATAATGTATGCGAGACACTGAAAGGTAAGAATACAACGTGGAAACTCATCCGATTCCTCAAAACAACATAACCTGATACGAAGTCTAAACGTACGACAACATCCATGAACAACAATATGGAACATAACCCAAAAACATCCCCGTCCTATAATGTACCGAGACCCCGGCTGTCCACTCCTCCACCTCACTCGGCGGCATCCCTAACCTGCAAGTCATCTACACAAACGGTTTAAAACCGTTAGCTCATATTCTAAGCATTAGAAAAGTGGTGAAGGCACAAACACATACATAACACAAAACCTAAATCACACAAGTCCGGTTTATTATCTTTTTATTATTAAGTCGTATCCCGTTCTAATTCAACTTCTGTTGTGACACGAGAACCACCGTGGTCTCGCCCCGGTCCCCCTTCCGGTGAGAATGGTACATATGCACCCGACCATATCACCCGCCGGGCCAGTCGCCGAGATCCCCCTAGACTTCACGCAGAGCCTAGGCAAGAGGTCACCGTCCGTTATACACTTGGGCCAAAATATACATATAAGGTTGGTGGTCCCAATTACCGGTTTAATTGTTATAACATAACATAAACACACACCACCAAACACACATCAATGCTAATACATAAAATACGAGATAAGTAAGTCCGGAGGCTTACCTCGTCACCAAATCCAAGTCACCACACTCTTGCTTCCCTTAAGGAGGAAGCCCACAACCTGCTCACAAGAGATATGCATATCAATACATACTCACTCTCAAGAAGTCTTAGACTTCACTCTTAGTGATCTATGCAAGATCACCTAACCCTCAAACTAGGAATGCATCCTAAGTCCCAAGTACTCACCACACACTCTCCACACATGAAACAACCCACAACAATTCATAAATCCTCAAGATATAAATCCTCAACCAAAGAGGCACAAGCTAGCCTGGAAGATCCATCATGCTCACATGCTCATAACCATCACTTACATCGAGCCTTAAGGGCTCCTAGGTTCACAACCACTAAGTGGCATTCCAAGCTACTCTAGATCCATCCTAGGCATGCTACTAACATGATCCAACATCAATACTAAGGAAGGAACGAAGAGGAAAGGAGACGAGGAACCTACTGTTGCCGAAACCGCATCCGCGCAGTCAAGCTGGCGCCCCCTGCGGACACAGGAGCCGCCCCCCGCGGAACAAGGAGTCACACCCGCGGAGGACTGCGTTGCCTTCTAGGAGCCGCACCCGCGCCCGAGTCACGCCGCACCCGCGACCGTCTGTTTGCCGCCCCGGCGCCCGAGTCACGCCGCACCCGTGGCCGTCCGCTGCCGCCCGAGCCAAGTGCTTGCCCGCCGCCCCTGCGGCCGTGCCGAGCCGCGCCCGCGGCGTGCTAAGCCGCGCCCCGCGGCCTGTTGGTCCGCCCCTGCGGCTGGCCGCTCCCGTGGTCCTGTTGAGCTGCCCCCGCGGGTTCTGCGCCAGAACGTCGTCTTCGACTTTGGATCCTTGGCTCCAAAGTCCTTCTTCTCTTGCTGGATCTTCTCCAAACACTCTCCACGGGTCTTAGGCACCTCTCCTTGACCTAAACGAGCTAAGAACCTAAACATGCACAAGGGTTGAGCAAAAACCTCTCCAAGCTTCATCCATGACCATGGATGAAGGAGGAAGAAAGAAGAAAGGAAAGAGCAGCAAGGAAGAGAGGGAAGGAAGAGGGAGAGCTTACCAACAGCTGAGATCATCTTCTGCAGTCCACCACAGATCCTCAACACCAAGAGAGAAGAGAAGAGAGCAAAGAGAGGAAAAGAGTTGAGTGAGGAAGAGTGAAAGAAGAGACTAACGTGAGAAAGGATTCAAGGAGGAGAGAGAAGGAACAAAGGTGAAAAGGGAGGTGTGGGGATCAAGGGGAACGAAGGGTCGAAACGCAGAAAAAGAGGAAAAACAACGAGTCGGCTCGGGATTTTCTTAGGGATAAATCCCGGCTCTCGGCATCTCGGAATTACGGGATAACTACAAGGTGCTCTAAGTCCGGAATAAAATTAATAAAATTCCGGACGTTACAACTAACCCCCCCTAAAAACAAGTTTTGTCCCGAAACTTGCTAAACCCAACACTCTCAAACCAACCCGCCTCGTAACCCCACGGAACTCATAAAAAGTACACTATCGGTTCTAATCCAAGTCTACAGATCGCATCACATCAAGACCTCGCAAGGTACAAATATCTCAAACCAAATCACATAATCACACAGAACAAACAAGGAAGATCTCGGGGCTAACCCGCCGGTCTTATCAATGTCGCTAAATCTGCGTAAAACTCAGGATAGTTCCTCCGGATACTATCCTCCGTCTCCTATGTAGCCTCGTCAGCTCCTCGTCTCAACCACTGCACTCTCAGTATCGGTATCCCCTCCGATCGAAGGCGCCTCGTACTCCGCTCTAAAACTGCTATAGGATGCTCTATAAATGTATGGTTCGGCTCGACCATTAGGTCCTCGTGACTGATGATGTGTCTCGGGTCGTGTATGTACTCTCTCAGCTGAGAGACATGAAATACCGGATGTATACCCTCTAACCGAGGTGGCAATGCTAACCGGTATGCCACCTCACCGAATCTCTCCAAGATCTCGAATGGACCAACATATCGGGGCTTAACTTCTCCTTAATGCCGAACCCCCTGACGCCCCGCATCGGTGATACCCTGAACCACACCTGAGCTCCTACCCTGAACTCGAGAGGTCTACACCTCCTATCCACATACGACCTCTGACGGCTCTGCGCGGTCAACATCCTCTCTCGTATCAAAGCAACTCTAGCCACGTCGTCCCAACATAAGGGAGTACGGCATCTCCGTCCATACAATGCCTCATACGGTGCCATCCCGATTGACGCGTTCCAGCACCTCGAGGTAAAACGTCCGTCCCTGTCCGAGATGATGGTCATCAGTATTCCATGTAATCTCACAATCTAACAGTTGTGGATATGTCCTCCCACTTCCACTGTGGCGTGGGCGGTGGGTGAAGTTCTCCTCCGTCTCTGGTGTTCGATCTTGACCTGCTGGTAGGTCGCGCATTGGGCCACATATCTAGCTACATCGGTCTTGAGCCCGCCCCACCAATAAAATCTCCTAATATCCCGGTACATCTTACTCGTGCCTGGGTGCACCGAGTAAGGTGCGGAATGTGCCCCATGCAAAATCCGCTCTCTCAACTCCTGGTCTGACGGTACACAAGTACGTCCTTGGCGTCTCAATCGCCCGTCTGCTGCCATGACAAACTACGGCGCCTCTCCTCGGGAGATCCTGTCCCGGATCCTTATCAAAATGGGACATCTCTCCTGCTTCTGCAGGATCTCTCCGGACAGGTCAGGTAGTACCTCCAACTCGGACAACCAATTGTCCATACCCGGGAATCGGATATCCAACTCCAAACCCACCAAATCCCTCTGCAGCTGAGGTTGAATCGTAAGCCAAGCTATCACCTCCTCCCGAGGTGTCCTCCTACTCAAGGCATCGGCGACTACGTTTGCCTTCCCGGGATGGTATAAAATCTCCAAGTCAAAGTCCTTAATGAGCTCCAGCCACCTCCTCTGGCGGTTATTCAACTCCCGCTGAGTGAATAGATACGTCAGACTCTTATGGTCTGTGAAGATTTGGCACGTATCCTCGCACAAGTAATGTCGCCAGATCTGCAGGGCATGAATCACTGCCGCTAGCTCAAGATCATGGGTAGGGTAATTCTCCTTGTACGGCTTCAGCTGCCGAGAAGTGTACGCAATAACCCTACCTCTTTGCATCAAAACGCACTCCAATCCTAGCTTGGAGCCGTCACTATACACTACAAAAACCTCCACGCCCTCAGGCTGGGCTAAAACAGGAGCGGAGGTCAACCTTCTCTTCAGCTCCTCGAAACCGTGCTGACAAGGCTCGGACCAAACGAACCTGGTAGATTTCCTCAGCAAGGAAGTGAGCGGTCGTGCAATCACGGAGAACCCTCAACAAAATAGAGGTAGTATCCCGCTAAGCCTAAGAAAATGCACACTTCCTTGACCGTCCTAGGAGGCGGTCATTAGGAAACAGACTCTATCGTCGCCGGGTCAACCATGACACCCTCGGCGGAAACTATATGACCCAGAAATGCCACCTCGGACATCTAAAACTCGCACTTAGAGAGCTTAGCGTAAAGCTCTCTATCCTGGAGGACTCGAAGCACCGTCCTCAGGTGTTCCTCATGCTCCTCTCTACTCCGGGAGTAGACTAAGATGTCGTCTATAAACACTACCACGAACTAGTCCAAGAAGTCGATGAAGATGTCGTTCATCAACTTCGTGAAGACGGCGGGTGCATTCGTGAGCCCATATGACATCACGACAACTCATAATGGCCGTGTCTCATCCTAAATGCCGTCTTCGACACGTCCTCCTCTCTCGATTGATACACTTGAAACGCCGGGTGAACACCCTTTACTCTCGGCGGCCATGCCAGTCGGTAAAACACTTTCCCAACTTGCGCTAAGATCTCAAAAAGGACCTATGTATCGGGAACTCAACTTCTACCTCGGGTCTTCCTCACTACAACATTTCCATTATGTTTCTTCTTTGCTTGTCTCTAACAAAGAAGATCGAACTTCCAATTACACCGTTGGCTTTGGTTGTTGTCAAACCAAACTTCGATGTTACTATTCCTCAATTCTTGTTGCAAGTTCTAAGTAATTAAGGAAGTACTTTGCTTCACACTACCTCTACTAACGAGACATGTATGCTATAACTTTTACATCGTCTCTCGATACCCAGTCAAGATCATGTCTTGAAGAATCGCTTGTACACTTCAAACCGATCGTACCTCGAGGCAATTTCAGAAAAGTTGCACCAATGAATATCCTCTTAACTCCCGACGATTCCATTGTCCATTTTTGTCCCACTCAATACTTCATCGTCATCCGGAGTAGGTTAGATGGTGTTACTTGGAGAATCTTCCCACAATCCGGTAATGATCAGCCCATCCAAGAAACTTGCAACTTCTTCCACATCCTTCGGGGTTGTCATCCCGAGACAACTGGTCATACAACTTCTCTCTTCTTCGAGAGTAGACCAGAGTGTCCTATTCGAGCATTAGTTAGCCCATATGGAATCACTACAACTCGTAGTGACCATGGTTTGTCCAGTATGCGATGTTTGCACTACCCCAATCTCGACTTCTCAATTGGTGACAATTAACCTTAAATCGATTTTAGAAGAGACCACCGACTCTTGCAACCGGTCGAGTAGATCATCTACACGTGGTAAGAGGGTAATTGTTCTTCAATGTAATCTTGTTCGGCTCATTGTAGTCGATGTACAAATGGAGATAACCGTCTCTCTTCCCGCAAACTGGTGTTCTCCATAACAACTTCAAAACAAGAGGTTAAGATATAATCTAAGCTCTTGTTACTGTTCCTTTAGGATTCCACAGTCTGGTTACTCTCCCCCACACTCATCCATAGACCACCCGCACATGCGCGTTCTCGGTTGTCACCAATTAGTTGGTAACTGACCTTCTCCTACGTCAATGACTTACCATTCTCCTATGCTTCCATGTTACCATTCTCATGAAGGCTACCCTCTCGGGGTACCTTAAACTCCGTTAGCTCATTCTTCATTCCAAGCTTCCTTTTCCTTATGTGAGATAAATATACCCTTCTCGGCGTTGTTGAGTCACATGACTCGCCTTCATAGGCTTAACCGCGCTTCATGATGTCTTGTAACCGCGTCTTCTCAGAATCTCTAACGTTAGTTAGCATCACGTGTTGCTCTCATCTTCTTGGGATCATCAATTATACCTACTCCATCCTTTTGGCGTTTCTTCGCCTTATCGTCATAGCAGAAACCGGTCAACTCCGCGTAAATCCCCACCTTGCCATTCTTCTCATAACTCTCGTAATGTTGACTCTTCACTTAATGGTACCTCGTACGCTTAACTTACGGTATCTTACATCTTTCACACTTGGTTCGATCACGTTTCTCATCTTGACTCCAAAGCTTAGGAGCATCTAAGGAAAGCTTCACATCTCGTGATGGAACACCGCCTTTAACCTTGTTAGAATGCACCCATCTCCTCCTCGATTCGCATCTTTAGTTGTCCACGCGTCTTCTCGAAGAACTTAAGTTTGTTATCTCCATTGTTCTCGTCGTACGTAGTCCTCAAACACGGTAGCTCCAATGGACGCTCCTCGTCCTGGCAGATGGAGAACTTTGTGCCCCGGACCTCACAACGGTCCTATCCCAGCCTCGGGAAGGATGCTCTCGGCGATATCCTCTACGGGAACCTCAACTGCTGGTGGATCCACAACTGGAGGGTCCGCAATGGGGATACGTCCCCGACCTCTCGCGCCTGAAGGTCTTCCTACTCGTTCCTGCCCTCTAGGAACGGTAGGGGAAAGAGGGAGTCTACTCCTGGAGGGTCCTACGTAAGCGGTAGCTCTCGTATGTGCTATTTAATAGCGTATGGAGTTTACTTATGTATAAATACATAGGTAGTACTTACTATCTCGGTATGATAACACTTCTTAAAAACATAAAGGTAAACATTGTCATCAAGCACATCAAAACGTACAAGTCCAAAACATCCTAAGGCCACATACGTAGCTAGGTACATACAAATCCACAAACATCCTAAGGTCATATATATAACTATATATATACCTATTTCTAATCCGGAGATCTACGTCGCCGAGGTTTGCGGGAGGAGTGGTGGTCCCGTACATTCTAACCCAAAACCGACTCATGCATATGATTTTGAAAACGAAAAGTCAGAACCCGTGTGGGTTCTGTTTTATACCTCATTCGGCCTTTAATAAGATTGTGAGTGCCATTGTTGTCAACCTCCCTCTGATACCACTTTTATAACACCCCAAATTCGCGGGAATCGGGATGCTACGGGCGAGACCTCACAATGGGTCCCGACCCTTAGCCTGACAACAATTTCACCGGACCTTCCAACAAGGCACAAATAAAGGCAAAACTCGAGAACGTTTATAATGTATGCGAGACACTAAAAGGTAAGAATACAACGTGGAAACTCAGCCGAGTCCTCAAAACAACATAACCTGATACGAAGTCTAAACGTACGACAACATCCATGAACAACAATATGGAACATAACCCAAAAACGTCCCCGTTCTATAATGTACGGAGACCCCAGCTGTCCAATCCTCCACCTCACTCGGCGGCATCCCTAACCTGCAAATCATCTACACAAACGGTTTAAAACCGTTAGCTCGTATTCTAAGCATTAGAAAAGCGGTGAAGGCACAAACACATACATAACACAAAACCTAAATCACACAAGTCCGGTTTATTATCTTTTTATTATTAAGTCGTATCCCGTTCTAATTCAACTTCTGTTGTGACACGAGAACCACCGTGGTCTCGCCCCGGTCCCCCTTCCGGCGAGAATGGTACATATGCACCCGACCATATCACCCGCCGGGCCAGTCGCCGAGATCCCCCTAGACTTCACGCAGAGCCTAGGCAAGAGGTCACCGCCCGTTATCATACACTTGAGCCAAAATATACATATAAGGTTGGTGGTCCCAATTACCGGTTTAATTGTTATAACATAACATAAACACACACCACCAAACACACATCAATGGTAATACATAAAATACGAGCTAAGTAAGTCCGGAGACTTACCTCGTCACCAAACCCAAGTCACCACACTCTTGCTTCCCTTAAGGAGGAAGCCCACAACCTGCTCACAAGAGATATGCATATCAATACATACTCACTCTCAAGAAGTCTTAGACTTCACTCTTAGTGATCAATGCAAGATCACCTAACCCTCAAACTAGGAATGCATCCTAGGTCCCAAGTACTCACCACACACTCTCCACACATGAAACAACCCACAACAATTCATAAATCCACAAGATATAAATCCTCAACCAAAGAGGCACAAGCTAGCCTAGAAGATCCATCATGCTCACATGCTCATATCCATCACTTACATCGAGCCTTAAGGGCTCCTAGGTTCACAACCACTAAGTGGCATTCCAAGCTACTCTAGATCCATCCTAGGCATGCTACTAACATGATCCAACATCAATACTAAGGAAGGAACGAAGAGGAAAGGAGACGAGGAACCTACTGTTGCCGAAACCGCATCCGCGCAGTCAAGCTGGCGCCCCCTGCGGACACAGGAGCCGCCCCCGCGGAACAAGGAGCCACACCCGCGGAGGACTGTGTTGCCTTCTAGGAGCCGCACCCGCGCCCGAGTCACGCCGCACCCGCGACCGTCTGTTGCCGCCCCGGCGCCCAAGTCACGCCACACCCGCGGCCGTCCGCTGCCGCCCGAGCCAAGTGCCTGCCGCCGCCCCTGCGGCCGTGCCGAGCCGCGCCCGCGGCCTACTGGTCCGCCCCTGCGGTTGGCCGCTCCCGCGGTCCTGTTGAGCTGCCCCGCGGGTTCTGCGCAGAACGTCGTCTTCAACTTTGGATCCTTGGCTCCAAAGTCCTTCTTCTCTTGCTGGATCTTCTCCAAACACTCTCCACGAGTCTTAGGCACCTCTCCTTGACCTAAACGAGCTAAGAACCTAAACATGCACAAGGGTTGAGCAAAAACCTCTCCAAGCTTCATCCATGACCATGGATGAAGGAGGAAGGAAGAAGAAAGGAAAGAGCAGCAAGGAAGAGAGGGAAGGAAGAGGGAGAGCTTACCAACAACTGAGATCATCTTCTGCAGTCCACCACAGATCATCAACACCAAGGGAGAAGAGAAGAGAGAAAAGAGAGGAAAAGAGTTGAGTGAGGAAGAGTGAAAGAAGAGACTAACGTGAGAAAGGAGTCAAGGAGGAGAGAGAGGGAACAAAGGTGAAAAGGGAGGTGTGGGGATCAAAGGGTCAGCTGGCCTCTTGTCCCTCACACGGACCGAGGGGTCGGAAATGACCCCTTGTCATATTTAACCCGGAACGAAGGGTCGGAACGCGGAAAAAGAGGAAAATTGACGAGTCGGCTCGGGATTTTCTTAGGAATAAATCTTGGCTCTCGGCATCTCGGGATTACGGGATAACTACAAGGTGCTCTAAGTCCGGAATAAAATTAATAAAATTCCGGACGTTACACTTTATTCGCATATCAATATAACAACCAAAACTTGACAAACCACATATGGACATTGGACCATAAAATGGAAGGTATAAATCATCTAATCAAACTCCCACTAAGTTAAGGGATTACAAAACTTGACAAACCACATATGGACATTGGACCATAAAATACTTTAGGAGACCATCCTTACATTAACGGATATGGAACTTGAATATGTCATCATGCAGTTTATAAAAACATGTAGTTAGTGATAAACATATGCAACCATAGCAAAAGTTGGTACAAGAGTTGTTTGACACCTTTTGTGGACATAACTCTTCTAGCCAACCTATAATTTAAGTGGACCATCTTTTATTCGACGTGCAAAGAAATCGAAACTATGATTTATAACAATTACATCTTTTGTGAGAACCTAAACAAAAAGAAGCATTTGCGCGATCTTAATTTCATCTCTTGTACAAAGTATCATTTATAACCTTTATCTCTTTTCTAACAATCTAACAACACTTGGAGAATTATCTCATAGTATCTTTTGCCTAAACAAAAAGAAGCATATCTAAGATTTTTCAGCTCGAAATGAAAAATGATAATTTTTTTTGGTTTAGGCCAATAAGCTCAAATCATTGCACACTGATAGTATGTCATCGACAAAATATTTACTTACTCCCATTAAATTTGTGAAATACCAAAATTTTTCAACCTTATTTACATTCAAACCAAATGAAGAGCGTTAAACCAACAAGAATCACTTGTTCTACAATGTAATTATCTAACCCTATACAACACTATTCGTGTGAAGAATCATTGGAACATTCTTTGATGTGCCCACATATTCTTCTTGTTTAGTATGATACAGGATATAATTAACTCACATCAAACCCAAAAGAATCACTAGTCCTACAAGATATAAATGTACTTATCTAAGATTACATATCTTATTTCTCAAGAAATTTATTCGGGACACTTCTTGAGGTTGATGAGTTTCTACATGGGAGGAACATCAGTGTTGTCATAAATTAAATATATTTTCTAAAGAGCGTTAAAAAATACTTTCAAATCGCTTTAATAATAACTTTAGTATGATATGCTAAGATCGTTTCTTAAATGATAGATGTTCCTCAATCCTTCCCCTCCAAACTCTACATCCTATATAATAAAATCTTGGATTTTCTGTTTTAACATTGACGGCAATGGAATCATAAAACTTAGACTCTACTTAAAACTTTCATTCTTATAGTGACACTAGAATTTAGTCATCAAGTTTTTCTAGATAGTGAAACTATATTTACTGGAAAGCAAGTCAAATTAAGAAATATGCATTATTTATACACCAATCGTGATATTTGCAAAATTTTCTTACATGTCCAAACATTTTAAATAAGAAACAAAATTATATGTGTTTGTTATGCTTCTTCTGAATTAGACTCTTGTTCGGAAGATCTAAGAATCATTCCCGACAACGGAATGATTTCAAATCAATCAACATTAATGTTTGTTTAGTGTCCTTCTAACGTATGAAAGTAATTCAATCATTTCCATTTATTTTTCTTCCCTTAACCAATTTCATTCCGTTTCAGTCCTTTCCATATCTTATATCTTGCATATTTGCATCACTCAACCGGGATACGTCAAGGTTTTGGCGCCGTTGTCGGGGACCATTGAAGCTTTACCTTGTTTGTGTGAAGTTTCCTCGATCTAAAGGTGCAAGTGTTTGTTACTTTTGATGCACTTTGGGATATGTTTGTGATTTGTAGGTTGTTCATATGACTAATAGTTTAGCTTCCTTGTGGGATTCAAGAAGAAAGGTATACCATGATCCAATAGAATATCATGGATGGTATGGCCAACATATTGAGTATAATGACTCAAGTGATGAGGAAAAAATGAAGCATATGAAGAAGAAATGGCCTATGGAGAATGAATTATGTGAAGAAGAATATGATGGATTACTTGTGGATATGCTACAAATGCTACAAAGAGTCAATGTCAATATTGATTCACTTGCACAAAAACAAGTGATGATTGAGCAACAACTAGCTCAACAAGAGGAAGCTAGGAGAGTTGAGAATGAAAATCTACTTGCTAGAGAGGTAGAAACTAGATTGCTAGAATTCATCAAAGTGGAAGAAGAAAGTTCAATAGAGCTATTTGAAGATCCTCAAGCTATTAAGACTCGTGTTGAGGAAATGATAGTTGAGGAGGAATCAAGTATTGAAGAACCTAGCATTGAAGAGCCAAGTGGAGAAGTGATTGTCAAAGAAGAAGTTGTCCTTAAGGAGGCTAAAGAGGACATGAAAATAGAGAAAGAAATTTAGGACATGATCATCATGATCAACCTCATTGGAAAGCTCCATGACAATCCTCCAAAGTCTAAAGATAATTGTATGATCAAGGAAGGAGCAACACAAGTAGTTGAGACTCTTATTTGGGAGCATTGCTTGCTAAGGAAGTATAAGACAAGTATAGGGTTGATCAAAGGCTTGAAGAAGCAAGGAAATTCATTATTTCATCATAACGAGGAAGGAACAAGAAGGCTTGAACCAAAGCCCGAAAATTAAATTCAAACTCTTCTTCATGCACTTATCATGACTTTCAAGGGCAAGATAGTATGGTGGTAGGATTCTTCCTAACAAAGTGGTTACCCAATGATGTGATTTAGATTTCAAGGAGGTTTGGTCTCGCCTAGGACCTTAAACAAGGGCGCTTAATGGGAGACAACCCATTTGTATGATTTCTTTTCTCGTTTCAAATTTTGTTTTCTTTGAATAAATTGAGTTGTTTGATTGTGTGATGATCAAGGAAGACTACAAGTGAGAAATTAAGGAAGAATGAAGGAAAAATGATCAAAATATTGAGCCAATAGAAGTCCAACTGAGCAGAATAATTTAGGTCTCTCGAGTGAAGAAAATACAAGTCGATCGAGTGGCGGGACAAGTGGGTCGAGTGAATCGATCGGGTATCCTCCTGGTGCTCAAACATGATCGATGGAGAAAAATCACCTGATCGACTCACACCCTCACTTGATCGAGTGAAATCCAACGGTTGGATTTTAAGCCCCCAAACTTTCTTTAACTCGTTCAACTCGATCCAAGTCGATCGAGTGGTGGGATAAGTGAGTATTAATGTGCTTCATTCAACTCGATCCAAACTTTCTCTAATTCGTTCCAAGCATTCTTCTACCATTCTTTCCTCTTAATTAAAGCTTTTAAAGATCAAAAACTCTTTTTTATCCAAAATCTTGAATTATTTTCAAAGTTCTCTCTTTTCTTCATCGTTGTTCATCTTTTGTGAGGAGTTTCAAGTTCTTTCGAGGATCGTTGATATTATCATCTAGTTGCTTCAATCTAGGTATGATTTCTTATTCTTTATCTTGACAATTAAGAGCTATGATTGAGATTGTTAAGTTAGAAAATTAAAATTGTGGATTATTGTCAAGATTGATGCTTTCATGATGGTTTGTGTGAGAATTGGAATTATATTAGGATTTTTGACTTGAGAATCTTGGAGTTGTTGATTTGGTTATTATCTTTGCTAGTTCATGATTATCATGGCCATATTGATAAGTCTAGGATTTTTCATTGTCTTGGATGAGTTGAGTTGAGTTTCATAATGATTAAGGAATGTTTAGCATGTTTGTTGATATGCTATCTTTTATAGTGTTGTTTTCATGTATTTTTAGTAGTTTTGCATGGGTTTTGACATTTACATCTTTGCTAGAGCTTATTTGCATCAAAGAATGTCTACTCCCGTTTGTCTCTTGTGCTTAGGTGATTAGGCCTATTTGGAGCATAAATGGACTATCAAAAGGCTCAATGAAACAACCAAGTCATCATTAAAGATAGAAGCATGAAAGGAAGATACATAGGAAACCCCGAAGTAAGAATGTGGAAGAAGACTAAGCAATTCATGACGAATGGAAAAGATCATTTGGACATGCAAGTCTAGAAGGCCGAGTGCCTACGTAACTCTACTAAATTCTCCCCTCTACTCGCACAAAGAAGGAGGACTATCCTCGGGCCTGAAGACTTAGTCTCTCCCGCAAAAGATATCAAGCAAAGACGTGAAGCCACTCGACCGCCGAAGAGCCACTCGACTGAAGAACAAAGAGTGACTCGGTCGCATAGTGAGCCAGGTTGAAGACATGTCAACTCCGCTCAAGTGTCAGTCGAGTTCGCCAACTCACTTGATCAAGGAAGAAGACCATGTCACCGACTTACTTTTCAACATTAGTCGAGTCACTTTGGGGTCGACTCAATCAAAGAACGATGCCATTACAACAACTCGCCACATGATGACGGTTACAAGATTCCTTTTTTGTTGAGGCTGGAAATTTGTGTCTTGATTTCTTCCGATTTCCCTAATTTTTCAGCCCATATAAAGGGTTAGCTACATGTATCACATAACAATTCACTACTCCACAATTCTCTCTCTTAGAACTCTTTCTTAGAATGGAGCAAAGTCTCCTTAGGTTAGTTTAGAGGTCCGAATTGTTCGAAGCTTGTAATAGGAATTGTGCCGAGTTGAGTTGAGTTGAGTAGAGTTAGAGCTTGATTCTTTTATGCTTTCCGATTTGTGTTTGGTAATATCGATCACTCTTAGTTCTTTGATCATCATCATCTCTCTTTCTCTTGAATCTATGGATTCGTTGTGTTTGTTTGTGTTTATTGCATGTTCACTCAACATGAGTGAGTAGTTCCATATTAAGGATTGGGGTGAAAAATCTCAATCCAAAGCTATGTAATATTTAGTCCGTTATAATGCCTAGAATTTATGTGAGTATCAAAGCATGATAGTGAGCATATAGGAGGTTAAAAACTGATTAGAACACTAGGATCCATATTAAGCTAATATGAAAGTCGGATGCTAAGCCTAGATTCGATTGTTCCTTTATGCACTTTGTTTAGTTCTTGAGCATGATCCTATGTGTTAATAATTGGCTGGCTAGTATGAATGAGACCCATAAGTAATTTCATAATCTAGTGATGCATAGGTAGACGCCTATGATGTTAGAGCTAGTACTTCAATTATTCCAATAGAAAACACCATGTGAGGAATAATTGATTGTTAGGTTGTGAAGTGTAAATCCACTCTAGATCCTTATATTTTATGCAAGCCAATAACAAACATCATGTGAGGCTTGTGTATCTTATATTGATCACTAGGTTGAGATTGTAGTTGACTAGAATTTTACCAATAACAAACACCATGTGAGTGTAAGAGCCTTAGTCTTTGGAGCTTGTTTTGGTCTTAGCCGCCCCCGCGGGTTTAGGGATCCGCCCCTGCGGCTCAGGGAACCGCCCCTGCGGCTCAGGGAACCGCCCCTGCGGTTTCTTGCGGCTGCAGTCGGCTTTGTTGACCGGTTGGACCCGTGCTTTACTCTCTTCCTTCCCTTCCTCCTTAAGTTTCTTCTTTGGCTTTTGATCAAGGGTTTCCACTTCATTTCCAGCTTCTTCACGTCCTTCTTGTTTCTCCCTTTCTTCTCATTGTTCTTGTGTTGGATTCACTTAAAGTTTGCAAGAGAGTTGTGGTGTGGCCTTCCTGAGGTTGATGTTGTGCATGGTTGCTGAGCTTGGGAGCCAGCTGAGAGTGTGTGGTTGACCCTTCCTCGCTACCTAGGACCACAATTGTGGTAAGTCATCTTCTTCTTCTCTTCTTCCTTTCTTGAGTTCCTCTTCCTTAGCTTAGGATTAGATGTGTATTGGATGTGTTTTGATGTTAGAATGTGTATGTACATGTATGTTTTTGGCTATGGAATGGAGAAGACGTGATTTGATCACGTGAAGAGTGGAAGAGAAATCGGGAGTCTACGTTCTTCAGCGTCGCCGCCCCTGCGCCTCAACGTAGCCGCCCTCGCGGGACCCTTGTCACTGCACCCGCGCCTCAGTGCCGCTGCCCCCGCGGCCACGGTCACAGCGCCCGCGCCTGCTGCCTTTCCGCCCCTGCATCTTTCCGTTCCGCAGGTGCGTCTTATACATGATCTAATTAGAGCAGTAGTGATCCTTTCCTTTCCTAGTATGAGCGGGCTAGTAGCATACTAGGTATGTGTATGAGGATAGAATGATGATGAGTATGATATATCTATATGCCGGTTATGGCTTTGAGGTTTAGTAGATTATCGAGGTTTATAAGTTGGATATGATCCTTATGGATCCCTTGGGTCTAGGTGTGACTCCTTTGATTAATAGGAGATGTGATATCTCGTTATGCCTTGTTTTTAGGCAGTGTTGTCCTCAAGTTTGGAGTTGATCGGGTTTGAGACTACTTCGAGGTTGAGGTAAGTCCATAGGACTTACTTAGCTACCATCCTTATATTGGATGTATGCATGAGTGGTGTGTGTTATATGCTTGATAGCATGCGTTATGATGATTACCGACCTATGGTATAGTGATTGCCTATTGTAGGGCCGTAATAACTTGCCCTTTGATCCCGCTAGGAGTTTGGAAAGTTCTCTGTAGGCAGGCCAGATCTAGTAAACGGTTCGGGCACTCTCCATTCCCATAGGGTACACGGGGAGGTGTTCCAGGCATTATTCCAGCTGGCTATTGGACCCAGAGACGGGGATTATATATTCCTCGTGTCACATATGTTCATATTGATATATATATATATATGATTTGAGTGTTGGACGTTATAAAGATAATTAACCGGGTAAATGTGTGATAGCATGATAATGTGTTTATTATTCCCTCATGCGTGTTTGTGCTTCTGCATATTCTATATATATATATATGTGTATGGTTAGCTAACGGTTTTATACCGTGTTGTAGATCCTTTGCAGGTTAGGAGAGCTGCAGAGTGATCCAGAGTGGGTGATCCGCTGAAGGCTCCGTACACTGGGTTTATACGTGGGATATGGGATTTTATGATGTACGGATATATATATGTTTTGGTTTGTACTTAGCAGTTCTTAGGTTGACAACAATGGCATTTGCAATCTGCAATAAAGGTCGAGTAGATAAATAAACAGAACCCGAAAGGGGTCTGACTTTTCAAAAGGTTTTGGTTTTGAAATGAGTACAAATGTTTTGGGATAGTGTGTACGAGAAGCCATCACCCATCTGAAGATCTCGACAGTATAGATATATAGATATTATGTTGTGATTGACTTGATTTATATCTATACATATGGCATATATATATAGCCTTCTAAGTTAGGTTTATATCCTCTGCAGATGGTTCGGACTAGAGCATTACCTGCAGTTGGACGAGGTAGGGGTAGACCCCTTCTAGGTAAAGGACGGGGTCGGATTTCCGCTGGTGATACACGTGTAGCGGAGGAGACATACGAGGATGTTGCTGAGAGTGTCGTTCCTGAGACTGAGAACGAGGCAGCTGAGAGACAGGGATCACAGAGAGTCCAGTCAGATGACTCGGATCGTGTCTCCATGGAGGGACCAACATTCCGCGAGTATATCAGACGAGTTGAGGAGGCTGTCAGAGCAGGTAGACGTGCCCCTGATCTGCCAGCACAGGAGGGATCATATGGGAGGTCCCATGGAGTTACGCAGGTGCCAGCTGTACAGGCACATGCTGCTAAACTGCTCGGGTTCAGGAGGAGTATCGAGGGCCTCGACCAGATACTTGGTTGAAGGCATTTCACCAGATGGGTGTACCCCCTTTCTCTGGGAAGGTGAGGTTGGAGGTTGAGCTATGGATTGGACATGTAGACTCAACTTTGGAGTCTATTAGATGTCCAGCAGACAGACAAATAGAGTTGGTGCAGACTCTATTCAGAGATTTGGCATGGCACTAGTGGAGATCTATATGGGGTCAGGTTATCAGTTATGATCAGATGAGGACCATGATTAGAGAGCGTTTCTGCCCTGCCTCATTGAGGAGGGAGAAACTGCGGGATTTTGTGGAGGCTGGATTCGAGGATGTACCAATCTCAGAGGCTATTAGGAGGTTCCAGGAGGAGCTGGCTTTGCTGGGTCCAGCTGCACCTCCTACAGATCAGCATGTGTATCTTTTCTCTCGACGACTGAGGGATACTACCCGGACTTACATGGCGGGGTTTCACTGTGAGACCTTGATGGATTATCAGGACAGAGCTTCCGATTATAAGAGGGAGAGAGCTGGGCAGAGGAGGGCTTCTCAGACCGGAGGGTCTGAGAAGAGATATCGTACTGGGCAGACCAGTGGTACTGGTGGAGCTGCTAGTGTTGGGCGAGGCCAAAGACGACAGAGTTACCCCTCATCTACACCGGTTGCAGATAAGGGAATACAGTGCTTCAACTGCAAAGAGTATGACATATGAGATCAGAATGTACGAGGCCGCAGGTGACTTGCTTCACTTGTGGCAGACCCGGTCACAAAGCTACCTTCTATAGATGGGGTAGAGCTTCATCCCAACAGGGTTCTTCTCTTGCTAGTGTAGCGAAAGGTGGGCAGAGACCACCTCGGCAGCAGCAGACTTAGGGACAGCAAAGAGTCCCAGACCGTCCTACGACTCAGGGATCTGCTCCTGGACCGAGTAGAGGCAGAGGTCGTGGTGGGAGTACCACGGACACTAGAGGAGCTCAGGGTAGAGTTTTTGAGTTGAGGAGTGCAGAGGAGCCAGCTGCACCGACTTCTACAAGTACCATTTTGATTCATGGTTTACCTGTTAGAGTCTTATTTGATATTGGAGCACGCATTATTTTATATCTGATGCATGTGTTGAGCGTCTGAGTCTAGATACGACTGAGGGGATACCCTTTAGTATAGGGTTACCCGATGGTAGTAGGATCAGAGGTACCCGTGAGATTCGTGGTTATCCCATTTCTGTAGGGACTCGTGTGTTACTTGTGGACTTCTTTGTCATGCCATTAGTGCATGAAGAAGTCATTTTAGGTATGGATTGGATGGATAGATATCAGGCAGTATTAGATGTAGTGATGCTCCCTTGGATGTTCCTTTTACATTGACCGTAGACGATGAGGACGAGGCTTTGAGGGTTCTCTCAGATGGACCGCTCACCCGATCCCAAGCTAAGTCCGTTGCCCGAGCCACCGGATCCATCATCGCCCGCACCACTTCCTCACTTGGACCAGTTGCCGGTATGCCGTGTCTCTACACCACCATGGTATAGGCTACCGGTCCCGTCCACGCCACTCAGGCCCGTTAGCGGCATGTCTCGTCTTCCGACTCCATGGAATGAAGCTAACTTACTTTCGGACTATATTTTTCATGTTTTTCCTTTTTATGTAATAAAAGGGACATTCCTTATAGAATATTCCCTTTGATCTTATCTTTTAGGGTTTGCCCCTTTTTGGGCTTTTTCGTTATGTATGTTTGTTTGGCCCGTTGCCCCATAGGTAGGCAAGACTCTCTATATAAGGGATATCTTGCCTCACTTATTTTCTATGTTCAATATTACTAAGTTTTTGAGAAGATTCTTCTCTTACTTAGCTTGGGCATCAAACCTCCCGTCTATCTCTCAAATTTCTTCCTTGGATCTCGTCTTTGATCCAAGAAATCTATATTTGAGGATTCTTCTTTAAAATCAACTTTCTATCCCCACAAAAAAGTTTATTCGATCTCTCTATATCGAATCAACCCTCGTTTCTTCACCGCTTCCGCCCTTTTGGATCCGAAACGATACAACGATGCAAAAGAATCAAGGAGTAGTTGGAGCTTTGCTTGATCTAGATCCGGAGTTTTCCTTGGTTACCTCCAAGGACGCATCAAATTGGCATCAGAGCAAAGGGATCAAAGCTAAGTTCTCTTTACTCTTGTTTTTGTGCGTTATTATCTTCAACCTATTTAGCCTTTTGTTCATGATGTTCTTCGTTTGTTCATGATGTTCTTTATTTGTTCTTTATGATTTTCATGTTGTTCATCATGTTCTACATCATGTTTATCCATTTTTCCTGAATTTTTTTTTTCCTTTGATCAATTTGAAAATCAAAAAAAAAGAAGGAGATATTTGGTTTGCCATCAAACCATTTATCAAACCCGTCTTTTTTCTTAAACCCACTCAATCCGACAATTTTGTTAATTAATTTCACCAAATTTCTTGGGGTATTTTTGTTAACGAAAGTTCGGATATCTCGCATTTGATATTCCAAGAAAAGCAAAAAAAATTATTCATCAATACGGATTTGTGTTCAAAAAAAAAAAAAGAAAAGTGTTGCTCAAAACGTTTCAAAGAAACGAAACACAAAAGTGAAAAGATGTCCGGCAAACCGGTCCATCCGAAAAATCAGATTTTACAAAACGGTCAAAGACCGAAAGCAAGCAAAGCTTGCCGACTGACCAAACCGTCCATCTTCCGTCTCTCCATTTTCTTACATACGTTTGCAAAATGTCACTTGTTTATTTGTGTGTAATTGGTTCAATTTTGTTTGATTTGCCTTACTTGCCTAACCACCAAACGGCCTTCCCCAAAGTAGAACCCGATAACGCACTTGAACTTGGGTAAAGTTGATTTAACTTGTCACCTTGCTCATTTGATTGCTTGCAATTGTGTGCTGATTTCAAGCAATGACTAACGTTGAATTGGAAACTTCTCATGATTCTGGTCCGCAAGAGTCCAATGAACCTTTGGCTCAAGAAAATGCTTCGTTGTCCCTCGAAAATGACTCCATAATGCAAGAATTGGAAGCTTTGAAGGCACAACAAAAGTTTGATGCCTTGACCCGAGAAAACATTGCCTTGAAGCAAGAGTTAGAAGCTCTTAAGGCCCTACGGCTTGCCCAACGTCCCACCCCAACAATTCCGATTGAGACTATGGTCAATGCTTCCATATCCGATGCACAACGGAAAGGTAAGGGAATTTTAGGAGCCGGACCATCAAACGGTCCCCGTCTTGCGTCCGTCATTGAATGCCAACGCCCCTTACCTCTCGACGGAAATGAGTCCCATGAAGAGGACGAAGAATTCCCCGACCCGACTCAAGATGACTTGCGTATGGTCGATACGGAAAATCGGCACAAGAATTATGAGCCTCAACACCAACGGTATGTCCCTTCTCCACCTCCACCTAGTGTGCCCTGCACCGACCGTCGATCCAGGGAAGAGCCCCGGTACCGTCCCGACTCGACCAACAATCATGGTCGTGAGAATGATCATTCCGGATGCCGTTGCCAACGGTCAACCCGGCAATCGACGACCCTTGACTTTGATGAGTATGATGAGCAAAACGACTTCAACGAGTTCTCCGGTGATGAGTCCGACTTGGAACGGGTGGCACAGGACCGTCCATGGAACCCACCCATCATGGACCCTTATGAGAACCAAGACCGAGGTGAAGAATGGTTGCCTCCCCCAAACCCACCTAGGCATGAACCACCCGTTCATGGGCGCCACCGGCCTCAAGGCGGCCACCGGCGAGCCCGTGCCGATGATGCCTACATTCCACCGCCCTGCCCGGACCCCTACCGAGCTCGTAGGGAAGGTAAGGTTAAATTCCCTATCTTTCATGGTGAATATGATCCGTGTGTTTTTCTTGATTGGGCGCAGGATATGAAACGAGCCTTGAAACATTGTCATTATGAGGATGAATATGAGAAAATCGAGGCGGCAACTCTTTACTTTGAAGGAGATGCCAAATCTGGTGGAACCACTAAGATATCACCCGTGAAAGGCGAGGGTAGGCACCGATTGTGACCTTTGAGCAATTTATCTATGTCATGACCAAGAAGTACGTGCCTGAGGACTTCAAGAATGATATGCGGTTGCAAATTGCCGAGTTCAAACAAGGAAACCTCACTCCGGTGGCTTATTTGGCCAAACTCGAGGACATGCACATTAAGGCCGGCGTCTCGGCCTCTCCCTCCGCCCTTCGCACTAAACTCATGAGTGGGCTATATGCTTTCATTCGGCTCCCGCTTGAGATTGTCCCATATAAGGATTTGGGAGAATTATGCCATGCCGCCATGAAGCTCTACAAGCAACAACTTGAGACGCCTCGGTATTCAAGGTATAATTCTTCCTCGAGTCAATATCCTCATTCTTCTAACACACGTACCCGATATGTGCCTAGTTCTCCAGATGCCGACGCTTCCAAAGGAGCCCAACGGACGGGTCAATCCAATAGGCAAGCGGGTAATGAGAGGGCACCAAACCGTGGCCCACGGCCCCGGCGCCTCCCCCTAGAGGTCAACAAGGACCTTCACCGGCGGCTCGCCCAAGGGAGCCCGTGTGCTACAAGTGTAGCGGTTTTGGTCACGTGCAACGTGATTGTCCAAACACCAAACGGGTTTTGTTTACCGACCCATCATATTTCAGGACGATGATGATCACCAAGATGGCGATATCATCATTGAGGATGACCAAGACGCCGACCCGGACTTTGGAATGGAACCATGTGACGACGAGCTTGCTTGCACCCCAGCACAACCCGGTAAATTCGCTCTTGTTTCTCGTCGTATTTTGGCTATTAAAGAGTTTATCCCTATTGAGCAACGCGAGAATCTCTTCCACTCACGTTGCTTAGTCAATAATACGAGCCTTTCTCTCATTGTTGACGGGGTTTCTTGTTGCAATATTGTCAACGAACGAGTGGTAAAACACTTCAAGTTGCCTACAACCCCCCCTCCCACCACCCAACACCTTACGGACTGCAATGGATTTCCAAAAAGGCGTGTGACACCATCAGCACAACAAGCTTGGGTGACGTTTTCTATTGGAGCCTATGTTGATAAGGTCCTTTGTGATGTTATCAAGATGGACGCCACACATGTCCTATTAGGACGACTATGGCAATTCGATCGCCGAACATTTCATGATGGTTATCTTAACCGGTACATGTTCCAATATAATGGAAAACGGGTCGGACTTTTGCCTATGACCCGCACGAAATTTTGGTTGACTATGCGGAACGGAAGAGGCAACAATCTATAGATGAGTCCGCTAAGGCACCGGCAAAATTGGACCCTCCTCGGAGTCCCGATGTTGTAGGTGCTAGTACTTCCAAATCCCGGACACCGCCCCTCTTGTCCATGCTACCGAGTCCAAAGGTAGTAAAGGCCGCATCGTTCCTACGAGCGCACCTTTGCCATCTTCGGACCCCGTAATTCAAGGACGGTGTGAGCCGAGGATACTCTTAGCTCGCCGGCATGATTTGCAACCGGTCATGGAAGGCAAGTTTCCATGTTTCATGCTTGTTCCATTTTGTTTATCTACTTCTCATGACCCGAGTAATGTGCCACACGAGGTGTCTTTGTTGTTGTCCGAATTTCAGGATATTATGCCCAAAGACCTACCACCCGGCTTGCCACCAATCCGAGGGATTGAAAATCAAATTGACTTTGTGCCCGGTGCTTCTTTACCAAACCGTGCCGTGTACCGAGCAAGTCCGGAAGAGACGAAGGAGCTACAACGTCAAGTGCAAGAGCTCCTAGACCGGGGACATGTGCGTGAATCCTTATCACCATGTGCCATCCGGGTCATATTAGTGCCAAAGAAAGACGGATCATGGCGGATGTGTGTTGATTGTCGTGCCATCAACCAAATCACCGTCAAATACCGCCACCCGATCCCGCGCCTTGATGACATGTTGGATGAGCTCCACGGCGCCACCATTTTCTCCAAAATTGATCTCCGGAGCGGTTACCACCAAATCCGGATGGCCGAAGGTGACGAGTGGAAGACGACGTTCAAGACGAAGTATGGACTCTATGAATGGCTTGCCATACCATTTGGCCTCTCCGACGCCCCATCCACCTTCATGCGCCTCATGAACCATGTCTTGCGACGATTCTTGGGTATATTTGTCGTTGTTTATTTCGATGATATTTTGGTGTTTAGTACGTCTTTGGAGGATCACATCGGGCACCTTCGCCAAGTGCTCGAGTGCCTTAGACAAGAGCAATTGTATGTCAACTTTGAAAAATGCGTCTTTTGCTCGGACACCACTATCTTTCTTGGCTATGTCGTGTCTAAGGACGTTCTATGAGTAGACGAATCTAAAGTTCGTGTTATTCGGGAGTGGCCTACTCCTACTACGGTCACCATGGTCCGAACCTTTCTCGTCTTAGCGGGCTTCTACCAACGTTTTGTCAAGGACTTTAGCACGGTAGCGGCACCGCTCCATGAGCTTACTACCAAGGGTGTCACGTTTGAGTGGCGTGATATCCATGCTCGAGCGTTTGATGCGCTCAAAGACCGCCTTTGCAATGCACCATTACTCCAACTCCCGAACTTTTCGAAAACTTTCGAGGTGGAGTGTGATGCATCAAATGTGGACATTTGAGGAGTTCTCTTACAAGAGACTCATCCAATTGCCTACTTTAGTTAAACATTCCGGTCCTTCGCTCAACTATCCTACATAAGACAAGGAATTATATGCTCTAGTTCGTTGTCTTAAGACATGGCAACATTACTTGTGGCCGAAGGAGTTCGTGATTCATTCGGATCATGCGGCTCTTTCGTATCTCAAGACTCAAACAAATCTAAGTCGGCGTCATGCTAGTTGGGTAGAGTTTTTAGAGACCTTTCCTTATGTCATTCGGAATAAGAAAGGCAAGGAGAATGTGGTAGCCGATGCCCTTTCTCGCCGTTATGCCCTCCTTGTGTATATGGACGCCAAGATACATGGTTTTGCTCTTATCAAAGAGTTATATGCCACGGATCTTGACTTCAAGGACATATTGTAAGAGCCTTAGTCTTTGGAGCCGTTTTTGGCCTTAGCCGCCCCCGTGGGTCCGTGAGGCCACCCCTATGGCTTGTACCGTGTTCCGCCCCTACGGCTCAGGGAACCGCCCTGCGGTTTCTTGCGGCTGCAGCCGGCTTTGTTGACCGTTTTGACTCGTGCTTTACCTTCTCTTCTTACCTTGGGGAGCAAGGGTTTCTTCTTCAATCTTCTTTCTTCACCTTCTTCACGTTGTCCTTCTTGCCTCCTTCCCTTCCCTTGGTCTTGTGTTGGTTTCTCTTGAAGTTTGCAAGAGAGTTGGTTGTGTGGATTATTGAGGTTGATGCTAGTGGATGTTGTGCTGAGCTTGAGAGCCAGCTGAGATATTGTCTTGGATCTTTCCCTTGCCTAGACCAGCAGTGGAGGTAAGCTCCTTGCTTCTCCTTCCTTTCTTCTTCTTTGATTTCATCTTCCTTAGCTTAGGACTAGATGAATTGAATGTAGATTGATGTTGGAATGTGTATGTATATGTATGTGTGTGACTTTGGAATGGAGAAGACGTGATTTGATCACGTGAAGAGCGGAAGAGGAATCGCGGGATCGCTTTCTGCACTATCGCCGCCCCCGCGCCTGGAAGCCGCCACCCCTGCGGGAGTCGTGTCACATCGCCTGCGCCGTGCCTGCGGCCACTGTCACTGCGCCTGAGGGTTGCCTTGTTCCGCCCCGGCGTCTCTCTTGTCACGCAGGTGTGTCTTGTCCCGGGTCTACCTAGAGTAAGGTAGATCCTTTCCTTTCCTAGTATGAGCGGGTTAGTAGCATGCTAAGTATGTGTACGAGGATAGAATGAAGATGATCATGATATCGTTTATGCCGGTTATGGCTTTGAGGTTTGTGAGTTAGGATAGGATCCTTATGGATCCCTTGGGTCTAGGTGTGACCCTGTGATGGATACGAGGATTTTATATATATATTCCTCGTGTCACATATATTCATATGCAGGTATTTATACTATTTGAGTGATTGACTTTATAAAGATAATAAACCAGGTAAATGTGTGAAAGCATGATGATGTGTTATGATTCCTGATGTGTGTTTGTGCTCTTGCATCTCTATATATATGTGTATGGATAGCTAACGGTTTTATACCGTGTTGTAGATCCTTTGCAAGTTAGGAGAGCTACGGAGTGATCCAGAATGGGTGATCCGCTGAGGGTTCCGTACACTGGGCCGTTATTGGGGATATGGGATCTTTTGTTGTACAGTTATGTTTTATTTGTACTCAGCGGTACTTATGTATTACCTTTTGATATATATATATATATATATATATATATATATATATATATATATATATATATATATATATATATATATATATATATATATATATATATATATCAGTTTGATGTTTTGTATTTAATCTATATGTGCCTTGTTGTAAGATTCAGTGAATTTGTTGTCAAGCTAGGGTCAGGATCCATTGTGAGATCCTGGCCCAGTAACACCTCGAGTCCTACGGATTTGGGGTGTTACAAAGTTGGTATCAGAACCCGAAAGGGGTCTGACTTTTCAAAAGGTTTTGGTTTTGAAACGAGTACAAATGTTTTGGGATATCGTGTACGTGAGCCATCGCCCCTCTGAAGATCTCGACAGTATAGAGGTAGACCCCCTCTAGGTAGATGGTTCAGACTAGAGCCTTACCTGCAGCTGTTTACGTCCTCGCAGATGGTTCAGACTAGAGCCTTACCTGCAGCTGGACGAGGTAGAGGTAGACCCTCTCTAGCTAGAGGACGGGGTAGGATTCCTGTTGTTAATCCACGTACAGCAAAGGAGATTCTTGAGGACGTTGCTGAGAGTGTCGTTCCTGAGACTAGGAACGGTGCAGCTGAGAGACAGGGATCCCAGAGAGTCCAGTTAGATGACTCTGATCGTGTCTCCATGGAGGGACCAGCCTTCCGCGAGTATATCAGACGTGTGGAAGAGGCTGCCAGGGCAGGCAGATGTGCCCCTGATCTGCCAGCACAAGAGGGATCCGCTGGGAGATCCCATACAGTTACTCAGGTGCCTGCTGCACCGGCACCTGCTGTTGTGATTGCTCGAGCTACAGAGGAACTTAGAGGGCCTAGACCAGACACATGGTTGAAGGCTTTTCATCATATGGGAGTACCCCCTTTCTCTAGGAAGGTGGGGTTAGAGGTTGAGCTATGGATTGGACATATGGACTCAGCTTTGGAGTCCATTAGATGTCAAGTGGACAGACAGATCGAGTTGATGCAGACTTTGTTCAGAGACTTAGCACAGCACCGGTGGAGGTCTGTACGAGTACAGGTTAGCAGTTATGATCAGATGAGGACCATGATCAGAGAGCGTTTCTGCCCTGCCTCACTGAGGAGGGAGAAACTGCGGGATTTTGTTGAGGCTTGGTTCGAGGATGTACCAGTCTCCGAGGCCATTAGGAGATTTCAGGAGGAGATGGCATTACTGGGACCAGGTGCACCTTCTGCAGATCGGCATGTTTATCTCTTTTCCCGACGACTGAGGGATACTACCCGGACCTATATGGCGGGTTTCCACTATGAGTCTCTGATGGATTATCAAGACAGAGCTTCCGACTATGAGAGGGAGCGAGCTGGACAGAGGAGAGCTTCTCAGACCGGAGGGTCTGAGAAGAGACAACGTACTGGGCAGACCAGTGGTACTGGTGGAGCTATTAGTGTTTGGCGAGGTCAGAGACGCCAGAGTCATCCCTCATCTGCACCGGTTGCAGATAAGGGACGTCGGTGATATAATTGTGGTGATCTAGGACATATGAGGTCAGAGTGCACGAGGCCACTAGTGACTTGTTACACCTGTGGTAGACAGGGTCACAGAGTTGTTTACTGCCGACAGGGTGGAGCTTCATCTTAGCAGGGTTCTTCCCCTGCCAGTGTAGCGGGAGGTGGGCAGAGGCCACCTCAGCAGCAATAGACACAAGGACAGCAGAGAGTCCCAGATCGCCCTACCACTCAGGGATCTGCTCTTGGGCCGAGTAGAGGCAGAGGTCGTGGTGGGAGCACCACTGATACTAGAGGACCACAGGGTCGAGTTTTTGAGCTGAGGAGTGCAGAGGAGCCAGCTGCACCGACTGATACAGGTACCATTCTGATTCATGGTTTACCTGTTAGAGTCTTATTTGATATTGGTGCTACGCATTCTTTTATATATGATGCTTGTGTAGAGCGTCTGAGTCTAGATACGACTGAGGGGATTCCCTTTAGTATA
Organism: Fagopyrum tataricum; assembly: GCA_002319775.1. Taxonomy (NCBI): domain Eukaryota; kingdom Viridiplantae; phylum Streptophyta; class Magnoliopsida; order Caryophyllales; family Polygonaceae; genus Fagopyrum; species Fagopyrum tataricum. The sequence continues at coordinate 39,311,537 of CM008279.1, read as the reverse complement.
GGGTTACCCGATGGTAGTAGGGTCAGAGGTACCCGCGAGATTCGTGACCATCCCATTTCTGTAGGGACTGGTGTATTACTTGTGGACTTCTTTGTCATACCATTAGTGCATGAAGAAGTCATTTTAGGTATGGATTGAATGGATAAGAATCAGGCAGTTTTAGATGTAGGTAGGAGGTATTGTAACCCTCTCTAACGAGTTAGGACAAATAGAGGTTTTCCGAGGTTGGGACCTTGGAAAATCTGGCATGGTTATTAGTGCGATACGAGCAGCTAGACTAATTGCACAAGGTTGTGAGGCCTTTTGGTGGTATGCCATGAAGGAGGGGGAGAGTCCAGCACTAGAGGATATCCCAGTGGTCTGTGAGTTTGCAGATGTATTTGTTGAGCCGTCCAGTTTGTCACCTCAGAGGAGTGTGGACTTCAGTATTGAGTTAGAGCCTGGTACGAGACCGATCTCGAAGGCCCCATACCGGATGACGCTTGTTGAGATGTTAGAGCTGAAGAAGCAACTCGAGTAGTTGGCTGAGAAGGGTTTCATCCGCCCTAGTGTGTCCCCATGGGGAGCACCTGTCCTCTTCGTACGGAAGAAGGACGGATCGTTGAGGCTGTGTATAGATTACAGAGAGCTGAACCATCAAGAACAAGTATCCATTGTCGCGTATTGATGACTTGTTAGATCAGCTTCAGGGAGCGACTGTATTATCCAGGATTGACCTGCGCTCAGGATATTACCAGCTGAGGGTGAGAGAGCAGGATGTGCACAAGACATCATTCCAGACCAGATATGGACACTACGAGTTTGTAGTGATGCCATTTGGGCTTACGAATGCCCCAACAGTCTTTATGGACCTGATGAACAGCATCTTCGTCGACTTCCTGGATCAGTTTGTGGTGGTCTTTATAGATGATATTTTGGTGTACTCTCGCAGCAGAGAGGAGCATGCAGGACAGCTGAGGACTGTGTTGCAAGTCTTACGAGATAGAGAACTTTATGCTACGTTCTCTAAGTGCGAGTTCTAGATGCCAAAGGTAGCATTCCTGGGTCATGTTGTATCAGCTGAAGGAATCAAGGTGGATCCGGCCACGATTGAGGCAGTAGCAGCTTGGACTACACCGACGAATGTCACGGAAGTACGTAGTTTCCTTGGCCTAGCCGGTTATTACAAACGCTTTGTGGAGGGATTTTCTGTGATTGCCCGTCCACTGACGAGTCTACTGAGGAAGACTACCAGATTTGTATGGTCTGATCAGTGTATGCAGAGTTTTGAGAAGCTGAAGAGAGGTCTGACTTCTGCTCCTATTTTTGGCACAGCCAGAGGGTACAAAGGATTTTGTGGTTTACAGTGATGTATCCAAGCTAGGCTTCGAATGTATTGATGCAGCGGGGCAGAGTGATTGCATATGCGTCTAGACAGCTGAAGACATATGAGGAGAACTACACGAATCATGATTTGGAGTTGGTAGCGGTAGTTCATGCACTGAAGATCTGGAGACATTACCTGTATGGTGCTACATGTTAGATCTTCACAGACCATAAGAGTCTGAAGTATATTTTCACGCAGCGGGAATTGAATAACCGTCAGCGTAGGTGGCTTGAGCTGATCAAGGATTTTGATCTGGAGATTTTGTACCATCCAGGGAAGGCGAACGTTGTCGCCGATGCCCTGAGTAGGAAGACGCCTCGAGAGCAGGCGATTGCGAGGCTGACAGTTCAGCATCAGTTGCAGAGAGACCTGGTCTAGTTAGAGTTGGACATCCAGTTTCCTGATGAGGATGCCCAGCTGCGTACTTTAGAGGTTCTCCCTGATCTGTTGGGTGAGATCCAACAGAAGCAGGAGACCTGCCCTACACTGATGAGGATCCGAGAGAGGATGTCAAGAGATGAGGCACCCCAGTTCCTGCTAGGAGCAGATGGAGTATTGAGACGCCCCTGTCGCGTCTGTGTACCCGCTGATGCGGATTTTACGTCAGAGGATATTACAAGAGGTTCATTGTACACCTTACTCTGTACACCCAGGTACGAGTAAGATGTATCAGGATTTGAGACGTTTATATTGGCGGGGAGGGATGAAAACCCGATGTGGCCAGATTTGTGGCACAGTGTACGACCTGTCAGCAGGTCAAGATAGAGCATTTCAGACCTGGAGGTCAACTCCATCCACTTCCTGTTCCACAGAGGAAGTGGGAGGAAGTCACCATGGATTTTTTGACTGGACTGAGACTGAGCCGGAGTTTTGATGCAATATGGGTCATAGTGGACAGATTGACGAAGACGGAACGTTTCATCCCTATTCGGGAAACGTGGCTAGTGAGAAGATTAGCAGAGGAGTACACTTGGCAGATAGTGAGACTCCATGGTGTACCGAGGACGATCGTCTCAGACAGAGATGGGCGATTCACCTCGAGATTCTAGCAGCAGATTCAGACTGCCTTGGGGACGAGTTTGCACTTTACTACTGCGTTCCATCCTCAGACAGATGGTCAGTCAGAGAGGACCATTCAGACACTGGAGGATATGTTGCGAGCTTGTGTGTTGGATTGGGGACAAGTGTGGACGGATCATCTCCCACTAGTTGAGTTCTCATACAACAACAGCTGACATGCATCTATTGGGATGGCCCCATATGAGGCACTGTATGGATATAGATGCCGTACCCCGTTATGCTGGGATGAGCAGAGCAGTGTTAGTGGTTTGACACCTGATCAGATTCAGGATAATGTTGCTCGAGTAGCACTGATTAGAGAGCGGATGCTGACTGCTCAGAGCCGTCAAAAGTCATATGCAGATAGGAGGCGTAGACCTCTAGAGTTCATAATGGGAGCCCATGTGTGGCTGAGAGTGTCTCCGACACGCGGTATTAGACGTTTTGGTATTAAGGGGAAGTTGAGCCCCCGATATGTCGGACCGTTCGAGATTCTGGATCGGGTTGGGAGCGCAGCATACAGATTAGCCTTGCCTCCGAGATTAGAGGGTGTTCACCCTGTATTTCACATGTCTCGGCTGAGGGAGTATATACTAGATCCGAGACACATCGTGAGTTATGATGATTTGGTGGTCGAGCCGGACCACACTTTTGTTGAGCACCCTATTGCAGTCCTAGAACGAGGTATGAGACGCCTGCGTTCGAAGGACATTCCTATGCTGAGGATACAGTGGTCGAGACGAGGACCTGATGAGGCTACATGGGAGACTGAGGATAGTATTCAGAGGAACTATCCAGAGTTTTATGCCGAGTAAGATGCACCAGTAGGATCACCGAGGAGATCTTAGTACTATCTTGGTGAGTGTTATGCTTATGTGATTATATGTTATGATGTGTTTATTTTTATACTAGCTTTGATGTGATATATGATCTTATTAGATCTTGTTGTGCTAGTATGATTGTTGTTTATAGCTGGAGATGGCTCTTTCCTCATTGCTATTGTGATACGACTAGGGTTTAGCTGGAGATGGTTATTCCTCCGTGTTACTTTGGTGGACATAGTGTGGCTAGAGATGTTTTTCCTCCATGCCTTTCTGTTATGAGTATGATACGGCTAGAGATGTGATTCTTCTATGCCTTGTGATGAGATTATAGTATTGGCTAGAGATGGTTTTCCTTTATGCCTTGGATAGTGATTTTGTTGCTAGAGTTGATGATTTCCTCAATGCTTGTGTTTAAGATTATAGAGAGAGTATACCTCGGCTTTTTGAGTCCGATTAGTTTTGGGATTTTACAAGTTTCGGGATGAAACTTGTTTTTAGGGGGGGTGAGGTGTAAGAGCCTTAGTTTTTGGAGCCGTTTTTGGCCTTAGCCGCCCCCGCGGGTCCGTGGGGCCGCCCCTGCGGCTTGTACCGTGTTCCGCCCCTGCGGTTTCTTGCGGTTGCAGCCGGCTTTGTTGACCGTTTTGACTCGTGCTTTACCTTCTCTTCTTACCTTGGGGAGCAAGGGTTTCTTCTTCAGTCTTCTTTCTTCACCTTCTTCACGTTCTTCTTGCCTCCTTCCCTTCCCTTGGTCTTGTGTTGGTTTCTCTTGAAGTTTGCAAGAGAGTTGGTTGTGTGGATTATTGAGGTTAATGCTAGTGGATTTTGTGTTGAGCTTGAGAGCTAGCTGAGATATTGTCTTGGATCTTTCCCTTGCCTAGACCAGCAGTGGAGGTAAGCTCCTTGCTTCTCCTTCCTTTCTTCTTCTTTGATTCCATCTTTCTTAGCTTAGGATTAGATGAATTGAATGTAGATTGATGTTGGAATTTGTATGTATATGTATGTGTGTGACTTTGGAATGGAGAAGACGTGATTTGATCACGTGAAGAGCCGAAGAGGAATCGCGGGATCGCTTTCTACACTGTCGCCGCCCCCGCGCCTGGAAGCCGCCGCCCCTGCGGGAGCCGTGTCACAGCGCCTGCGCCGTGCCTGCGTTGCCTGCGGCCACTGTCACCGCGCCTGCGGCTGAGCCTTGCCGCGCCTGCGGTTTGCCTTGTTCCGCCCCTGCATCTCTCTTGTCACGCAGGTGCGTCTTGTCCCGGGTCTACCTAGAGTAAGTTAGCTCCTTTCCTTTCCTAGTATGAGCGGGTTAGTAGCATGCTAGGTATGTGTATGAGGATAGAATGAGGATGATCATGATATCATTTATGCCGGTTATGGCTTTGAGGTTTATGAGTTAGGATAGGATCCTTATGGATCCCTTGGGTCTAGGTGTGACCATGTGATGGATATGAGTTTGATATATTGTTATGCGTTGTTACTAGGCAGTGTTGTCCTCCAGATTGGAGTGGACCAGGTTGAGAGTTGATCGTAGTTGAGACTACTTCTGTGGTTGAGGTAAGTTCATAAGACTTACTTAGCTACCATCCTTATATTGGATGTATGCATGAGTGGTGTTTGTTATATGCTTTATAGCATGCGATATGGTTTATTACCGACCTATGATATATTGACCACCAATTGTAGTGGCTGTGACAACTTACCTTTCATCCCGTAGTGGAGTCTGGGAAGTTCTCTGTAGTCTGGTTAGACCTGGTATACGGGAAGGGCACTGACCACTCCTTATGGTATAAGGGAAGGTGTGCTTATACCACTCCAGCTAGCTATAGTACTCAGAGGAGAGGATTTTATATATATTCCTCGTGTCACATATATTCATATGCAGATATTTATACTATTTGAGTGATTGACTTTATAAAGATAATAAACCGGGTAAATGTGTGAAAGCATGATGATGTGTTATGATTCCTGATGTGTGTTTGTGCTCTTGCATCTCTATATATATGTGTATGGTTAGCTTACGGTTTTATACCGTGTTGTAGATCTTTTGCAGGTTAGGAGAGCTGCAGAGTGATCCAGATTGGGTGATCCGCTGAGGGCTCCGTACACTGGGTCGTTATCGGGGATATGGGATCTTTTGTTGTACAATTATGTTTTATTTGTACTCAGCAGTACTTATGTATTACCTTTTAATATATATATATATATATATATATATATATATATATATATATATATATATATATATATATATTAGTTTGATGTTTTGTATTTAATCTATTTGTGCCTTGTTATAAGATTCAGTGAACTTGTTGTCAGGCTAGGGACAGGATCCATTGTGAGATCCAAGCCCAGTAGCACCTTGAGTCCTACGGATTTGGGGTGTTATACATATGGGCACAATGCCTCGACCTCCGAGAGCACGAATCTTTCTTTATTAACGATGGGTATCTTTTCCGAGCGGGAAAACTTTGCATTCTACGCTCATCTATACGCCATTTATTGATCAAGGAAGCTCGTGAGGGCCGTGGTCACTTCGGTGCCACCAAGACCCTTTCCTCTCTCCAAGAGCATTTTTTTTGGCTCCGGATGCGTATGCATGTGACACGGTTTTGCAAGGGTTGCATCACATGTCATCATGCAAAGTCGCGCCAAGGTCCGGATGGAACGTATTCTCCTTTGCCTATACCAATGGGACCTTGGGAGGATCTATCCATGAACTTTGTGGTCGGGTTGCCAATATCAAAACGAGGCAAAGACTCCATTTTTGTGGTAGTCGATCGCTTCTCCAAAATGGCTCATTTCATTGCATGTAAGAGCACCCAAAATGCTAGTGAAGTTGCCACCTTGTTCTTTGACAATGTGGTGCGCTTACATGGGATACCCCGTTCTATCGTTAGTGATCGGGACGTGAAATTCGTGAGTCGCTTTTGGAGAACGCTATGGGGAAAACTTGGAACCAACTTGTTATTTTCAAGTAGTTATCACCCCCAAACCGATGGTCAAACGGAGGTGACCAATCGGACTCTTGGTGCTCTACTTAGAGCCACCACTAGGACCAACCCACGTAGGTGGGAGGACTTACTTTCTATTGTGGAGTTTTCGTATAACAGGTCTAGGCACACGGCAACTAAATTGTCCCCATTTGAAGTTGTCTACGGCCTTAATCCACACACCCCGTTGGACTTCACTCCCCGCCCGCTCAAGGACGGAGAACACATCATCGCCGCAAACCGAGCCGCCCAAATCATTGAGCTTCATGAGCAGACTAGGACACAACTTGAACGTCATGCCGCCCAACTTGCCGGACAACAAGGGCCGCCGCGACGTCTCTTTTGAGCCCGGTGATCTTGTTTGGCTCCACCTAAGGAAGGAGCGTTTTCCAACTCGCCGCATGAGCAAGCTCTCGGACCGTGGTGATGGCCCATTCCGCATCTTAGCCCGCCATGGCCCGAATGCATACAAGTTAGAGCTTCCGGATTCCTACGGATTACACCCTACGTTCAACGTCAAGGACCTTGCCCCTTATGTTGAGCCCCTCTTTGACGATGGTGAAACGGGGACGAGTCACAGCCAAGATGGGGGGGACTGATGTGCCCTTGGATGTTCCTTTTCTGTTGACCGTAGACGATGAGGACGAGGCTTTGAGGGTTCGCTCAGATGGACCGCTCACCCGATCCCGAGCCAAGGCTGTTGCCCGAGCCACCGGATCCATCATCGCCCACACCACTTCGTCACTTTGATCTTATCTTTCAGGGTTTGCCCCTTTTTGGGCTTTTTCTTATGTATGTTTGTTTGGCCCGTTGGCCCATAGGTAGGCAAGACTCTCTATATAAGGGAAATCTTGCCTCATTTATTTTCTATGTTCAATATTACTAAGTTTTTGAGAAGATTTTCCTATTACTTAGCTTGGGGATCAACCTCCCGTCTATCTCTCAAATTTCCTCCTTGGATCTCGTCTTTGATCCAAGAAATCCATATTTGAGGATTCTTCTTTAGAATCAACTTTCGATTCCCACAAAAAGGTTTATTCGATCTCTCTAGATCGAATTAACCCTCGTTTCTTCATTGCTTCCGTCCTTTTGGATCTGAAACGATACAACGATGCACAAAGAATCAAGGAGTAGTTGGAGCTTTGCTTGATCTAGATCCGGAGTTTTCCTTGGTTACCTCCAAGGACGCATCATATAGGTAGGAAGACTTTTACCCTCTCTACCGAGTTAGCTCAGATAGAGGTTTTCCGAGGTTAGGACCTTGGAACATTAGGCATGGTTATCAGTGCGATACGGGCAGCGAGATTGATTGCACAGGGTTGTGAGGCCTTCTGGTGTTATGCCATGAAGGAGGGGGAGAGTCAAGCTTTATAGGATATCCCGGTGGTATGTGAGTTTGCAGATGTATTCGCTGAGCCGTCTAGTTTGCCGCCTCAGAGGAGTGTGGACTTTGGTATAGAGTTGGAGCCTGGTACGAGACCGATCTCGAAGGCCTCATACTGGATGGCGCCTGTCGAGATGCTGGAGCTGAAGAAGCAATTCGAGGAGTTGGCTGAGAAGGGTTTTATCCGCCCTAGCGTATCCCCATGGGGAGCACCTTTCCTCTTCGTGCGGAAGAAGGATGGATCGTTGAGATTGTGTATTGATTACAGGGAGCTGAACAAGGTGACCATCAAGAACAAGTATCCTTTGCCTCGTATTGATGACTTGTTAGATCAGCTTCATTGAGCGACAGTGTTTTCCAGGATTGACCTGCGTTCAGGGTATCACCAGCTGAGGGTGAGAGAGCAGGATGTGCACATGACAGCCTTTCGGACCAGATATGGACACTAAGAGTTTGTAGTGATGCCATTTGGGCTTACGAATGCCCCAACAGTCTTTATGGAGTTGATGAACAGCATATTCATCGACTTCCTGAATCAGTTTGTGGTGGTCTTTATAGATGATATTTTGGTGTACTCTCGCAGCAGAGAGAAGCATGCAGGACAGCTGAGGACTGTGTTGCAAGTCTTACGAGATAGAGAACTTTATGCTAAGTTCTCTAAGTGCGAGTTCTGGATGCCAGAGGTACCATTCCTGGGTCATATTGTTTCCGTTGAGGGGATCAAGGTTGATCCGGCGAAGATTGAGTCAGTAGCAGCCTGGACGACACCGACGAACGTCAAGGAAGTATGTAGTTTTCTTGGCCTAGCCGGTTATTATCGACGCTTTGTGGAGGGATTTTCGGTGCTTGCCCGTCCAATGACGAGTCTGTTGAGGAAAACTACCAGATTTGTATGGTCTTAGCAGTGTATGCAGAGTTTTGAGGAGTTGAAGAGATGTCTGACTTCTGCTCCTATTTTGGCACAGCCAGAGGGTACAGAGAATTTTGTGGTTTACAGTGATGCATCCAAGCTAGACTTGGGATGTGTATTGATGCAGCGGGGCAGAGTGATTGCATATGCGTCTAGACAGCTGAAGACGTATGAGGAGAACTACCCGACTCATGATCTAGAGTTGACCGCGGTAGTTCATGCACTGAAGATCTGGAGACATTACCTGTATGGTGCTTCATGTCAGATCTTCACAGACCATAAGAGTCTGAAGTATAATTTTACGCAGCGGGAATTGAATAACCGCCAGCTTAGATGGCTTGAGCTGATCAAGGACTTTGATTTGGAGATTCTGTACCATCCGAGGAAGGCGAATGTTGTCGCTGACGCCCTGAGCAGGAAGACGCCTCGAGAGAAGGCGATTGCGAGGCTGACAGTTCAGCATCAGTTACAGAGGGATCTGGTCTGGTTAGAGTTGGACATCCAGTTTCCTGATGAGGATGCCCAGTTGAGTACCTTAGAGGTTCTTCCTGATCTGTTGAGTGAGATCCAACAGAAGCAGGGGACCTGCCCGACACTAATGAGGATCCGAGAGAGGATGTCTTAGGATGAGGCACCCCAGTTCCTTCTAGGAGCAGATGGAGTGTTGAGGCGCCGCGGTCGCGTCTATGTACCCGCTGATGCGGATCGATGCTAGAGGATATTACAAGAGGCTCACTGTACGCCTTATTCAGTGCACCCTGGTATGAGTAAGATGTACCAGGACTTGAGACGTTCATATTGGTGGGGAGGGCTAAAGCCCGATGTGGCCACATTTGTGGCACAGTGTGCGACCTGTCAGCAGGTCAAGATCGAGCATTGCAGACCTGGAGGTGAGCTCCATCCACTACCTATTCCATAGAGGAAGTGGGAGGACGTCACCATGGACTTTGTGACTGGACTGAGATCGAGCAGGAGCTTTGATGCTATATGGGTTATAGTGGACAGACTGACGAAGACGGCACGTTTTATCCCTATCCGGGAAACGTGGCTAGTGAGCAGATTAGCTGGGGAGTACACTAGGCAGATAGTGAGACTCCATGGTGTACCGAGGACAATCGTCTCAGATAGAGATGGACGATTTACCTCGAGGTTTTGGCAGCAAATTCAGACTGCCCTGGGGACGAGTTTGCACTTCACTACTGCGTTTCATCCTCAGACAGATGGTCAGTTAGAAAGGACCATTCAGACACTGGAGGATATGTTGCGAGCTTGTGTGTTGGACTGGGGACAAGTATGGACGGATCATCTCCCACTAGTTGAGTTCTTGTACAACAACAACTGGCATGCATCTATTGGGATGGCCCCATATGAGGCACTGTATGGACAGAGATGTCGTACTCCGTTATGCTGGGATGAGCAGAGCAGTGTTAGTGGTTTGACACGTGATCAGATTCAAGATGATATGGCTCGTGTAGCACTGATTAGAGAGCGAATGCTGACTGCACAGATCCGTCAGAAGTCGTATGCAAATAGGAGGCATAGAGCCCTAGAATTCAGAGTAGGAGCCCATGTGTGGCTGAGGGTGTCTCCGACACGAGGTGTTAGACGTTTTGGCATTAAGGGGAAGTTGAGCCCTTGATATGTCGGACCGTTCGAGATTCTGGATCGGGTTGGGAGCCTCTGAGATTAGAGGGTGTTCACCCTGTGTTTCATGTGTCTCAGCTGAGGGAGTACATACCAGATCCGAGACATATTGTGAGTTATGATGATTTGGTGGTCGAGCCGGACCACACTTTTGTTGAGCATCCGTTTGCAGTCCTAGAACGAGGTATGAGACGCTTGCGTTCGAAGGACATTCCTATGCTGAGGATACAGTGGTCGAGACGAGGACCTGATGAGGCTACATGGGAGACTGAGGATAGTATTCAAAGGAACTGTCCAGAGTTTTATGCCGAGATAGATGTACCAGTAGGATCGACGGGTAGATCTTAGTACTATCTTGGTGAGTGTTATGCTTATGTGCTTATATGTTATGATGTGTTTATTTTCGTACTAGCTATGATGTGATATGTGATCTTATTAGATCTTGATGTGCTAGTACGATTGTTGTTTATAGCTGGAGATGGCTCTTTCCTCCATGCTATTGAGTTATGATTAGGGTCTAGCTAGAGATGGTTATTCCTCCATGCTATTTTGATGGACATAGTGTTGCTGGAGATGTTTTCCTCCATGCCCTTCTATTATGTGATGGTGATGGTTTGGCTAGAGATGGTTTACCTCTATGTCTTAGATAGTATAGTGATCTTGTTGCTGGAGATGATGTTTTCCTCCATGCTCGTGTTTGAGGTTATAGAGAGAGTTGTACCTCGGCTCCTGAGTCCGAGTGGTTTCAGGACTTCACAAGTTTCGGGACGAAACTTGTTTTTAGGGGGTGAGGTGTAAGAGCCTTAGTCTTTGGAGCTTGTTTTGGTCTTAGCCGCCCCCGCGGGTTTAGGGAGCCGCCCCTATGGCTCGTTCAGTTATCCGCCCCTGCGGCTCAGGGAACCGCCCCTGCGGTTTCTTGCGGCTGCAGCCGGCTTTGTTGACCGGTTGGACCCGTGCTTTATTCTCTTCCTTCCCTTCCTCCTTAAGTTTCTTCCTTGGCTTCTGATCAAGGGTTTCCACTTCATTTCCAGCTTCTTCACGTCCTTCTTGTTTCTCCATTTCTTCTCCTTGGTCTTGTGTTGGATTCTCTTTAAGTTTGCAAGAGAGTTGTGGTGTGGCCTTGCTGAGGTTGATGTTGTGCATGGTTGCTGAGCTTGGGAGTCAGCTGAGAGTGTGTAGTTGACCCTTCCTCGTTGCCTAGGACCACAATTGTGGTAAGTCATCTTCTTCTTCTCTTCTTCCTTTCTTGAATTCCTCTTCCTTAGCTTAGGATTAGATGTGTATTGGATGTGTTTTGATGTTAGAATGTGTATGTATATGTATGTGTTTGGCTATGGAATGGAGAAGACGTGATTTGATCACGTGAAGAGTGGAAGAGAAATCGGGAGTCTACGTTTTGCAGCGTCGCCGCCCCTGCGCCTCAGCATAGCCGCCCTCGCGGGACCCTTGTCACCGCACCCGCGCCTTAGTGCCGCCGCCCCCGCGGCCACGTCACAGCCCGCGCCAGCGTGCCTTCGCGCCTGCGCCTGCTGCCTTTCCGCCCCTACGTATTTCCGTTCCGCAGGTGCGTCTTATACAGGATCTACTTAGAGTAGTAGTGATCCTTTCCTTTCCTAGTATGAGCGGGTTTAGTAGATTATCGAGGTTTATAAGTTGGATATGATCCTTATGGATCCCTTGGGTCTAGGTGTGACCCCTTTGATTAATAGGAGATATGATATCTCGTTATGCCTTGTTTTTAGGCAGTGTTGTCCTCCAGTTTGGAGTTGATCGGGTTTGAGACTACTTCGAGGTTGAGGTAAGTCCATAGGACTTACTTAGCTACCATCCTTATATTGGATGTATGCATGAGTGGTGTGTGTTATATGCTTGATAGCAGTTATGATGATTACCGACCTATGGTATAGTGATTGCCCATTGTAGGGCCGTGATAACTTGTCCTTTCATCCCGCTGGGAGTCTGGAAAGTTCTCTGTAGGCAGGCTAGATCTAGTAAACGGTTCGGGCACTCTCCATTCTCATAGGGTACACGGGGAGGTGTTTCAGGCACCATTCTAGTTAGCTATTGGACCCAGAGGCGGGGATTATATATTCCTCGTGTCACATATGTTCATATTGATATATATATATATATATATATATATATATATATATATATATATATATATATATATATATATATATATATATGATTTGAGTTTTGGACGTTATAAAGATAATTAACCGGGTAAATGTGTGATAGCATGATAATGTGGTTATTATTCCTTGATGTGTGTTTGTGTTTGTGCATCTTCTATATATATGTGTATGGTTAGCTAACGGTTTTATACCGTGTTGTAGATCCTTTGCAGGTTAGGAGAGCTGCAGAGTGATCCAGAGTGGGTGATCCGCTGAGGGCTCCGTACACTGGGTTTATACATGGGATATGGGATATTTATGATGTACGGATATATATATGTTTTGGTTTGTACTCAACGGTTCTTCTGTATTACCTTTTGATATGTATATATACAGTTTGATGTTTTGTTTTAATATATTTGTGCCTTGTTGTAAGATCTAGTGAACTTGTTGTCAGGCTAGGGTCAGGATCCATTGTGAGATCCTAGCCCAGTAGCGCCTCGAGTCCTACGGATTCGGGGTATTACAGTGAGGTACTATGTTGGATTGACTAGCATGCTTAGATTTACATTTACCAATCCATACATACAACCGTTTATTCATCATTTATTTGAGCACTTGAGCAAATAACTATCACTCTATTGCATTATAATGTATATAAGCAAAGCGTTAGCAAGGATTGGGAAAATTAGTCTCCAACCCCTAGTCGTTTACCATATTTGTTTCACATCTTGCATCCTTTGTTTCTGACTCGATCCATGTCAAAAGCAACAGGAATTTGACTCGGTTGACGTTGTCCTAGGACTCGGTTGGAGTTTCTAGGGTAACTCAGTTGACCATACTTAATCATCAATCTTGAAGTGTTTCTAAGTCGATCACTTGATCGCACTTTTTGCTTTGTTTTACAACACTTGCTTGTTTTTCCTAGAAGGGTTCTTAGAGTAAGGGGAGGATAACATAGTCCCTAGGGAGACAACCTTGACGGTAGTCATATATTTACATTGACACGACCTTTCACTTTGGGTTATATGACGTTCTTTTGTTGAGTACATTTGTGATACATTTTGTACTTACATTTATCAAGTCAAAAGCAAGAAAGAAAATTTTTTACACCAACAATCCTTCAACCTCCACGCCAAAAGAAGAGCAGAGGGTTTCACTTTGAGCTTTCGAAACAATCGAAGCTTTACGCCTGCTTTGACCTTTTTGATTTATTGTCGTGCTTTTTTTTTTGTTTATGATTGGTTTTCACAAAAATATGTTGTTGGTCATTTCTAGTAGAAAACGAATTACGAAGATCAATGAGGATAGATAGAGAGACATGAGCACACAGAGTAGAGATTGACAACAAAGACACGATCTTTAGCAAATTACAAAATATTTTTATTTTCATGTTACAATTATAATGGTTATACACTATAATGGTCACAAGTTTTGAATTCAATCCAAGGAGGAAAAAAACACACAGATCATTGTTAGAGAAGGATGAGATGCTACATTAGAGCGGAAGCCGTTAGATCGAGATCGGTGCCTTAAGGACGAAAACATTGTAGTTAGGCAGGGATCGGTGGCCTTTAATGCATGAGTGGGGGGCATTTGGGAGCGTATCAACGGTGGAGTTGCAAGGGAAAAAAGAAGCTTCAAATTTTTTTATACAATGGAGGAAAGCGGAAAGAACATGATCAACGTCTCAACATCGACCATCCTAAAGCATCTTTACGGATGAGAACAACAACTTCAAGAGGGAGAGAAACATCAAAGGGAGCATCATGACCCAAACTAGTGATTTTGTCCGTCACGCCATTGATTTCCCTAAAAATTTAATGTACTTGGAACTGCACAAAATGGGACAACAGGATAGAGGTATCTAAGATCAATATCCTGTAGAGGCTTTCAAATTTTCTTAATCGAATTAATAATAATGATGGTTGAAGACTAGGTTAACTAGTGAAATGATGGTGTTTGAGAGGTCAAAGGGTTTATTTGAGGATGTTAGGTTTAGGAATCGTCGACAACCAAAGATCTTGAGTGATCGATCCGGCAGATGACATTAAGGAAAGAAAAAGGAGAATCATGTTGTGGCTTTGGATTTATAAGTTGTGGAAACGTTTTTGTGTTCAACAAAGACGGTAAAAAAAAATTATTTCCTCTAAAGTTTGTTTCCCTAGAAGTAATTTTGAAATAGAGATTGTGCTTGTGTTTTTGGCTAGATTGGATTGAGGTAGGAGGCGCGTCAAGTGCATGATATTTTATGACATTCAATAATATGTTGTCCGTCATTTTATGTAAAGTAATTATAATTCCTTTAATTATATTAGATCATACCCTTTCTATAGATTTTTACCCTCTTCCGTTTGTACATAAAATTTAAAATTTTTAAATACTATCGTTAGTTTTCTTTCAAACTAAGAAATGTTTTTCTTTATCTTTATGTTATTGAAGATTTATTTTTCATCAAAACATTTTATTTTTGATTGGACAAGTTTGATTATATGTAATATACTAATATGTCTTCAAAAATTATCGCCTAAATAAATCGACATATCCAAACTTTTAATCTTAGATTTTATTAGTTTGAAATAAGGTCATTTTTTTGGTAACAAGTTTGAAATAAGGTCTTATGATGCTCTAATGTCAACTAATTAATATTATCAAAATGAATCTCAAAAATTAGACTTACTAGATGTGTATGTACATGCTACACACGGATTTATGCAGAAAACTAATTCTAGGATTAAAAAAATAAAATAAAATAAAAAGCGAGGTAGGCATTTGTTGGTTGTTGTTTCTAATAATGTCAATATTTGGCTCCAATACACTCTCAAGGAAGCTAAGGCTGGTGACATTTCTATGATCGATAGTGATGGTGGGTTAGATGCATCGTAGTGGCTAGGAGGTTTAGATAATCCAGATAAGATCAATTTCCTCATCTTTCTAACGGCTTTATGATGTTGAATTTTTAAATTTATTTTGTCAAAGACATGTCAAGTTTTACTCTATTTTAATATTCATATGTCAGTGGATGATATTAGTCTTTTGATACATTATCACATAGATGATCGATTAAAAATTTGTTAAAGTATAAGTGTTTTAGAAAATAAAAAGCAGAACAACATAAGCTTCACTTTTTACAAGACCAAAATCCATTGTAAAAATCAAAACTATACCCATAAAATGTAGAAAGGAAACATAATTTAAGTAAAAGAAAATTTAAAATCTTTAATCATCCATGTATACCGACCTAGACAAATATATTGATCAGTGCTGAGAAAATTATTTGAACACACTACTAAGAAAGAATTGAATCATGTAAATAACCATGAAATTATATTAAACTAAAAAACTTGCATTGTTCCAATAACATGTTGACTAAATAACCTTCAAGTTTCTGTAAAGCTTGTAATGTGGTATATGTACTCAACCGCTGACAACAACTAATTGATTTATCTGCAAAGTTTATGGATTTAGACCAAATAATTGATAACTATATATTTCAACTTTAGTTAAACAAAAGATATAAACGGTTCAATCAGACTAAGTAAAGAATAAAGCCACTAATCTTTTTATAAAAAAAATATGTTTCATTTGTCTTTTTCATCAACTCAACCTTGTAAGATTAAAAAAAATGTCAGAAGTGAAATGCAATCTAATGTATACTAATCAAAGATTCAAAATTGAATGTAATATTCTTTAAAAAAAATATACTTGTTTCCCCTTCACAATACCCGTGACAAAGCACACAATGCAACCTTATGGGTTTATAAGATCTAAAAACCAGTTGATTTGATGCTAAATAGAAAATGGGCATATTGACCTGGAAAATGATGCTAAACCGGGAATGAGTATGCACCTTTTTATACTGCTATAGGTATGAGGATGTGAAGATTAATCGACGTTTTATATTAGATGGTTAGGGGTTCATTTTTGTATTTAGTTGTCATTGATGGATTGTATAAAAAGGTTATTGAAGTATAGAAAACTGCTTAAATTTGTAGGTATGTATAAAGGTATAAACGTTTGATTTATGCTAATTAAATGATGGAATAAGAAAATGTTTTAGGGTTTAGGATGTTAAATGCCTTTTTAATTTTATTTTGTGAACAATATGATTTAAAGTGATAGATTAGTAGTTTTGTCTTGATTTTATTTGGTTGGTATAAAAAAATGGTAATTTTTTAAATATGATTTTTTGTGTTTGAATTGTTATTTTACGGACATTAATTAATTTAAAATTTCTTTTAATGTAGGTGATTAGGTGAATATATTGGACTCAATTAGGCAAAAATAACGTGCTAACTAATTTTATTTTGTTACATGTTTCAAAATGAGCCCCAAATATATAAATGAGCCCAATAGAATAGAGTAAATAATTTTATTGTTGAAATTGTCTAAGCGGACAAACATATTAAGGTTGGATGCATAATGCTAATAGCCTAATATGTGATTGATAAGAATAAATCTATAAAAAATGATTTTGTTTAATTTCTTTACATATATCACTAATATAGTAATATTAAAATATATCGATAACTTACTTGGAGATGATCTATAGGATCACCCATATTACTATATTTGAGAATGTCAAATAAAATTATACCGCCGAGGTTGTTGAGTTGAACATTATCTTCATCTTCATGAGTTACATTTTCACAAATCCGAACGAATTTTGAATTAGATCAATAAATTAGAGTCTTTCTTCCCAATCATTAAAATTTAAATTTATCCGTCTTTATAGAATTTTGACCCCAAACATTTAAATCTAAAGTTCGCAATTATAACAATGATTACGACATTATATCTAGCTAAGTTAACAAACATTAAAATTTAATTTATCTATATTTATAGAGTTTTGACACTAAATATTCGAATATAACGTTCACAATTATAACAAGGGTTACAACGTTAGATATGGCTTAATATCATAGATTCATATTTATAACAATGAATGTAACGTTAGACCTAACTTAGTTGGATATAAATATTAGATTCACAATTATAACAAAGGTTGCAACGTTAGCCTGACTTAGTTGGGTATAATATCTTAAATTCACAATTATAACAACGGTTGTAACGTTAGACTTAACTTAGTTGAGAATAATATCTTAAATTCACGATTATTACAACGGTTGTAACGTTAGACTTAACTTAGTTAAGTATAATATCTTAGATTCAAAATTATAAGATCGGTTGCAATGTAAAATCTGACTTAATTAAGTACAATATCGTAGATTTCTAACCAAAAAATGTATAATATCTTATATTCACGAATATAGCAAATGTTTACAACGTCTAGTTGGGTATAATATCTTTGGACAGTTGGATGCATCATGTATACAAAGGCACATTCTTTTAACAAAGGATTATGCAAAATCTCAATTTAATGACCATATAGCCCACACTAAGCGCGTAGCACCTGATTCCTCCCCAAAAGCAAGTTCAGAGATCCATATATATACGATTTGGGAAGGACTTTCAGCCAATATCCCTATCAAACCCACCGAGTTGAATATCCATTATCTCTCTCTCTGCTCTTCGCGATTTCAATTCTAGGGTTAGGGTTTCGTTTCAGAAAGAAAATCAATGGCCTCTCCTAAGAAGATTACCTTGAAGAGTTCCGATGGCGAGACCTTTGAAGTCGAGGAGTCTGTTGCGGTTGAGTCCCAGACGATCAAGCACATGATTGAAGATGACTGCGCCGACAATGTTATTCCTCTCCCGAACGTCACCAGCAAGATCCTTGCTAAGGTTATTGAGTACTGCAAGAAGCATGTTGATACCCCAAAGAGTGAAGATCGCGCCACTGAAGATGACCTTAAGGCCTGGGATGCTGAGTTTGTCAAGGTCGACCAGGCCACTCTTTTCGATCTCATCCTTGTAAGTTTTCTCTCTCCCGCTTCGCTCTTTCCTGATTGCAATTTTATGTTGGTTTCGTCTTTGATTGTTTAGGCTTTTGTTTTGGTCGGCTGTTTGTTTTGGAACTTCCAAACTTTATATGCGTCTATTTTGTTCTTCGCTGTTGCCGGGTCATTAGAATTCATATTATGATGAATCATCTGACCATTGTAGAAACCTAGAACTCCGACGTCATCGATGTATGACCCTATCTCATTGAGTAATGGTGGTTCTTCGCTATCTCTCCTTCCCCTATCCAAATCTCAATAAATTGGCGGTTCTTTTACCCCTCTCCTCCTCCCCTCTACGTACTCCAAAACCCTCAAGGCTCCCCATTAACCATCGACCCCTCACAACCACCGTCGTGCTTCCTCGGCCAAAATGGATTGAATCCTTTGCTGACAATTCCAACCTCACAGATTACTACTCAAAGTTCTAGATCATATTGATCCCCAATTTCGTCACATTTGATCTCTGATCGCCTGAATTGAGGCTTTTTTTTTTTTTTTTTTTCCTTTTGCCTTGGTAAGCAGAAGAAGTGTAATCAAAAGTTATAATGGTATGTTTCCTTTGGCCCTCGGATAGCGTAATTTTCCATGTTTAACACTTTCCCTCTAGGGATTTCCGTATTTGGTTGTTCGTAAATGATAAACCCTCTGCTTCTGGACGTTGTGAATCCAGTTTGAAGATTAGATTTCCTTATTCGCCAATTGCCTGAATGCAACACACTTTACCTCTAGGGATTTTCTTATTCACCTGAATTCTGGGTTGGAGATTAGACTTGTGTTTGATAGGTTGAATACATTAGGGGTTTGTTTAATGCCGTGTTCTAAAAGGCACTAGGCGTACCTAGGCTCCAGATGATCTGGAGCCTAGGCACAAGGCGCACTGTGCCTAGGGGCGCCTCTTTGAAGACTTTTTAGCAAATCATCTAAATTCATATTTATTCGAAAACAAAGTTCTTTATTCAACAAATAACATGGTAGATTAAAAAAACAAAAACAAGGAAGAAATATGAACTAGGAAGTAGAAAAATATAGTTCTTCTAGCAAATGCAGATTGTGCAAAGGGGTACAACTGGAAGAGTTTATCATTTAAAATGGGAGGGGAAATGGGAGAGTTGGATGGAAAGAGAAATGGATGTGCAAGGGCAAATTAGTTCAGGAAAAGGAGAAGAATAGGAGAAAGTTTAATAAAAAGAAGCCATGATTCAGAAGTTTATGGCAATATATGATTATATGAATGGTTTTATCGAAACGTATATATTTCCTTAATCAGTAATGTAAATATTTTTGAAGATAGGAACAAAGTGTTTTTGGAATTTTTTTTACTAATTTTGTACCAAAAAGAAGGGATGCGCCAACAGGCGCGTCTGGGGTGCCTTACTGTGCCTAGGCTGCGCCTCTTTGAAGGGGCTGTGCCTGTGTGTATGAAGGCGCAGGACCCCTTGCGCCTGGAACCTAACACCTAAGGCCCGCCTTTTAGAACGCTTGTTCAATGTGCCTACCAGAAATTCATTTTGGAAGAAGTACCGAAGAGTGAAGACAAAGGTGATGGTTCAGAAAGAAGTGTTGAATAGAGAAGAAAGGTGGGAAAGGGTAAAGGGGGTAAATATGAGATTTGATTCCATTCATCCTTATAATCCATCAAAATTCAGGTTACAAAGCAAATTCAACTCCAATTCTGAAAATAGGCATTCTTTCCAATTTCCTTCAGGTGTTAAGGTCATTAAATAAAGGGGATAGGCACTCTCCTGCCTGTATTAGTAATTTCTGTGCCTGTAAATTTCTTGTGGTTTGGCCTTACTTAGAAACTGCCCATTCTCCACCTTGATACTGTGCCATGAATGGACAGAAAAGTTCTGTTTATTTTCCTGTACACATGGAGTGTAAGATCTTAGGTTAATATGGTGGCTTAATATGTTGATAGGCTGTAGTCCAATTGTTGTTGATACATGTATGTATGATGATTGTTAAACACCATGATTGATGCTGGGGCATGAAAATTTCTTTTTCCAGTTAATTTGTAAGGATGTGGTGTCATTCCTCCCTGAATAATTATAGAAACATTTACTGTTATGACCTGTTTATGGTGGGAAAGCTGTTATAGAAATATTTACTGTTATGACCTTGTTATGGTGGGAAAGCTGTTGCGTACTTACTAAATGCTTCAAATATGTATGCGTCTGGTTAAATCCGCGTGGCTGTTGTCGAACATAAAATCTTGTTCAGCATCCAAGGAATTCAGCTATCTTGGGTGCTATATTATTTTGATTAGATGCCTGCCTGTCCATTATAGTCGTATATGTTATCTAAAGATATATTTGGTAATTGTTGTTAGGCTGCAAACTACCTGAACATCAAGACCTTATTGGACCTGACCTGCCAGACAGTTGCTGACATGATCAAGGGGAAGACCCCAGAGGAGATCCGCAAGACGTTCAACATCAAGAATGACTTCACACCTGAAGAAGAGGAAGAGGTCCGCAGGGAGAACCAATGGGCATTTGAGTAAAGAGAATAAGCAAGTATAGATTGTGTGCGTTTTATTATCATACTTAATGCAGAACTATTACTACTATGTAGTTGCATGTTGTTTTCTTTGTATGATGACTTTGAACTTATATATGTTCTGTTAATTTGGTTGTTTAGTTAATGCCTTTGGGTTATCAGCTAATTCTTGTTTCTTCATACTATCTATGAGGCATTTTGAGCTATGATTTTGCATACATGATAAGGAGGCTATGTGAATGCAATATTCCAGTGGTTGTGTCATGTTCCAGCGGTTGATCGTTCTCCTTTTGGATCCTCTCTCCTAGCAGTCCTAGGTGGCTACTTACATCTCATTTTGGACCCTCTCTGGCTCTCTCCTAGGTGGCTACAAGAAAATCAGGTAGATTTTGTTGATCTTTCTCCTTTTGGACCCTCTCCTAGGAGTCTTAGGTGGCTACTAGACCCATATTATATCAGACTGACCCCTCCAAGCCTATTAAATAGGGTAAATTTTGTTGATCTTTCTCCGTTTGGAGACCTCTCCTAGGAGTCCTAGTTGGTTATTAGGCCCATATAAAATCAGAGTGACCCTTCCAAGCGTAGTAATTAGTGTAAATTTTGTTGACCTTTCTACTTTTGAACCCTCTCTCCTAGGTGGCCCCTAGATCCGTATAAATCGAAATGACTCCCCTCACTCCTAGATGTCCTAGGTGGCTACTAGATTCGTATAAGCCGAAATGACTCCCCTCTCTCCTAGATGTCCTAGGTGGCTACTTGATTCGTATAAGCGAAGAAAATCTGGATAAATCTTGTTAATCTTTCTCCTTTTAGACCCTCTCTCCTAGGAGTCCTAAGTGGCTACTCATCCTATAAAATTAAAATGACCCCTCGAAGAAAATCTGGATAAATTTTGTTAATCTTTCTCCTTTTAGACCCTCTCTCCTAGGAGTCCTAGGTGGCTACTCATCCTATAAAATTAAAATGACCCCTCCAAGCAAAGAAAATAGGGTAAATTTTGTTGATCTTTCTCCTTTTGGACCCTCTCTCGTAGGGGTCCTAGGTGACTACTAGATTTGTATGAAATAGGAATGACCCCTTCAAGCTAAAAAAATGAGGATAAATTTTGTTAATCTTTCTCCTTTTGTACTCTCTCTCCTAGGAGTACTAGGTGGCTACTAGACCGGTATAAAATTAGGGTGACCCCTCCTAGCATAGTAAATAGGGTATATTTTGTTGTTCTTTCTCCTTTTGGACCCTTTCTTCTAGGAGTCCTAGGTGGCTACTAGATTCGTATGAAATCGGAATGACCCCTTCAAGCTAAGATGATCAGGGTAAATTTTGTTGATCTTTCTCCTTTTGGAACCTCTCCTAGGAGTCCTAGGTGGCTACTAGACCCGTATAAAGTCGGAGTGACCCTCCAAGCGTAGTAAATAGGGTTAATTTTGTTGATCTTTCTCCTTTTGTACCCTCTCCTAAGTGTCCTAGGTGGCTACTATATTTGTATGAAATCGGAATAACCCCTTCAAGCGAAGAAATTCAGGGTTAATTTTGTTGATCTTTCTCCTTTTGAACCCTCTCTCTTAGGTGTCCTAGGTGACTACTAGATTCGTATGAAATCGGAATGACACCTTCAAGCGAAGAAAATCAGGGTAAACTTTCATGATCTTTCTCCTTTTGGACTCTCTCTCTTCAAGGAGTCCTAGGTGGCTACTAGAGTCTTATAAAATCGGAATGACCCCTCCAAGCGAAGAAAATGAGGGTAGGCACAATCATTTAGCCTGAACCCGCTCGACCATTCATTTTTTAATAGGACAAAACTTGGTTTGTTAATTTAGTTCACTGACTAACCTGGTCCGATCCGAATATATAATACAAATAAATTATAATTTAGAAATATTTCGTATAATTTTCATGGAATCATGAATCGATTCATAATATAGTTTTTAGACAATTGTTTGATTAGGGGCAAACTGGACATCAATCATTATTCTCTAAATTCAATGTATTTCAACCCAAGTTTTGAATTTATAACATTTACAGAACATCACCAAAAACAAATCGGATTATGTCACCATTCTATTTTGATTCTCGGTTCCTGTACGTGTATCAAACGAGCTCTTAATCTTCTAACTTAAATGTTTATCGTAGTAATGTTTAGCCATTTGAATAATACCATTTTATTTCAGAGTAGTTTGTTTTGATATGTAAGACTGAGAGTACTAGTGACACACTGTGTTTTTGTGTTTATGTGTTTGAGTGATTTGTAATGCAAGTAAGATAGTGAGTTGCGATTGAATAATGTGAACTAAGTGAAAGGGTTGCTTAAGTTAAAAGAATTAGGATTGTAAAAAATTGAAATCAAGGGAAACAATCTTTGTGTGATCAATTGTGTCATTGGTATCTGGAAACCACCATGGCAAGCAGAAATACTCATTGGTGACATTATGTTTCATGTGTAGTCTTTCGAGGAAGTCCGGATCAAGCATATTTTCAGGAAAGTCAACACGGTGACCGGTACCCTTGATGCTCTTGGTCAGTCACACCTTGCTACAAATGCTGATGTCCCTCAAGTAATCAATGAGCACATCCTTATGAACTCCGTTCGATGGCCCATCTCAAGGATTGGGGCTTGACGTTTCAACACATTCGTTGTCTTTTGCCAGAGATGACCCATCGGCCCGCTCGTCTTTCTATTCAGTGCCCCGAATTGCTTTCCATGTAACAAAAAAAAAGGCCCATTTAGTCGGAACCGGCCGTCTCAACCCGACCCGAACTTGATTTTGTACAGTATGAGCTAAGGCCTAAGATCAACGACATCCTCCAACTCACACGAAGGTACCCTGGTAAAACGACACCGTTTTGTTCGCTAAAAGTATAAAGCAATGCAGCAGGCAGGTTGAACATTCAAATCCTTGCCTTACCTCTTTCTCGTTTTGCTCCAAGGGAATTAGTGAGGGTGGAGTCGAAAATGGTGAGAATAAGTAGAGCAATGTTGAAAGAAGCTGGATTTGGGCTTACCAAGACGCTCTCTGATATCCTTGTATGTCCATTAACGAAGAACCCTCTCAGGTATTCTTCTTTTTACATCTCTTATTTTTCGCCTTTGGCTGATGCGGATCACTCGTTCGCATTCTTAGGGTTTAATCTTCTTTCCTATGAGCAGGTACTGTCACAAAACAGATTCTTTCATTAGTGATCAAATCGGGGTCTCTTTTCCCGTGAGTATCTTCATCATTTTACATGATTTCCCCCTTTTGTTTGTGTATTTGCTTACATTGGTTCATTTGTAAGAAATAAGGATACATACTTAGCTGTGGAATGAACTGAATTTGTAATTCAAACAAACGATGCACTTGCTCATAATCCTCATATAGATAAAGGGGGTAATTATGTGAAATAGGGTTTTTCTTCTGTTAAAATCTCCCCCAATTTCTTGATAAACCTCATTCATATTAGCAAATTTAAACCAATAGGCAAGGCACCAAAGCTGCATCAGCCAGTAACCTGCTGGAAACTGGGGATCGAATTTCTTTTGCTAAAATTTGATGTTTCATGTAGTGTTTGATCCCCCTAAGTTTACATTTATTCGAATGATCACCTCAATTCAATGTTCCTTGGGGTTTGAAAATGAACTTGCTTTGTCCTACGATTTGCTCAATTGTCATGGTAGATTCTTTAAATGAATTGTTTAAGCTACTCTGTGTTACCTTTCTCACGTGTTAAGTCTTAGTATTTGTAACTTTGAGCTGTGAATTTTATTTTTGGGGTTTTGTGATGTATGTCTGCTCCTAGTAGAGTCAACCATTTTTCGTTTGTAAGGATCAGTTCTGTATGATCAACAAGGAGCCCATTTGTTTGTTCAGCTGCAAACTCCAGATAAACTTCTTATGTTCTTGATTGATTAGCTAACCTAAGCACCTTGAGATCTCGATTTGGGGTTCCTCTAATCGGTAGTATAACTATTGAGATTCTTGGTTGATGTTGGTTTTTTATGTAGATAGATCAAATTTTACCCGTCTATAGACTCATATGATGGCTAAGTCGAACTCTAATAATATATTGTGTTGTTGGTAATCCAATTCAAGTTACTGTTTGAACTCTTGGACCTGCCTTTGTCAAATTTGAAAATAAATCTAACTCATTTGTCTATGATATTTGGGTGACCTAGCTAAATTTATGCTTTTTATTGCATACTTGTTCATATATCCAGTTTTATGCTCATGAGAACCAGTTGACTATCTTGGACGCGTAGTTTGTCATCATATCTATATGATTCTCGGTGTAACGTCGTGATAAAGTAACCTACAATAGCTTTTATGAGTTCATACCAATGTTGGGTTGGGTTTGATTCTTGGTGTAAGGGCGTGATTAAGTTTTCATTTGGTATGCAGATAGTTAATGGAATACCATGCTTGGTCCCGAAGGACGGTAAGATACTCGAAGACAATGAAGAGGCAAGTGTAAATGAAGGGAGCAGCAAAGATAGATAGACCTAGCATTGTCGAAGCCGGTCAATACAAAATATCTGTTCGCCGTGATTGCATTCGCACAATCTTTTAGTATATGAGCTAAATCTGAAGTGGCACTTAGGCAATGCCTTGATTACCTTAGGTGACATAGATATGGAAAGGCAGTAAGGTGTGTAAATGCTTGCGTTTCCATCATTTCGTTAATTTTGATCACTTTTGTCATTTAACTCATATATTTTTGTAACTGATTTTCCAAATATATGTTTTATGTAATCTACAATACAAGGACTTCTTGCCTTTGAGTTGACATCTATTCTTCGGTTCTTCTCCCCCCTCTCTCTAGGGTTGTAATATGAAACAGGCTATTAGGGTTCGGCTCGTGTTTGGCTCTGCTCGAGCTTGTTCATTTTCTTAACGAGTCGAACATCAACAAATTTTAAAACTAAGCTCGGCTCGTTCGGCTAAAACAACACTATAAGAGCTTTATTTTAGCCGAGTTACTCGGTGGCTCGAGCTCATTCACTTTCTAAATGAAACAAATTTTAAAGCTCGTATAAAGGCTCGGCTCGGGTTCATTTATAAACAAGCTGAGTTTGAGCATATGCCAATGTTCAGCCCGTACTACACCCCCTACCTCTCTCTCGGAACTTGATTTTGAGGGAAGAAGATTGTGAAATTTTCTCTGTTTCAGATATATCATTTTCCAATTGATTGAGCTTGAAGCATAGTCTTAAGTAATGAAACATGTGTAAGACTTGAATGCTATCTGAATATCAAGTATATTGTCGACGAGGGTCTGAAGGCAAGTTTATTCTCTGACAATGTAAATCATCTGTCAGAAGAAGAAAAAAAAGCACTAAATGCATAATAAAAACACAACCATCTGAAAACCCCAAATGAACAAACTTAATCGTCAAAAAACACCACCATCCAAAGCAATTTCAGTATTACACAAGAAAGAACGAAGCAATCTATCCGCTCGAAAATGCAAATGTGAGAGACGACGAAGTGTACACATTACGAGATCTCAAAGCAACGTGACAAATACAGTAGCAACAACGCCAAAACGAGCACATTACTCTCTGCTTAGGAAAATTTACAAAGCCAAAAGCATGCTCTATAGTTTTTCCTCTGTTATGATCAAAACCAGCTCAGAGGCAATGCCGGACACGAAACAAAAATTCCCCTTCACAGACACCACCGAGGAACCATCGTTTTATCAAAACCATCACTTGAACAGTTGAACCCAACAAAGCTAACAGGGCACAAACAACCTCCTGCAACTAGCCCTAGTCGTACACAGAATACCATATCTTAAGCTGTTCTCTTGCGTCTCATTGTTTTCCAGTTCATCACTTTTTTTTCTTTTCTTTCATTTTTTGCCCTTTGATCATACGTTATCATACCAACCAACTCATTTTCTTCTATAGACATTATGTTCACCATTGAGCAATCCTTCCTCGTTTTAGAGGCTTTTTTTCTTTTTTCTTTTTTGGGGAAATAGTAAGGAAGTTAGAGGGTCTCCCTTTGAATTTTACATGGAGTGGCTAATCAATACCTCCATATTTCCAAAAGATGATCGGCACAGAAGTCCAGCATGAACATTTACCCGACCCTTCGTCAGAGCTGTAGTTTAGCCGTGTTGTCTTCCAGTGTCAGACCTGGACGTGTGTCTTGCAGCATCTGAGGATATTGGGAGCCAGATGTATCGGCAAATTGAGGAGATGGTATCATCCATCTCATCCAATCATCACACTTTCGTATTTTATTTCCCTGGCAGTACAAAGAACTAAATTGTCAAACCAAAACATTTGGTTCCCTTGTAAGTTGTAAGCTACATATACTTGTTTATGATAACCAAAGCAATTGACACTATATATAAAAGATTGAATGCCGAAGTAATAACCTGTACTTCCACAACAGTAGATGATCGGAGAGCATCCAGTATCAGTTGAATATCAGTAGTTAACTCCTTGACCTGGGAGTAACCCAAAAGATAAGTTACATTGTTGGAGTTAAAGTAGAGGCTTTGGAAATGATTTTAGTGTATATGCTATAACTTTCTGAAAGAACATCTTCATGGTGGAATCAGGCTTCTTGCAGCAAGTACAATCAGCAGTCTGCTGATGAGTGATGATCAGAAGAAAAACATGTAGCAAAGAACTAGAAATAATGAAATATATCATATCAATTCACAAACTAAGATAAAACCACTCAAGGACAGCAAATATAGCTTCTTTCATAATGAAAAAATTCATCAGCCTAGACATGTTATCTTCTAAGGCATCTAATACGGTGGTCCTTAACGGACTACTTACCGGTACTAGTCATTTTTGGATTTAAAAATAAAGGAAATATTAAGTACCCACTAGTATTGATATTGATGCTAAAATGCTAACCGAAAGAACCTAAAAGCAATCTCACTAGTTCAGACAACTCAACTAATTCATAGGTTTTAAACCCACTTTTGATTGAATGGGAAAAAAAAAAAAATTTAAAAACTGTTGTCACATCTTATAATATAAAATTAAAATAACCCTAAAACTGAAGTGTTAGTTTTAGGGCCATTTTTTATGTACAAATTTAATGTGTAAACTTATGTATGCACGTATAAAGTATACTATGAGGGTATATGTTTGTAATTTGTTATGTAGAGATAAAAGTAAAAAGTAAAATAATTATGTACCTTGAAATACCCTTAGAGGTACTCTACTGTAACAGAGAAGAAATATAGGTAATTCAATAGTGTAAAAGAGCGCCTCTGTATAAATCATTCATTCTTGACCTTGAAAATCTAATGGCATATTTCATTCTAGTTTTCCATTACTTGGTCTATCTCAATTGATGAGTCCTATTTGGATTAGGGATGTCATTGGGTGGGGAATTCCATGGGTAATGGGGACTCCCCATCACTAGGACGGGGACATAGATGTTACAACGAGGAGAGGGTTGGGATAGAGAAAAATGCATCCCATGCGGGGATGTCCACACCCACACCACACTCATCCATACATTATGTTCAATCACTATTAAAAATAAGTTGGAAGAATCTTGTAGGGCGTTAAATTGGGAAATTCATGGGTACAAGTTGTGGGAAGGTAATGGAAAATCCTCACGAGAAAACCCGTGGGTATGTAAATGTAAAATAAAGTGGGGATGGGTAATTCCAAATGGGGACGAGAACAATTTAAATCCAGGGCGGGGATAGGGAAGGGGGTAGTGTCCCCCACCCCAAAGCAGCCCCATTGACATCCCTAATATGGATAGAGCAACTGAACCAACAGAAGAACTGCTGGAAATGTGATTTTATGTCTTTCTAAATAACCATAATTGTTATAGATACAGAAAACTTAAGAGCCATGAACATGCTAACCCTTCTCGCTTAACAACTTAGCTTCTTGATGAAACTCTCCACTCTCACATCAGTGCAAGCTAAACACTTCTCTTGCTAGAAGCCACTCCAATCTAAAGCTCAACCTTATGTGCCTCACTTGTCACTACGTCTCAACTTAATCTTCACGTTTATCAACATGGGATTAGGTTTTGCAGCCAAAAAATTGATAGTAGGTGAGACAAGAAAAGTTCAGGTAGGGACTAAAAAGAAGATGGTATATAAATATCTAGGGTGGGGAGAGCCTGTGTTTCATCAGTTGAGAGTAGGAGGATCATAGTTTTGATGGTTGACAGGAAGGACTATGGCAAAGGTGACTCATAAATCATATATGCCTTTAACAAAGCACATGATGAAAGCTGAAATGTTTATGTCATTTGCTTATGGCTCCCTACATGTTTGACTTATTTGTTTGTCATGTTATATAGAAAGGCAAGAAAATGTAATGTCACATTGTCACCCCTTATGAAGGAAATATATAAAATTTTCTTGACATACAATCGATAACAGTTATCAATACAGAAACACATTGTTCACCACCCAAAAGAAGTGTGATTGTGTAAGAAGAAGTATCAACTCACAAATTTCTCATAAGCAGGTTGATCAGTCAACCATGTATCTAGATTCTAGCAAGGTTCTAGGCACGAAGCAAGACATCCATCATAGGTTCACAAATATGCAACTAGAAGGAATCAACAGTGAATTAAAGATTAATAAAAGAACATAATGCAGCCAAAATAGTATGCCTAACACAATAATGTTGACACACCACAGTCTATGACATAATCTAGATAAGCATATAATTATTAGTCATCGTATTTGTATATATGAGAAGTCATACCAAGTGCGTCATCAAATGCATTTATCTCAAAATAGTATGATCTTTATCACAAGCCAGCTTTAACATCATGAAGATGCGAAACAGAGAAGTCAAAGACACAAGATCAATGACAAACTAAACAACAGGGAAGTGCAAAAGAGTGACGACGCTAACTAGACTTACTTTCTTGAAGTTTGCAATTAGTTGGATAGAGACCCAGCCATATTCATCCATGTTATTGCGCAGATATATATCCTTAATCAGGTTGTCATTACTGCAGCAAACAATAAACAAAACTTTACTTCTAAACTTGAATACATAAACATGTCATATAATATGTTAAGTTGGTTGAAGTAACCTGAAGTAATATTCTATCTGATTTATAATCTTAAGATGCAACTCAGAATCCAGCGGAGGGTAGTAAACTGCAGGGGGCATTTGTGCAACAAGAGGCATCCCTGGCTGTGGAGCAAAATAACATACTTGCGGCATCTCTGAACAGACAATCCAGTTATAACAAGCCATATTAAATTACTTATTAGCATGAAACTCTTATTCTGTAAACTATTACCCGGAGGAATGCCCATAAGACTGCCAAAAGGCATAGGCGGTGGAGGGAAATACGTAGTAGCACCAAGTGGAGGTGGTCTTATAAAGCCACTTGGAGCAGCTCTTTGTGGTGACATGACTGAATCTCTTCCACTAAAACTCCTCTGATGATTCCAATCCTGGTTCCGACGGTCATGATCACGCCTACCACCAAATGAACCATCTCCACGCACCTGGGACCCACTGTTGCTCCTCCTGTAATTACGTTGTTGAGGACGATCACCTCCACTCCTCTGGGCACCCTCCCTTGTAGCAGTAACATTGACATGACCATGGTCTCTAGCTGAGATATCAGAACCACCAGAACTTGTCTTTGAAAGGGTATTACTAGCATGTGAAGTGTCTCCCATTGAACTTGATTGTGAAAAGCCTCCATCCGAAGATGAACTTCCCCCTCCCTCATGCTTCATCGATTTCTGGCGAGCAGGACGCCCATAATGCTGAGTAGCATTAGGGATAGGTTTGTTAGGCTTGCTAGTTGTTTGTTTCTGAGGAGATGCTGGCGAAGATTCATTTGCAGTAGTAACCTAAGGAATAACAACATTGAAACATATCAAAATGATGAATTCTGCTATATCATAATTCTGACAAATAAGAGATAATTTCAGTAAACCACACATCATGTTGACATCTTTCCTCATAGCCATCCCAAAACATTTATTTTTTCATTGAACCATCTCGTATTAGTTTAGAAAATTAACACCAGTAGGCAATAACAGGCTTCCATCATAAGCTCCCATATCCAAATCGAAATAGGAAACTGATATTGCTAGTTATTAACCGATTATTCATGAAGTTTTTGACAAATATAAACAATAAAATGAATAGGAAAATACGAAAGGAGGATTAAGGCGAACCTGTGGAAGGGAGATCCGAGGATTGTGAGGATTCTTAGAATCATCATCTAAAAACGGCTTCTGCAAGGTGGATTCAGATAGGGAAGGCCAAGCAACACCTCCCATGACCAGGCCTCTATCAGCAGAGGCATTATAAGACCTATTCCAAGCAGCCGGGGTGGTAGAGTCATTTCCATTTTGACCGTCATCTGGACGCGTATTCACCTCAGAATCCTCCACCGTCTGCACAGTCACCTGCATCTCAGGTAGTGCGTGAGAAACTCCTGTAGAATCTCCAGAAGCTCGAGGAGGGCTGGCATTGTTGTTAACAGTCTCCGCCATCATCAACGTGTTGACTTAGGGTTTTTTTCCAAATGCTGACCTCGGAATTCGATCAGAATTTTGTTCGTTTATTATGTCAATAGAAAGGAAACCAAATTTTGATTTGAAAAAATAAAACCTGATTGAAGATGGAGAAATAGAAATAGAGAAGATCGGATCTAGACTCAATCTGATCTTTTCTCTCCCTTCCTTCCGTCGTCTTCAACCTCTCTCTGCAGCAATCGGAGTTCGCAGTCACAGTATCTTCTCTTCCTCAAACCAATTCTTTCTCCTAAACGCAGCTTTGATTTGTTCCTTCCGAATTCCGTAGACAGATTCTTTCATGTTTTTTTTTTTTTGTAAATTGCACCAAACTACCCAAATATTTTTCAATCTATAAAACATACAAACTTATTCAATAAATAATTTTATTTTTAACAATAACAAATTAACCCTGAATCATCAGTAACAGCGTTTAGACAAGCATAAGTTACCACTAAAATTTATTATATCTATTTTATTAATAATAGTTATAGTAATTCTATTCAACAAAATTTCTCTTTTTTTTTTATTATAACATAAAAAAAATTATTTCCAAAATGTTTCTTCTTATGAATTATTTCCACATCTATTTTACATGTTGTTTCATATAGTAATCACTACATTGTTAACAATATTTTTTTAATAAAGTAAATATTAGAGTAGTATATAAGGATATAATATTTATAGTCTATTTGCGTAAGAATGTTAACTGAAAAATATTACAAAACAAATACGTTATTTTATAAGGAAAGTAATTATTGAAAAACTTAAACTAGATTAAAAATTGGAAATGGTGGTTATTTAGAAAAACATAACCTTGCTTACTATATATGTGTAAATTTATATTTTATGGGTAAATTTATAAACAATTACCTAATTTGAGTGCAATGTTGTGTAATTTACGCTTCTTCTTGTAACTTTTTCAAGTTTTCTGCACTCCACTATTTCACCCACCAAGACCTTATGACGAATTCGTCTTATTTTATTATTAAATTAATTCTTGATTCTGCATAAATTTGCTGACAAAGTGAACGAAATTTTAAAAATTAGAAAGTATTCGTGACAAAACATGTTATATCTTAAAATATACATTTTTTAGGTTTGGGATAAGAGTGTAGTTAAGACTTAAAACTGTTCATGCGGAGAGCAATATCGGTCAAGGACATGTTCGGTCAAATATTTTCAGTAGTTTAAGATTTTAAGGAGAATAAGCCGGTAATGAAATGGAGCAGACAAGATTCGAACATGTGATAATATAGAAGGAAACCGGCTTGGAGGTTTGTTGTTTGAAGAACCGGATTTATGTTCTAAAGTTGAGTATTTTGTTGAAGCTTGATCGGGTTTGTTGCAAGCGTGTTGTTTTATTTAATCATACGACGTCGTTTGGAGCTGAAGAAGAGAGATAAAAGGTTAGATGAGAGCTAACCCTAACCCTAATCTGATTCACTCTCTAATTCTCCTCTCTCGTTACTCTCTCTACTCCAGCTCTCTCTTCTGGTGTTCTTGAGTGAAGAGCATTATTGATGCGTCTTTGGAATCGTTGAAGAACGAATGCCGGATCTAGACCAAGCTAGAGCTTCAACTACTCATTGTTGATGTGCAAAGTGACTTGGATAGAACTTTGGTAAGGCGGAAGCGATTTGAGATGATTGTGGAAGCGAGAGTTTGATTCGATCTAGAGAGAGCGAGCAAACGTTGTAGTGGATTGAACGGTTGATTCTTTAGAAGAATCCTCGAATGTGAGTTCTTGGATCTAAGACTTGATCCAAGGAAGAACTTTGAGGGGATTGAAGAGGAAGTGATGCCCAGATCAAGAATGAGGATTTTCCTTCAAATACTAGATTAAAATTAGACATGATTTACAAGTGAGGTCAAACATCCCTTATATAGTGGATGAGGGCCAAACCATTAGTCGGAAATTAAATGACAGAAATAAAGGCGGGAAATAAAGTCGGGGTTAAATCCCGAATTGAAAGGCCTAGACTATCAATGTCGGAAAGTAACTCCCGGAATTAAGTTCCGGAGTTACGGTTCCGAAATTAAAGTCTATTATTTAAAATGCAAAATATAATAAAATAATAATAATATTTGCTAGCTTGATGACGTGGCGCCGGAAGTCTATGCCATGGTGGAGTGGAGACATGGCATGCCACTAACGGGTCCAAGTGATGCAATGGTGCGTCGGATGATTGAGCCGGCAGCTTGGGCGATGACTTTAGCTCGGGAGCGAGTGAGAGGTCCATCGGAGCGAACCCGCAAAGCATCGTCCTACTCATCCACGGTCATGGTTGTCAAGGGCGCATCAGTCCCCCCATCTTGGATGTGAAACGTCCCCGTTTCACCGTCGTCAAATAGGGGCTCAACATAAGGGGCTAGATCCTTGACATTGAACGTTGGGTGCACGCCGTAGGAATCCGGAAGCTCCAACTTGTAAGCATTCGGACCATGGCGGGATAGGATCCGGAAAGGGCCATCACCTCGATCCGATAGTTTGCCCTTGCGTCGAGATGGAAAACGCTCCTTCCTAAAGTGGAGCCAAACAAGATCGCCGGGCTCGAAAGATATGTCGCGGCGGCCCTTGTTGCGTTGTTCGGCAAGTTGAGCGGCACGACGTTGGAGATGTGCTCTTGTCCGCTCATGAAGTTCAATGATTGAGGCAGCTCGACTTGCGGCGGTGATGTGTTCACCGTCCTTGAGTGGACGTGGTGTTAAGTCCAAAGGCGTGTGAGGATTAAGGCCGTAGACAACTTCAAATGGTGAGAGTTTAGTTGCCGAGTGCCTAGACCTGCTATATGAAAACTCCACAACCGAAAGTAAGTCCCCCCACTTACGTGGGTTGTTCCTAAGCGTTGCTCTAAGTAGAGCACCGAGAGTCCGATTAGTCACCTCCGTTTGACCATCGGTTTGGGGGTGATAACTACTTGAAAACAACAAGTTGGTTCCAAGTTTTCCCCATAATTTTCTCCAAAAGTGACTCACAAACTTCATGTCCCGATCACTAAGGATGGAACGTGGTATCCCGTGTAAGCGCACCACATTGTTAAAGAATAATGTGGCGACATCACTAGCATTTTGGGTGCTCTTACACGCGATAAAATGAGCCATTTTTTAAAAACGGTCGACTACCACAAAAATGGAGTCGTTGCCTCGCTTGGACATTGGTAGACCAACTACAAAGTCCATGGAAAGATCCTCCCAAGGTCCCATTGGTATAGGTAAAGGATAATACAATCCGTCCGGACCTTGACGCGATTTTGCTTGATGACATGTGATGTAACTTGTGCAAAACCGTGTCACATGCTTGCGCATTTTGGGCCAAAAGAAGTGCTCTTGGAGAGCGGCGAGAGTCTTGGTAGCACCAAAGTGACCACGACCCTCATGGGCCTCCTTTATCAACAAGTGGCATATGGACGAATGCGGAATACAAAGTTTTCTCACGTGGAACAAGTAGCCATCATTTATAAAGAAAGTCTCATGCTCTCGGAGGTCAAGGCATTTTGCAAATATATCCTTGAAGTCAAGATCCGTGGCATATAACTCTTTGATAAGAGCAAAGCCATGGATCTTGGCGTCCATATGCACCAAAAGGATATATCGCCGAGAAAGGGCATCGACTACCACATTCTCTTTTCCCTTCTTATGCCAAATGACATAAGGAAAGGTTTCTAGAAATTCTACCCAACTTGCATGGCGCCGACTAAAATTAGTTTGACTCTTGAGATACGAAAGAGTCGCATTATCCGAATGAATCACGAACTCCTTCGGCCACAAGTAGTGTTGCTATGTCTTTAGACAACGAACTAAAGCATATAGTTCCTTGTCATATGTTGGATAGTTGAGTGGCGGACCGAAAAGCTTTTCGCTAAAGTAAGCAATGGTGCATTGCAAAGTCGGTCTTTGAGTGCATCAAACGCTCGAGCATGGGTATCACGCCACTCAAACGTGACACCCTTGGTAGTGAGCTCATGAAGCGACGCCGCTACCGAGCTAAAGTCTTTGACAAAGCGTCGGTAGAAGCCCGCTAAGCCGAGAAAGGCTCGGACCATGGTGATCGTACTAGGTGTAGGCCACTCCCGAATAGCGCAAACTTTGGATTCGTCTACTCGGAGTCCGTCCTTAGACACGACATAGCCAAGAAAAATTGTTGTGTCCGAGCAAAAGACACATTTTTCATAATTAACATATAAATGCTCTTGTCTAAGGCACTCGAGCACTTAGCGAAGGTGCCCGAGGTGTTCATCCAAAGACTTACTAAATATGAGAATATCGTCAAAATAAACAACGACAAAATTACCCAAAAACTGGCGTAGGACATGGTTCATGAGACGCATGAACGTGGACAGGGCGTTAGAGAGTCCGAACGGCATGACAAGCCACTCATATAAGCCGTACTTCGTTTTGAAAGCCGTCTTCCACTCGTCACCCTCGGCCATCCGGATTTGGTGGTAACCGCTCCGGAGATCTATTTTTGAGAAGACGGTGGCGCCGTGGAGCTCATCCAACATGTCGTCGAGGCGCGGGATCCGATGCCGGTACTTGACGGTTATTTGGTTGATGGCTCGGCAATCGACACACATCCTCCAAGACCCGTCCTTCTTGGGCACCAAAATGACCGGAACGGCACATGGTGAAAGCGATTCACGAACATATCCCCGGTCTAGGAGCTCTTGAACTTGACGTTGTAGCTCCTTAGTCTCTTCCAGACTTGCACGATAAGCGGCACGGTTGGGTAAAGACGCGTCGGGCACCAAATCGATTTGGTGCTCAATTCCACGGATCGGTGGCAAGCCGGGTGGTAGGTCATCGGTCAAGATGTCCTAAAATTCAGACAATAAAGTAGACACCTCGTGCAGCACATTCCTAGGGTCATGGGAAGTAGATAAGCAAAAAGGGACTAGCAAGAAGCATGGTAACTTGCCTTTCTTGACCGGTGTCAAATCATGTTTCCGGGCCAAAAGTACCCTCGGCTCACACCGGCCTTTGATTATTGGGTCCGGAGATGGTAAAGTTGCATTCGTGGGAACGATGCTTCCTTTACTACCTCTAGACTCAATAGCATGGTTACTAGGGGCGGTGTTCCGGGATCCGGAAGTACTATCACCCACAACATCGGGAGGACTCCTAGGAGGGTCCGATGTTGCCGGCGCCGTAGTGGTCTCATCTATGGCTCGTTGCCTCTTCCGTTCCGCATAATCAATTAATATTTCATGTGGAGTCATAGGCAATAATGTGACTCTTTTTCCATTTTATTGGAACATATATCTATTAAGATAACCATCATGGAATGTACGACGATCGAATTGCCATGGTCGTCCTAATAATACATGTCTGGCGTCCATCTTGATAACATCACAAAAGATCTTATCAACATAGGCGCCTGTGAAAAACGTCACCCAAGCTTGTCGTGTGATGGTGTCACACGCCTTATCGGAAATAAATTGGATTTCATAAGGTGTTGGGTGGGGGGTTGTAGGCAACTTAAAGTGTTTTACCACTTTTTCGTTGATAATGTTACAACATGAACCCCCATCAACTATTAAAGAGAGACTAGTATTATTGATCAAACAACGAGAGTGGAAGAGATTCTCGCGTTGGTCAATAGGAACAAATTCTTTAACGGCCAAAATTCGACGGGATACAAGGGCGAACTTACCGGGTTGTGCCGGCCCGCAAGCCATTTGTTCGTCACATGGTTCCATGCCGTAGTAGGGGTCGGCGTCTTGATCATCCTCTATGATGATATCGCCGTCTTCTTCATCTTCCTCATCTTCATATGAGGGGTTGGCAAACAACACACGCTTGGTGTTCTGGCAATCACGTTGGACGTGACCAAATCCGCTACATTTGTAACACACGGGCTCTCTTGGCCGTGCCACCGGTGGAGGTCCTTGAGGAGTGCGGCGGAAGGCGCTTGTACCGGAGCATTGGGGCCACGTGGTGGTGCTCTTTCGGTAGCCGCTTGTCGGGTGGGTTGACCCATCCGTTGGACTCCTTTGGTGGTGCCGGACTCTTGAGAACTAGACGTGTCTCGAGATCGGTTGTTAGTAGAATAAGCGTATTGACTTTGAGAAGAGTTATACCTTGAGTATCTCGGATTCTCTTGTTGTTGTTTGTGAAGTTTCATGGCCGCATGACACAATGCACCCAAGTCTTTGTATGGGACGATCTCGAGGGGGCGCCGGATTGACGGATTAAATGATCAAACGCCACCGGAGTGAGATTGCCTTGTTGGAGCTCGGCAATTTGCAACCGCATATCGTTTTTGAAGTCGTCGGGGACATACTTCTTTGTCATGACGTAGATCAAGTGATCAAACGTCGCAACCAGTTCCCATCCTCGGCTCTCATGGACGTGTTCATACCGGTTCCACCAAGATTTTGCATCGCCTTCAAAGTACAAGGTTGCCGCTTCGATCTTCTCATATTCCTCATAGTGGCAATGCTTCAAAGCCCTTCTCATTTCTTGTGCCCAATCAAGAAACACACAAGGATCATATTCCCCATAAAATATTGGAAATTTAACTTTACCTTCCCTATGAGCTTTGTAGGGATCCGGACGGGGCGGTGGCATATCATCATGATGGGCTCGTTGATGTGCATGCCTTGGTGGGTTAGGAGGAGGCAACCATTCTTCACCTCGGTCTTGATTCTCATATGGGTCTCGGACGGGTGGGTGCCATGGACGGACATGAGTCACCCGTTCCAAGTTGGGCTCATCGTCGGAGAACTCATCAAAATCATCCCTCTCGTCATACTCATCATATTCGCGGTATGATGATCGCCGGCTAGGTCGTTGGCGGCGTTGTTCATATCGATCATTACCGGAACGTCGAGGATGATGATCTTGTTGATTGGTGTGCCGGGATTCTTCCTGGACGGGACGGTTAGTATTGTGTGCATTAAGTAAAGGTGGGGGCGATCCGTACCGTCTACGATTGCACTCGAAGCGCTTGTTCCGATCCATCGTATCCACATAAAGTAAATCATCCGGAGTCGGGCCATCGTTGATGTCGGTCTCGTTGAAGTGGTCTTTGCCGTCTTGATGATTTTGACTTTCGATGACTGAGGCAAGCCTAAGACCTTGAGATGGTTCGGTTCCCAAAAGGCCTTTGCCTTTTCGACGGGCATCGGACGTGGAAGTCTCGACCATGGTGTCATTTGGATTTGAAGCGGGACGTTGAGCGGTCGTAAGGGCCAAAAGTTGTGCCCTCATCTCCTCCAATTGTTGCTTTCGTTTAACAACTTCCTCGGATAAGGAGGCATTTTCACGTTCACGAGCATCCTGAGAGTTTTTCATATCAACGTTAGTCATGGTTCCAAATGGATACACACAATTGCAGGCAATCAAATGAGCAAGGTGACGAGTTAAGTCAACGTTACCCAAGTTCAAGTGCGTTAAGGTTCTACTTTTGGGAAGGTCGTTTGGCGGTTAGGCAAGATAAGCTAATCCAACAAAATTTGAACCAATTCACACATAAAAGGTGATAAATTTGCAACGTGTATAAGAAGATGCAAAGATAAGAAATGGACGGATTGTTAAACGACAAGTTTTACTTGCTTTTGGTATTTGACCTTTTGTAATAATCCGGTTTTTCGGATGGACCGTTTGTCGGACGTCTTTTCACTTTTTTTTTTTTTAACTTTGCAACTTTTTGATGCAAGAGAGGAAACACTTTGAAAACAAATCCGCTTTGTTGAAGAGTTTTTTTTTTTGAATATCAAAATGCGAGATATCCGAATTTGTTAACAAATAAATCCCAAGAAATTTGGTAAAATCAATTAACAAACTTGTCGGATTGGGTCGGTGAAGAGCAAATTGTGTTTGATAGATGGTTTGATGGCAAACCAAATATCTCCTTAATTTGCTTGGTGAGAAAAAAAAATTCAAGAAAACTTCAATGAACACGTAGAACAAGATGAAGGTCTTCAAGAGGGAAAGAACAACAAAGGCAAAGGAAGGATAATAAAATAACGCACAAAAACAAGAGTAAAGAGAACTCAACTTCGATCCCTTTGCTCTGATGCCAATTTGATGCGTCCTTGGAATCGTTGAAGAACGAATGCCGGATCTAGACCAAGCTAGAGCTTCAACTACTCCTTGTTGATGTGCAAAGTGACTTGGATAGAACTTTGGTAAGCCGGAAGCGATTTGAGATGGTTGCAGAAGCGAGAGTTTGATTCGATCTAGAGAGATCGAGCAAACGTTGTAGTGGATTGAACGGTTGATTCTTTAGAAGAATCCTCGAATGTGATTTCTTGGATCTAAGACTTGATCCAAGGAAGAACTTTGAGGGGATTGAAGAGGAAGTGATGCCCAGATCAAGAATGAGGATTTTCCTTCAAAATTAGACATGATTTACAAGTGAGGCCAAATATCCCTTATATAGTGGATGAGGGTCAAACCATTAGTCGGAAATTAAATGACGGAAATAAAGGTGGGAAATAAAGTCGGGGCTAACTCCCGAATTGAAAGGGCTAGACTATCAATGTCGGAAAGTAACTCCCAGAATTAAGTTCCGGAGTTACGGTTCCGAAAATTAAAGTCTATTATTTAAAATGCAAAATATAATAAAATAATAATATATTTGCTAGCTTGATGACGTGGCGCCGGAAGTCTATGCCATGGTGGAGTGGAGACATGGCATGCCACTAACGGGTCCAAGTGATGCAATGGTGCGTCGGATGATTGAGCCGGCAGCTTGGGCGATGGCTTTAGCTCGGGAGCGAGTGAGCGGTCCATTAGCGCGAACCCGCAAAGCATCGTCCTCCTCATCCACGGTCATGGTTGTCAAGGGCGCATCAATTATCTCCTTTCGAGGTTGTTGTTTGAGTATGAGTGTTCTCCTCTACAGAAAGCGAGATCGAGCGATAGATCCTTAGACGATTGCTAGCTTGAAAGATACTTCGAACCAAAAATTGTGGTACACGAAGAATCCAACAAAACTGAATCAATTACACACAAATAAATAAGTGATATTTTGCGAACGTGTGTAAGAAAATGGAGAGGCGGAAGATGGATGGATTGTTCACTCGGTAAGTACTACTTGCTTTCGGTCTTTTGACCTTTTTGTAAAATCCCATTTTTCAGATGGACCAGTTTGCCAAACGACTTTTCAACTTGTGTTTTTTGTTTCTTTTTGAAACTTTTTGTGCAACTTGATGCAATAGATGAAACACTTTTCTTTGGATACAAATCCGTTTTGATGAAGAGTTTTTGCTTCTTTTTTTTTTGAATATCAAATACGAGATATCCAAACTTTTGTTAACAAAATAACCCAAGAAAACTTGGTGAAAGCAATTAACAAAGTTATCGGATTGGGTCGGGTTAAGAGTAAGACGGTTTGATAAATGGTTTGATGGCAAACCAAATATCTCCTAAGTTTGCTTTACAAATCGATCAAAGAAAAATTTTCAAGAAAACATTATGAACGATGAACAACATGATGAACAACATGAAGATCATGAAGAACAAATGAAGAACATCATGAACAAAAGGCTAAAAAGGTTTATAGTAATAACGCACAAAAGCAAGAGTAAAGAGAACTTAGCTTCGATCTCTTTTCTCTGATGTCAATTTGATGCGTCTTTGGATGCGTTCAAGGATAAACTTTGGATCTAGATTGATACAGGGTTAGCCGTCAGTTGGCCCGGTCTTTCAACACCAAGACTCTCAATGAAGAAAATGGATAAAAAGATGGAAACTTGAAATAAAAATGGAGGAATGATCCAATGATTGTGAAGGATCGATAGATGGATAGATCTGGTCGAACCCTTAAGGCAACCAAGAGCACGATAGGGAAACAAAGGCCCTAACACACAACTTGGAATGACTTGAAGAAGCCCTTCCGCTATAATCTCACACAAAGGGGAAAGCGATTGTCCCCAAAGCACGAGAAGTCACCCGGAGATGATTGAGAGCACCAACTTGCCAATCCAAGTGACACAACTCAAAACAGCGCCAAAGTTGTTGGGCAAACGAATTCCGCTCACACAGTAAGGTGTCTCGATTCCACGAGAAGAATATGGGATAGAAGAGAAACAATACTCGAAAGTACTTGTGTTTAATTCATTCAAAGGTAAGCAAGAAGGACGTCCACCCTAGACCTTATATAGGCTAGAGGTGCGTCATCTAGGGTTTCTTACGGGCTATAGGCTTGATCCAAGATCGAGCCCAATCTAGCTTAAAGAGATAAGATCAAATCTCCAAGAGATAAGATCAAAAATAAAAGATAAATAAAATAAACTAATGAGTTGAACTAACAACTCTTAAAAGCCCAAAACGAATAATTAAAAGCAAGCCCATCTTTTATTTAAAAGATGTCCAAGAATGGGCTTTAAAATAAGAAGCAAGCTGGGCCTAATTTAGCCACTTAAATTAGCCCGAATTCTCCTTTCTTCCAATGCAGCCCGACGTGCTTCTTCTTCATACGGATCAAGTGGATCACGGCCCATTCTCTCCTCCAAGTCTCGGCCATGATCTCGGCTGTCTCTCATGATCTCAGTCGTCTCTCTCCACATCTCGGTCGAGCTCTCTCTCCACATCTCGATCGAGATCGTCTCCATGGGTAACTCGTCTCCTCTTGCTCATAGGCCCATAGGTGCAAGGGAGTGAAGTCGAGCTGAGAGATGCTCCTGCATCATAGATCAAGCTAGAGTTTCAACTACTCTTTTGTTGATGTGCATCGCTGTAACTTTGGATTGAAATGGGTGGCAGAAGCAATTGAGATGGAAGCGGAAGCGAAGGTTGATTCGATCTAGAGAAATCGAATAAACCTTTTTGATGTGGATTGGGGTTTGATTCTTGAGACGAATCCTCGAATGTGGTTCCTTGGATCAAAGATTAGATCCAAGTAAGAACTTTGAGAGGATGGAATAGAGAGTTGATGTCCAAGCTAAGTAGGAGGAAAAATTTCTCAATACCTAGTAAATTTGAACATGAGAAAACAAGTGAGGCAACACATCCTTATATAGAGGGTGTTCCCTAACTATGGGTCTACGGGCCAAAATAAGTCCATACACGGGAGGCCCAAAAGGGAAAAGCTAAAGGGATAAGTTAAAAGGGAATATTCTATAATGAATATCCATTTTATTACAATAAAAGAAAAACATAGAAAATATAGTTCAAAATGTGCTAATTTCATGCCGTGGTGTCGGAAAGACGAGACATGCCGCTAACGGGCCAATAGGCGTGGGCGGAACCGGTAGTCTATGCCATTGTGGTGCGGAGACATGACATGTCACTAACGGTCCAAGTGATGTAATGGTGCGGGTGATAATAAAGCCGGTAGCTTGGACGATGGCTTTGGCTCGGGCACGGGTGAGTGGTCCATCGGAGCGAACCCTCAAAGCCTCGTCCTTGTCATCTATGGTAGACGTAGTCAAGGGTACATCAGGATATGGGTATGACTCATTCCGATTCCTAATTCCATGGGAATCGTACAAAACGAGCCCTTAGGATTTTGTTGTTGTTTATTCCAACTTGTGATACACAAGACTTTACTATCCCGACGATCAAATGTTTCAATTCAGTCTCTTTAGGATTATAAATTTATTTTTTTGATAATGGAAAACAATTAGGTTGGTCTACTTTGTATAGATAGTCCACCCTAGAGCATCCTTACGGATGAGAACACGAAATTCTAGATCAACAAAAAATTGGTGTTGGGTGTCGAGATTCCCAAATGGGTCAGTTGGTTAGCAACACAATTGATTTCTTTGAAAACATGTCTGATCTGGATATCGTCAAAGAAACGAAGATCTAATCTAGAGTAGGATAAAATCATCTCGACCTCCTATTGACAACTCCAAAAATCTTGGAGTGTCTTGATAACACACAAATTATCATTCTCGGTTTCGATCTTTTTTATTTGCAATCTGGTAGTTTCAAGCCGGATTTAAGAGCAAACGCTTCAACTATTATTATTGAGCTAACGTTATTTTTTTTATCACTGATGCTAATTGCCTCATCATATTGATTTTGAATCACAAAGTCAATGGATGTTACTCCCGAATTGAGTTTGGATCCTTCAAAGTTGAGGGAATCAAGGTTTTGGTTTTTCCACATAATGTTGTGTTTTTTTCTGTTTGGTCATATTGTTATCCTTTGTTGGCGGTTTGATATCGTAATCGTCCTTATCAATGATGGTGTTTTCCAATTATGAATTCGGTTTTTGATGAATGTAATTAAACCATTGATGGGACCGGTGAGCACATTATTAAAAATAATTTTGTGTCTAAAGAATCAGATGCTCCACCAGAATGCTGCAAGGCAGGAGAACCTCGTAAGTCCAATGTTGTTTTTTTGTT
This sequence comes from Fagopyrum tataricum, assembly GCA_002319775.1. Lineage (NCBI taxonomy): Eukaryota > Viridiplantae > Streptophyta > Magnoliopsida > Caryophyllales > Polygonaceae > Fagopyrum > Fagopyrum tataricum. Next base: position 39,268,066 of record CM008279.1, on the reverse strand, counting down.
ATTTCTTGTAGGAGGTCGTTTGCTCTTTAGCTTTCATGACTTATGTTGCTTAGTCAAACGCAATTGACCTATTAATTTTTATAATGATTTGCTTATTAGAGGGACAGTTAATAGACGGTAAAATAGATTTTCAAGATGATAATTACACAATTCGCAATTCATCTAGCTTTGTCATTGCTCCACACATTTGTCATGCCTGTCAGTTGGCTAAAAGCAAACGTCAACATTTTCAACATTTTTGCCAAGATTTTTGCCAAGTCTACTGCTTGCATTTTTGCTCCCTTTAATGTTTTGCATTGTGACTTGTGAATATTGTCTTGTTGATTCTTAGTGAATTTTGTTACTAATGAATATTGTCTTGTGCTGATTCTTAGCGGTTTTTGTTACTACCTTTTTGCTGAATGATTTTACAACTTTTGCAAGTCTTCTTTTAAAACACAAATACAAATGTTATTATACATACGCTCATTCAATCTTAATTCAATATAGTCATCACTCATCAAGCGTCTCCATTATAACATGGAAGGCGAGTTCTAAATAACTCGGCCATTCCTTTTATCAACATCAAGGTATTATACGCTCACTCTTTGTTTAACCGCGATTCTCCTTAAATGGGAAGGTTGAGCAAATCCTTAAACATTCTAAACGATAAATCTCGGTATCTCTTTCATAGAACCCTCTCTGAAACACCGCAAAATATGTAAGGGCAAACATGAAGGCTATAATTCAACACTAAAAATAAGTTCAACTTGACAGCAACTCGAAAGCAGCACATTCTTTCAAAAACATGTAAACAAAAATGAGGCCATTTGTTCATCTGTCCATTTGAAACTTAAGGATGTCTGCAGAATGTTTGGCCAAAGACAGGTTAATTCGGTATTGACAGGGGATGAACTTGGTGAAGACGGATTGGTTGCCTAGTTCAAATGCTTTCAGATGATAATAGTTTACAATGGCAACAACAGAACAGGGCAAGGAATGAACTCTGCCAGCAGATTTGCGTCGACGTGCTTTGAGTGGATTGCCTCCATGCTCAAGACAACTAAGTCCAAACTCATCTCATCAGCAACTTCGCCTATGATGGCTGTTGGTTTGCTCCCTTCCCCTAGTCTTTCTAACAGCTTGAAATCCTCCAAACCGCCTAGCATTTTCACAAATAGAAGGATTTTTGGATTATAAATGGTTCCAGAAATTAGAACAGGGTATGCAGTTTTTTTTTGCTAAACTCCACTGTCTACCTTAAATTTGAAACTCAAAGTAGGTAATTTTACATACCTTCAGACAAATGCCAACGGATGCTAGCAAGTTGAGTTTCATGTTCAGGAAGTGAATCTTTCAGCTGTTGATCGATAACTGCAGACAAATGCAAAAGGAAAAAGTTGGAAAAAAAAAAACTAGTGATGTGGTAAAGCACAGAATGTGGAAGAGGAGCCCTCTTCCATGCTACTAGCAGGAATGAAACCCTTTTGTGAGGGGCTAACATGCTACAACAACCTTGTTGTGCTTTCAAAAAAATAAGCTACAGCCGGAGGACTAACAGAAACAGTGTAACGCTACATGACATGAATTTAATTAAATCAGTTGCTGAAAAAAATTGTATTTTAATGCTTAGGTCTAAATTATGAACACTCTTATAAGAGAGTATAAAAGGAGCAGCCAGTTCACGCACCTACAACAGTTATGTCAGCCCCATACTTCTTTGCTAGAGCTGCAGTGGTAGCAGCAGCCTACCAGACATCAGCAAGAATCAGAAATTTAGAACCATTCTACACGGAATAAATTCTATTATCAGAAGCAAGATTCGAGATTCCTTCTATAGTTCTACACATCCTATGATATAAAGCCAGCTTGTTTTCAAACTACACATGAGTCTATTAGGTATCAACTTATCATCACTTGCATTCTTATTGGCATAAAGAAGGGGCCTTTAGCAATGAGAAATATACAATATGGTTCATAACATAATAAGGTTACTTCATAACCTTTTGCTTCTCATTGTTATGGAAAGCAGTCCATTCTTTCATAAAAAATATTCCCCTAAAACATTAAATATTATCGATTATGCATGATGTCTAAGTCTAATTAATTTCAATTCAAGTAATCGTTGATGGATTAGATAAAAGTAGTCTTCTTATTTTCCATCATTAAATTAAATAGTATCATGTATGAGGTATAATTCAATTTCATCCCAGTTAATTAGTCAGAAGAGACCTTCTAGCGTATACAACAGCAAACTCATACTCAAGTCCACCACATAAAAACTAATACCTGTCTTGTTCCCTCAGATAGATAAGGATTCCTGTCAGTAATAGGCAGAAGCAGATGCTTGAAATGGGTAAAGGCATCAGTGGCAACATTGAGTTCGGATTCTTGTGGTTGAGCCTTTAATGAACACAAACCTGGAAAAGATCATTGGTCTATAATCTGACCCTTAATTTGATCATAAATTGAATGTAGCAAATCTTTTATGATTAAATTATAAGCACCTCGTTATACTGTATCACAAACAGCTTCTTCTAATTAAAACACTAATCACTTACATAAATACATGAAAACAGGGAAACTAATTGTGGGAATGCTTAGGTAACACAACTATTTCAGCCACCATTGGTTCACTGATGACAAATGCAAGAAGTTAAGTTTGTCAAAAAGTCCATTTTGGTTCTTCTTAACGGTAAGGGAAATGCAAGGGATAAATTAACACATAGTGAAAACCAATATTTTTGGGCCAAAATTAACTTCCATACAAATTGAAAATTCAAAGGTAAAGTCCAATATGCATGGTTTATGCCACAGAACTAAAAACTGCATACTATAAACAAAGAGGACAACAACATCAATTCAGTTGGATGATAAATGCTGCAGAAAAAAGCATATTTCATACAGCAACCAAGATATGAAGGAAACTAAGGCTTTGGACAACAATTGGCAAAGTAAAAATGTACTTCAGGTTAAGTTCAAGTTCATCTTTTCTGTTTATACACCCCGGTCAAACTTCACAGGGCATTTTATGCATCTCATTATTCAGGTACAAGTCACTAAATCCAACAAGAACTAGCAAGTTAAAGCAACTAGGCATTTACTAACTAGCAATGTAAATTCCTCACAAAAAAAGTTCGAAAACCTCCCAAGACCAGAATTACAACATGCGATTCTGAAAACTAGAGATTGCAAATTCGACATCCAATCCTGCCTCGAACTCGAAACCATACGACAGCCCAAAATGAAAAAAAAAAGGAAAGAAAAAAGAATGGAACTGAAGATCATCTCAAGTGAAAAGATGTTACCGTTGCGAGCGATTCTGTGAGGCCTTGCAAAGAGGGAGAAATCGTGAGCGGAGACCTTGAAAGAAGAAGATAATGTCCGACAGAAAGGAGAGGGAGTGGAAAATGAAGGAAATGGATGAGGTTTTGTGGTGGAGGGATCAACAGGCACAGTAGCCAAGCAGTGTGCAAACGCCATGGATGAACTCGAGATAAAGACCTTGCCGAAGAGGATAGTGAGGAGAAGAAAGTTTGGCCTGCGAGCTGCGATGCTTGTAGAAGAACCCAGAAATTACTCCTTATGCAAGCTGCGCGTTTCGTATTCCAAATTTAATTTTCAATTTCTAAAAATTAATTAATCATTATTTTACATGAAAACATTTGGGAAGAGTACAATAGGTAATAAAAAATCTAACCACAACTTGAAAAGGTTTGGTTTTAAATCACTTTAAAAAAAAAAGAAAAAAAAAAAATTCCGACCTTCAATACTTGTGATAGTAAGGTTCAACGAGTCTTCTTGACATAGTCAATAAATTTTCTTGACGGTCTATATACATTCAACAAGTTTTCTTGACGGTGTAGAAATTGTCAACAACATTTATTAAAAGTCAAACAAGTTGTCGACAAGACAACAACGCTTTTTGACATTCAAAAGCTTCTTAACAATTGAATTTGCTCCAAATTTGCTTTGGAATGAAAATTATAATTTCGGTTGGATGGTTTTTTTTAATCTCAACAAACTACAATAAATATCATCAAATAAACTAGAAAAGAATGGGGTGTAAAGCTTTTTTGTTTAAAGGAAACAAATTAGACCCCTCTACTTTTATGATAAAATTTTAAATATAAAAATAATTAATTAGTGGAGCATAGGAGTAAAACGTAAAAATGAAAAGGCTATAAAATGTGCTTTCAAAACAAATCTCGTAAACCCTAATGGAACCCGTTGTCAGATCCGACGAAGCCCTAAACCGCGCCTTCGCACGATCCCAACCTAGCAATCTCCTCTCCGATCTCCATTCCGGCATCTTCTTCTACGACACCGGAGGCCGGCAAGTGGCAACATCCATCTATTCTTCGTCTACAAGTATATGTTCGAGTGAATTAACATCTTTGACATGGTTTTCTGGCTGCTGACTTCAGATCTTGTGGATCATTCAAGTCATGGCCATCGTTGAAAAACCAGATCTCACATTTCAATCATCACCATACAATCGCAACTACACTCTATAAATCATTTGCAAATCAGTGACATTTTCCTATTCTCATAAAAAAAAGAGAAGACCATTTTTATCCCAAAATTTATCCTCTTCTAAAACCCTAAAAATTATTCAGATTTTCCTAATCGTCTCAAAATGGATTTCGTGAAGTGTGTGGGTATCATTGATCTTCTCAAATCAATTCTTCGTTGCAGTTCAAATCCAATTTGATTTCCAAGTTCTAATTTAGTTCAATTCATTGTTGATTTTCAAGTTCCAAACCTGTCAATTCAATTCTCCACTGATCTTCTCAAAAAATAGATTTTCAAGTTCTAATTTAATTCATTTTTTATTTGCTTCACGTTCGTGATCCTCATATTCTTGTTGATTTTTGTATTGCAGTATGCTAGGTTTCTTAGTCACTTGTATGTTGTTGTTGTTCATCGCTTCGTCTCCTCCCACATTATCGAATGCTTCTTGTGGTTGTGGAATGTAAATTGGACTTGTGTAACTCGATGAAACTTGGACTTGTGTAATTTGACGGACCTTGTGTAATTGAGAAATTATTTTGGACTTGTGTAATTGATAAATTACGTAATTGAAAAATCACTTTGGGCTTGTGTAATTGAAAAATCAAATGAGGGATTGTGTAAAGATGACATATTTTATATTTATGTTATTGACCCATATTTTTGGCTTGTGTAACTCGACATTATGTAAACGAGACTTGTGTAAATCTGTAAATCAAGGCTTGTGTACAAAATCGATGGTGCTTGTGTACAAAATCAATAAGGCTTGTGTACAGAATATAAATTGATAGGGTTTGTGTTAGACCTGTGCAAATCCGGGCCGGTCCGTCCAGCCCGCCCGGGAAAAACACGGGTATGGACAACGAGTTTGGCCCGTTTGAGCCCGGCCCGTATTTTGGTGGGACAGGTATGGGTAGCCATTTTAGCCCGCGGGCTGGCCCGACCCGGCCCGTATATATATATAATTATTTTACATAATAAATTAATAATATATTTTTAAAACCCTAATTCCCTAACATTTTCTAAGTTTTCTTCTGCCGTCACCCTAAATTCTCGACTAATCGACTCTTTGAGTCTCTTTCCTCAATTCTCTGACTTCTCGTTCTCTCCCTCGGTCGCCGAATCTCCTGCCTCTCCGCCTCAGTCTCCTTGTAACTAATTTTCATCAACTTTGTTCCATGAACTTTGTCTAACAAATACAGGAACGAAATTAAAAACTGCACAGGAATATAACTGGGCGGGCGGGCCAGCCCGTCGGCCTGCCTGAGTTTTTACGTGGGTGGACATGGACAAGCTTAGAGGCCCGTATAAGCCGGGCCGGGCCAGCCCGTACATTTCGGGCAGATTTTTGGTTTTGGCCCGGCCCGAGCACGGATTTGCACAGGTCTAGTTTGTGTAAATCGATATGGTTTGTGTAAATCGAAGGATCGCTTGGGTAATTACAATTTTTTTTTGTAAAACCGAACGTTATGTTTGTGTAACACTAATTTGTGTAAGTAGACATTAAATATAACTCCAAAAAAATAACAATAGATTACCAAGTTCAATTAGTCTAATGGGTATAATTGTGAGAGGACCTGTCACCAGAGTTCGAAAACACTAACTACAATATTTGTATTTTCAATAAACCTTGTGTAGCTCGATTTTTAGGTATGAGCTTTTGAAGCTCGATTTAGGTCTGGACTTTATTTAATAGATTGGGCTTGAACTTCTGAAAATAGAAATTATCAATTAGCCCTATCAATATACACAAGTTTACAAAATAAACCTACTTACCCATTTCTTCCAACAATCTACATGTAATCAACACACTAAAGTAAACACCATCATAACATGTCAATTCTATAGAGATATAAGACAAGTCATAGTACTCCTAACTCAAGCTCATTTCCCTATTGTAGCAAGACCCTATGTCAATGGACCTTCTATGGACGCTCCATATACACCTAAGTCACCATAAAATAATCATCATATAAACTTTGAATAAAATGAACAATGCATCTATATTAATGTCTCACTTTTATGTGCTAAATCATGCCTACAAGTAAAAACAATGTACAATCCTCTTTTACATATCAGTATAAGCAAAATCAACTCTAAAAGTTGAAACAATTTTCATCTATTTAATCAATAAAAATACAAGGGTATTTTAGTTTACTAGAATTCAGGAAATTTATATTAAGATCTAATGGGCCAATATATAATCAATAAAAATATAAGTGAATCCTAAAAGAAAATTTATCCAAACACTTAACAGAGAAGTAATTGATTAAGACATAGGCCCGTCCATTAGCATATTCTATTCGACTAATAGTACGGGACCCTGTTTTTTGGCCCATAATATTTAATTTTTAGTTCTTTTATTTAACAAAAGAGTGTTTGTCATGGTGGTTAATACTCTATACTATGTTATATAATTTTTAAATTAATAATTTAAAAAACTTACGTTAACACGGTGTCTCTAAAAATCATTGGACGGTCTTTTTTTGATACTGTACGGTAAGAAATTAGGCTGGATCATCTTCTGGAGACTCTCCATCCTAGGGCATCCTTCCGGATGAGGTCATCCACTAAGGGAATGGATGAGGCCGAAACCAGCGGAAAATCGTGTCTCATATCAACAAGCTCGTCTGCAACACCATTGACTTCCCTGAAGACATGACAGATCCTAACCTGACAGAAACTAGCTAAAATATTAGTAATATCTGACATAATAAGGTTGAGATTCCAAGAGACTTCCAAACTTGTTTAATGGAATGACCTCTAAACACTTCATTATTTTTCTCTTCTTCAATTAGATAAATGTATATTCAAAATATAACAACATGAAATAGTGTCGGTCAGAGTAACATGAAAATTGAACGAAACCATCTCTAAACATACCAACAATGCATTGTTATTGTGACAAAAGAATATTAGACATGCATACTTATAAGACTTAACAACCTTTTTAGGATTTCTTTTCTACAACATAATTCTGAGATTATATCTACATTATAACTATGTAGGTTATAATAAACAAAACTTGCTTATTAGTTATTGTGCCTCGTTCCACATTTGAAGGTTAAGTAGGTGTTCTTAGTTCTTAGACGATTTATGGTTTCATTTAAAATTGAATGAAACCATCTAGGTTCAATAAAACAAATCATAAAACTTAAAAAGATTTCAAAACAAGAAAATAGTACTTACATTTGTAGGTTTAGTGTTGATCCCATTACCGGAAGCAAGTGAAGATGAATTTCTTGAACTACAGATCGCTACACCAAAGAGGAATGAGACCAGAGATAACGATTATGCCGAGTGGTATTTGATGGAGAAGACGCCATGAAAAGGGACCGTCAAGAGAGAGGAAATTTGGCGGCAGAGAAGAATATAATTAAATATTTTCAAGGAGAGAGGAAAAACTAATTTGTATACCGCTTATTTTGTCAAATTTGAAACTTTGGTGGTTAATTTTACAAATTTATGGTCTCTGAAAATTACTTTAAAAAATTTTCTTTATTTTACATCACCCTATATTTTCACATTTTGAAGGGAATTAATTAGTTATATTAAGCTAAACGTATATTGCCTTATAATTTATAGGAAGTGTTATTTGCGCACCGTTCAGTTTACTAGATGTTGACAAAAGTGGTAGGATGATGACACAGGGCGAGTGGACTCAAAGGTCGCCGGCATTGGCGATGGGATGAGCGTACTCGGATGGTACTGACGTAGGGATTGGGTGTACTCGGATAACGCTTGCAGTGGGATTCATGTACTTGGATGGCATTGACGCATGATCTGACACTCGTCAAATTCGGATGTTGGTCAATGATCATAAGTATTATTATTGAATTTAGAACGTTGGGAAATCACTTATAAATATGAGATGAATCTGTAACACCCCGAATCCGTAGGACTCGAAGTGCTACTGGGCCAGGATCTCACAATGGATCCTAACCCTAGCCTGACAGCAAGTTCACTGAATCTTACAACAAGGCACAAATAGATTAAATACAAAACATCAAACTGATATATATACATATCAAAAAGTAATACATAAGTACCGCTGAGTACAAATAAAACATAAACTGTACATATGAAATATCTCATATCCCCGATATCGACCCAGTGTACGGAGCCCTCAGCGGATCACCCACTCTAGATCACTCTGCAGCTCTCCTAACCTGCAAAGGATCTACAACACGGTATAAAACCGTTAGCTAACCATACATATATATATATATATATATATATATATATATATATATATATATATATATATATATATATATATATAGATGATAAGCATAAGCACAATCACACCACAAGGAATAATAACACATCATCATGCTTTCACACATTTACCTGGTTTATTATCTTTATAAAGTCCAAACACTCAAGCATATATATATATATATATATATATATATATATATATATATATATATATATATATCAATATGAATGTATGTGACACGAGGAATATAACCCTCGCCTCTAGGTGCTCATGGCAGCTGGAGTGGTCTCTGGTCACACTCACCCATGTACCCTGAGGGAATGGAGAGTGGCCAACCGTTTACCAAGTCTGACTCAACCACAGAGAACCGCCCAGACTCCAAAGGGATGAAAAGGACAGCTGTCAAGCCCTACAATGGACGATCACTATACCATAGGTCGGTAATCATCATAACTCATGCTATAAAGCAAATAACACACACACCACTCATGCACACATCCAATATAAGGATGGTAGCTAAGTAAGTCCTATGGACTTACCTCAACCTCGGAAGTCTCAAACCCAATTGGCTCCAACTCTGGAGATCAACACTGCCTAATAACAAGGCATAACCATATATCAAACTCATATCCATCACAGGGGTCACACCTAGACCCAAGGGATCCATAAGGATCGTATCCTAACTCATAAACCTCAAAGTCATAACCGGCATAAACGATAACATGATCATCCTCATTCTATTCTCATATATGTACCTAACATGCCACTAAACCGCTCATACTAGGGAAGGAAAGGATCTACCCAACTCTAGGTAGACCCGGGACAAGACGCACCTGCGTGACGGAAAGACGCAGGGGCGGATCAGGCAACCCGCAGGCGCGGCAATGCTCGGCCGTAGGCGCGGTGACAGCGGCCGCAGGCACGGGCGCAGGCGCTGTGACACGGCTCCCGCAGGGGCGGTGGCTTCTGGCCGCGGGTGCGGCGACAAGGTACCCGCAGAAGCGGCTTCTCTGGACCGCGGGGGCGGCGACAGTGCAGAAGATGATCCCGGGGTTCCTCTTCGGCTCTTCACGTGATCAACTCACGTCTTCTTCATTCCAAAGTCACATACAACCATATACATACACATACCAACATCAATCTACATCAACATACATCTAATCCTAAGCTAGGAAGAGAAATCAAAGGAAGAAAGAAGAGAAGAAGAAGAAGGCTTACCACACTTGTGGTCCTAGGCTGCACAGAAGATCAACACCCAACCTCACTGGCTTCCAAGCTCAGCAACACACCTCAAGCTCATCAACAACATTATCCACACAACAAAACACTTCCAAACTCAAGGAAGATCAAGATCAAGGTCAAGGAGAGAAGAAGAAGAAGCAAGAAGGACGTAGGGTCTGGAAAAAGGAGTGAAAACCCTTGCTCACGAGCCAAGGGAGAGACTTAAGAAGGAAGGAAAGGAGAAGGTAAAGCACGGTCAAAGAGTCAACAAAACCGGCTGCAGCCGTCGGAAACCGCAGGGGCGGTTCCCTGAGCCGCAGGGGCGGAAACCCGCTGGGGCGGCACACAAGCCCGCGGGGGCGGAAAAGATCACATCTTGGCCTAAGCCAAATCTCGGCTAAGGTAAACTCGGTCCAAAAGACTAAGGCTCTTACAGAATCCACATTCTTTTCATTCTCACAATTCCGAAAGATTACGACACATAACAAATTTCTCTTTTTTCTGCAAAATGTCTTCATATGACGAGGACGATGATGCTAGCCTTCATTCGAGGGGGATAATTATATTGATTCAGATTTTTTTTTACACATTTCGTTGTATTTTTTGTAATATATTTTTCCGTTTTAAGCTTATCTAGTTAAGATTTAATTCTTTATTATGCGTATTTTTTTATATTAATGAACTTGTAGTTATTTCATATGTTATTATGTGTATTTGTTGCTATATATTATGTGGATTTTTGTTATCAGAAAAAATTGATTGAATTCATTCGAAAATATTTAGGGCATCCAGATCATCCACACTATGTTAAACTATTTATCTATATTTTAGACTCGCGATTTCTCTTCGACCTATAAACTTTATTGGAAAAGGCTCATATTATAGGAAGAACATAAAAATGGTGTTGGTCATTCATTAATAGATCGGGTTTAAATAGTGTTGGTACTTTAGGATTACCTATTTTAAAATCATACAAAAAAATGTGATCGTAGTTAGATAGGATTTAACAATTTTATTTTTTTTTAAATTTTAACTACTTATACGGCTAATTTTTAGTTTGTTTAAATATTTTATTTTGAACAAGATAATATTAATATTTACTTTTATATACTTTGATCGCATCAAAATATTTTTTTTCTTTTTTTTATTTTATATTTTACCCATCTTCTAAAGAACTCAAATAAAATATAGCAATATTTTGATAGGTGGTACGTACTAATCTTGGTTCAGACAAATGACTCGTCAATAAAATATAATAATATGATAAAAAAAATCTTAATTATAATAAAATTTTAAATAAATCTTGCACAAGGTGTTGTGCTACATAAGTAAAAAAAAAAAGTTATTAGACGTACCGGTGAATTACTATTTGTAATCAAAACTACGCACTTCGCGTGCGTAGTTGAGTGGACTTCAACTACGCATATGGGGTGCGTAGTTGGAGTTTAGAAAAAAAATAAAAATTGAACAAAGTGAATTACACACTTGAGGAGCGTAGTAAGAGTAGTTTTAAAAAAAAAATTTTTTTTTTTTTAAAACTCCTACTACGCACACCAAGTGCGTAGTTGATGAATTCTCAACTATGCACACCAAGTGCGTAGTTGATGAATTCTCAACTACGCACGCGAAGTGCGTAGTTACGGTGACGAATAATAATTTTTACCGATACGTTTAAAAATCAAGTAAAAAAATATTGTAGAATTTTCTAGCTTGATAATGCCCAAATGTCATAGATTCTTTACAGATATAATCATCAATTTTCGTTTTCGTATTCTCTCATATATTACCCTCAACTTCTAATATAACGGTTAACTTTTTCAAAACAATCAGAGATGATGTTTATAGATTTCTTTTGTTGTTGTAATTATTTTATAATTTTCTTAACCATTTCATAACTACTTGAATAAGTTTCGTTACAACAACTTTTATATATATATATATATATATATATATATATATATATATAAACATTCACTTGAAGAATAGTATTTGACACATATTATCAATATACTCGGTTCCCGTTTGGTTGGAGTGATGGAATGGAAACGGAATGGAATTGGTAGGGGAAGGAATGAAAATAGAAATAATTAGGTTAGTTTTATGTGTAAAAAGACCTCTAAACAAACATAGTTTTTGATTGATTCGGAATCATTCTGTTATCATAAATTATTTCTAACGATACCAAACGAGCCCGAGTGTCCGTGATGGAATGAAAACGGAATGAAATCGGTTAAGGAAAATGAATGAAAATGAAAATAATTAGATTACTTTTATGTGTAAAAAGACCTCTAAACAAAGTAACAAACATAATTTTTGATTGATTCGGAATCATTCCGTTACCGGAAATGATTTCTAGCGATACCAAACGAGCCCTCAATATGTATATTCGTATATGGTACAGAATTCTAAACTAGTTTGTGGCAGCATACATGAATAAAGTAAAATAATTTGTAAATTTTACCAGTAAAGCGGGGATAGCTCAGTTGGGAGAGCGTCAGACTGAAGATCTGAAGGTCGCGTGTTCGATCCACGCTCACCGCATAATGTTTTTTGTACTGCAGTCTCTCCTCAACAATATTTTATTTATCATAACGATGAAATTATATCAAAATTGCTTATTTCTGTATAATTCTCTGTATACAAAGGTTCATATGAGATAGTTTATACTGCAGTGCAGGGTGAAGGACCCAAAAATGCTTATTTATGTATAATTCTCTGTATACAAAGGTTCATATGAGATAATTTATACTACAGTGCAGGGTGAAGGACCTAAAAAAATAACTATAACATATGTGAGAGCTATGTTTCATAAAAATAAAATTTGATCGTGTAACCTGCAACTATAAAGTCCTGTATATACTAAGAACTCTACAGTCTCCACTATATGGGCGGAGGTTCAGAAGAATAGAGATCAGAAACTGGTCACAAGCGCAATGGCAACCAAGAAGAGAGTCAATGCCCAGTGCTTCATTTCTGTTGAATGGGCTCCTGAATCTTTTGTTGAAGTTGTGCTTGTCGGTGACGCTTCTGGGTCCAAAGTGGAAGGGTTAGTTGGCGAGCTCTGAGGACTCGAAAGCGAGGTCTTAGGAGGATTAGTAACAGATGGACTTGTTGAATCCAACGAGTAATTACCTGATAAGAATAGGATGAGTTCATATTAGACAGCAACAAACCGTTATAATGAGAGTTAAAAAGACAGATAGAGATGTGTTTGACGCTCACAGTCGGATTCCTCCCAGCCCAACACCAGTTTCTCCCGATCAAAAACAATCCGGTATCCAGTCATGAAGTTCTCTGAATGATCAAAATCAACATTATCACAAAATGAAAGAAAAGGAAGCAACATGATTGATTAACTGCTTCATTAGAATTAGTTTTACACATTTCTCCTCAACATTATCAAACAATTGTGTCCTCTTCTTTAGCTCTTGGGCAAATTCTGGTGATTTAATGCCATCTACATGTTTTTGAATTACAGATTGAATATATATACACTAACACACACTAACTCTAGCTTAAATCACATTTGTTTTCTTTAATTTCCTTGCTTATTTAAGCTATTCTTTGCAATCTGGGACAGAATGATCTATGCCTCTCTGTGCATAAACGTTCAAAATCTCCTAGTGAAGTAGCCATTGATTTATGTTGTTATGGGGTACTCGATATTAGTAGAGAAATTCTTATTAGTTCATACTGAAAGCAGCTTAGAAAATAAAGCATTAGTATAAAACTGCATATTTACCTCCAATGATGTTGATAGACTGATCTTTGACGATTCCCAAACAGTATATGCATTGACTCTGTAAAAAAAAAAAGATAACATATAATAACCTGAATCGTAAAGCAACATGACCAAGTAATAACATTACCATGAAATTCAGTTACCTCATCTGAATTGGACGCAAACACAAATGGATCAATAACATTGTAGTTCACTTCACCTTTCATGGTTAGATTGATTAATGGAGTACTTACATTATTCTTGCATGAACTACATAAAAGATTCACAAATCACAATGTCAATGGCATGAGATAAAAAGAATGCTAAACTATCTACTTCAAATCATATACGAATATGCATACCTCAACTCGTAACAAAATTCAAAAGGAAGACTGCTAGTACTAGTCTTAAACCTTTTCTCTTTCACCTGTGAGTTTAACTGCCAAAATAGCCGAACACCTCAAAACATTACATGCTGAAGAGAATGCCAGAAACTATTTTGTTTGTGAAAAATACTCACTGCTTCAGTCATGATGGTATAAGAAGGGTCACTCAAGATTGTAAATGAAGTTCCCGAATCAAAAATTGCATTGATGTCAACATTGCTAGTGTTTTTTCCGACGATTACTTGGGTAATGCTGACATTGTATCTCTTCCTGGTAAGAAATTGACATATTTAGCACATTTTTTGGAGAAGAATCTCCATTGCAAATTATGTAAGAGAGAAAAACATACAGTGATTGGTCAATATTGAATGGTGTTTCCGCTTGATCAGAGCTCCCTTTATCTCCAAAACTTATTCTACCAATTCCATCATTACTAAAACACATGGAAAACAAATTTGCAGTTATGTTTTTACTTGCTAAGACACTTGGGACTGATACTTTTCCCATTCCCAGACCAAATAATCCATTAGGTGCACCGCCGCTCAAAAATGAACCAGTCTGCCTCTGACCACACCTTTAATGAAAAATTAAAATTATAGATTAGTCTGCAAACACTTTCAAAATATGTTTAACAAAATCTTAAAAGACTTACCCGAAGGTAATATTGGCATTAACAGGCTTGGAAGGATCCAAGTCTGTAGTAAGTTGCAGCACATCCTCAACTAGGAAGCCAGAAGAGGATGTATTGGATGATAAATATAATGTTTCATAAGGACATTGGCTAGGCAAAACACACGACGACGTTTGTTCACATAAATAACTCGTGCAGGGAACTTCTTTGCCCGTGGATGATGTGTTTAACTCGTAAATATTGAATTTTATCTGAAGAATAGGACAATTGAAAATGGAAATAAGCAATTGAGCTTCAGTTAAGCAGATCAACAACTGAATTTGAGCATGTGGTGAAATATACAGTACCTCACCAGCGCTGGTTTTAACGCTGCTAACGCAGCTGTCGCAATCGCAAGGCAACCAGAAGAGGTCACTTCCTGTGTCGAGTGCCACAAGGAAATCCAACCCTGGAGTTCCCACAGACACATTTGCATAATACAAGCTGTAAATTCAATCCATACAAGAAGAAATTATGATCAATGATTAGCAGAAGCTGAAAATTACTTTTGATTCCTCTTGAATGCAAAATTGGTAATATATTGAATACACTCAGTTGATTTATGCTCTGCAAATTATAGTCATGAAATCTTACTAAATTCTGGCACAAAAATTGATTAAATAGATCAGTTAACCAATCAACAAAATCAAAATCTAGATAATATTAAGTTTAATCCCAAAAACATTTTGGACTCCACCAAAATCAACTTTTCACGCAAAGGTCTTTGGAAGTCACAAGAAGAATTTTCAGATTGTCAAGAACTATGTACTATTTGGAGTATAATTCACAAATATTTGTTGTTTTACGCAATCAGTTAAGTTATAATCTCCGTCTTTATTCCCAGTTAACAAAAGCATAAGGAAAGTAATAGAGGCTTACAATCCAAAAAGAGATGAGCGAAAGGTTGTGTTGCCGGCGATGAAGGTTAGAGGATCAGAATCGGTGTTCCCGGCGGCGAGACGGCGTCCGTGGATGCGGTCACGTTCGGCCATGGCAGTGAAGTAATCAAAGGTACCTTTCTCCGGCAGGAACTCGCCCTCTCCGGGTGGGAAGATCGTCCGAACTGCATCTG
Source organism: Fagopyrum tataricum (assembly GCA_002319775.1). Classification (NCBI taxonomy): domain Eukaryota; kingdom Viridiplantae; phylum Streptophyta; class Magnoliopsida; order Caryophyllales; family Polygonaceae; genus Fagopyrum; species Fagopyrum tataricum. The sequence goes on along the minus strand of CM008279.1, from coordinate 39,252,283 downwards.
AGAATCTATGGTGGATAGTGAATCCTAATGAAGACGAAGATTCGGCAGCGTAGCAGCTTCTAGAGACGCAGAATAGTGACAAAATAACCAATAGGAAGACGACACGCGTCCAGATAGCGAGAATCTCGAAATTGAAACGAAGGCGGCCATGGCAAGTGCTGGTACTACTAGTACAAATTGTACCAGCCATTAGCAACACTGGCAGTAAATGATTAATTCAACAGGACGTGATTATCGATTATTGTCAAAATTAAGAGCTTAATTTCGACTCGAATCGAAGTCGAGAGTTTCAAATGAAGAGGGAGCAGAGGAGGAAGAAAATGGAAGATAAATTTGTGGGCTTTATAGAGAGAAGAAGGGAATGTTTTAAACTGATACACGTCAGTTGAACTAAATGCTATTAAATTCGGATTAAATTGATTAATGGCTGAGATAAATCTATATTTTTAGTAAAATAATATTGCCTACCAATCAAAGCATATATCATATAGATAAAAAAAATTACAAATAAAAAGTAAAAGAAAAAAAAAAAAGATCTTGAAAAAAGAATTTGAATACAAACAATTTTGTTAAGGTGGTTCATCTACCGATTGAATGATTTAGATTTTATATATTGATTTCAAATTTTCAATTAAGTTTGGCATTATAGAAATTGATAATGATCTAATTTTATAATAGATTGATTTATTTAATATATTTGTTTTACGCTAGATACCCGAATACAACGAGAGAAGTAACAAAAAAAAAGGTATTTTATTGCATGTTAGATGCTAGGTATAATATTAGTGTGCCACGAGACAGGAAATAAAAACGAAACGTTATGTGTACGTTGGAGTAAGATTGCAGCTACTTTCTTTTTCTTCCGTGTTGACTGTTAAAGTCGGAAGAAGGGAACGTAAAGTGGGGCCCGCTTCTCCGAAACTCCCAATTCAATTGGGTGCATTTTACTTTTTTTTACTATAAGGACATTATATTTATTTAGATGGTCGTCTGCGATCAAAGTGAACAGTACTACCGGTCTTAATACGTATAACGGTATAAGGTCTTCGGGCGAAAAACAAAATTAAACTAATGTAAAAACATTTCCAGTAAAATTCAAAGTTAAATTAATTACATATATGGGTATATTAATCCTAAAATTGTATTCAGATTGGACCCTATGCGTAATGGACCCTTGACGAAATTTTGACTTGTCATCTAAAAGGCCACTTGAAGGTGAAGTTTATTTATAGTTAAATTAAAACTCAATTTATTAGGTAGTTTAGATAGTAGACCTTATCATATTCGAGCAATCCGTTCGAAAAAACGGACAGGTATGAACATAGAGGGAAGGCCGACCGGGCCGGACAGCCCGGCCCGCCAAGTCCGTCGGACCGGGTACGAACATCACTATAGGTCTGGCCGAGCTTTTCCCGTTGGCCCGTATAAAAAATAAAAATATATATATTATATTGTATATATTTAAAATATTAATTATAATTATAGAATATATAGCATAATTATCATAAATTTAATGTATATTACATATAATATCTTAAATAAAATTTATATTTAAAATAGTTTTTTAAATTATTTTTTAAAAAGAAAAAATAAAACGGGTACCCGGAGGCCCGTCCGGCAACCCGCCAGGGCCGGGTACGGCAGGTATTTTAGGCTCGCCAGCCTTAGCCCGGCCCGGGTCCGGCTAAACGGGCCGAAAATTTCAAAAAGCCCGGCCCGAGCCTGGATATGAACATGTCTATTAGATAGATAATTGATTGAACACCTTTTTTTTTTGAGAATTTGACAAAGTGTCTTAGTTCACTAATATGAGTTACATCTCACCCTATAATTTAGTTGGTAAATAGCATAATAAAACATATAAAGACTAATTTGTCCTTATCAATACAATAAATCTACTATATAACACTAAAATAGAAGTGAATATCGCCACATGTCATCGCCACATTAAATTCGCCACGTGTCATTTTTACATTAAGTCACCTCACATTCTTCTACACGTTGTCTTGATCTTATGCAACATCATTATTTTAATTTCTCAAAAAATATTATGCATATTAATGAAGATATTAATATGTACTATATCCTAATCTGATATTTGGAGTATTATATATTTAGAAATATCATATTAGAAAAAATATTAGGAAAAAAGTTTTCTACACAAGATAAAAATTATGAAAAATCATATGTATTGATGTCATAGGCTCATAACTATACCATATTTACCACTTATGATATTTATTAAAAAAAACTATTTTTATCGTAATGTTGTTTATAAACACTTAATATTATTATATATAAAGATGAACATATTGCTCATTTCACTTTACTAACTTAATATTATATATATATATATATATTTTCTTATTATCATAATAGCTTGGATCATAAACAAATCCGTGCATGGCACGTGAACTAAGCTAGTTTTATCCTAATTGGGACATTTGTAACTTGATTATCCTTGTAAATGAGATGTATCTCTTGTAACTTATTCTTGTAAATGAGATATATCTCTTGTAACTTAAATTTGTAAATGAGACGTATCTCTTGTAACTTTACAATAAATATGAAAAATTACCAACCGGACAAGTTAGATCTCACGATTTAGTCTTCTTTTGGAAAATTATAAATATGCATTAAATTTTCTTGTACAAGAATTATTGGAACTAATTTCTTTGTACAAGAATTATTGTAACTAATTTTCTTGTACAAGAATTATTGTATCGTATAAAGTAACTCAAAAATATTTTTAAAAAAATATTATTAGATTATTTTTCTTGTACACAAATTATTTGACTATTTCTTGTACCTGAAACTTATATACAAGAATTAAATACAAAACCTTTTAACATATTAAGAAAAATTGATATATTAAATAAGGGTAAATTAGTCTATTCATCAATAAATATGATATATACTTATTTATTTATTGTTGGAGACATCCACTGCCTAATTGTTATGAGCTAATGTTACATACCAAATTCACCATTTCTTACAATTTTGACGAGTGTTTCGGAAAAAAAAAGTATCGGTTGATGTACAAGAATTTCCTTACTGACCTTGACGTAGATATCTACAATTTTCTTACTAACCTTGACACTAGGATGAATAAGAATTCAATGACATGGTTATAGAACTACTTAGAAAATTTGATGACTAGGAAATATAACACTTGGGTGTTCTCTAGTAGAGAATATGGATAACAAGAAACCAATACATATTTAAAAACAAAGACCTACTATAATTACAAATTGAATCTTGGTGAATATTGTTGGGGAAAAAAGATGTTTTAATACCAAATATAAAAAAGAACACAAAAAGAAAAACATAAATTGGACTAGATCCAGGGAGGGTGAGATCAAACTAGACTTGATAATGGTCAATGTTATTTCTGTTTCGTTCTTAGAGACCATGAGGCTACCAAATTATCTTACGATAGTCGTTAATGTGTTGCTACCACGTCGACCCTAGTCGAAGTTCTCGCTCTTAGAAGCGGGATAAAAAAGCGATCTAGTTGGGCATTATTAAACTTGAAATTTAAGGGTGGTAATCTCACTATTATTAACTCGATCAATCCAACTTGAAAATCTCTTGTAAAACTGAAGATGAGTATATTTCTGTAAAGAATTAAAAATTTTCGTTAGGATTCAAATCAAAATTTGGAAAAATGACCAAGCATTGTAGAGAAGTACAAAATGAGGGGTCTATATATAAAAGTTTGTTGATAAACTATCATAAATTTATGTAAAGATGAAGAAGATACTTATAATTTCCAAGAACAATCCAACATTGTTCTTCCAACACAATTAGGCACAACATCGGATATGAGATTACCTCGTTTACCTTATCATTGTCAGGGAGTTATTTTCTTGAAGGTTTTAATCATACATAATACATTCATATATTTGATCCTACAAAGAACAAAACTTGTATTCCATGAAAGATTTACACCCCATTAGTCTTTTTAATGTTATATACCTAAGATTCATAATGCTTTTGTCCTTGGGAGATTAATTACTAACAATGTTCTTGCTGCTTTTGAGATTTTTCATTATATGAAAAAAAAATGAGTAAAAAGGAACTATTTGCGTTTAAACTAGATATAACAAAATCCTATGATAGGGTTGAGCGAGGATTTCTTGATCATTTCATCTGTTCTCTAAGGTCCCTGGGGATGGGTTGACTTGATCATGAGGTGTGTCATCACTTTGTATTACTCGGTCTTGGTTGAGGGCATCTCAGTTGAGGTGTTTTGTCCGGGTCAGGGTCTACGTCTAGGGCGCTCTTTGTCTCCGTATCTATTCTTATTTTGTATTGAGGGTCTTTCAAGTCTTCATATATATATATATATATATATATATATATATATATATATATATATATATATATATATATATATATATATATATATATATAGAGAGAGAGAGAGAGAGAGAGAGAGAGAGGATATGTGTCTTATAGGGTATAAGGATTGCTAGAGAGGACCCTTGTATCCCCCATTTGATTTTTGTTGATGATAGTGTTTTGTTCACTCAAGTGACTTGTCAACAATATGTTTAATTAGTTAGATCCTTCTCGAACATGGAGCGATGTCGGGTCAACAAGTCAATTTCAAGTCAAAACTATCCTTTCGCAAAAGGGGTAACAACGGATAAGAGGAAATATAATAGTCTATTAATTGGGGCCGGGGTGAAGGAGGTGGAAAAGCATGAGTGATATCTTGGTTCACCTGCACTAGTGGGGTATAAGATAGTTGTTTTTGATAGGGTAGGGGAGAGGGTTCTCAATAAAGTGAGGGTGAAAGGAACATACTCGTTCTAGGGAGGTGGAAAAACATGAGTGATATATTGGTTTGCCTACGCTAGTGGGGTCTAAGAGGGTTGTTTTTGATAGAGTGGGGGAGAGGGTTCTCAAGAAAGTAAGAGTGGGAGGAACATACTCTTTCTAGAGTTGGAAAGAAGATTTTGATTAAGGCGGTGTTGCAAATGATGTCTACCTATATTGTCTTACTTTTTACTACTCAAGACCTTATGTAATGACATTGAGTAACTACTATGTAAATTTTGGTGGGAGGGGTGGAGAAGGAGTAAGGAAGATAATTTAAATAAGCTGGAAATATATGTGCCATCAAAGGAGATAAGTGGTTTGGGTTTTAAGGATCTAGAGAGTTTTAACTTGGCACTAGTTTGGGTTTCAAGAACCTAAAGAGTTTTAACTTGTTAATTCTCGCCAAACAAGTATGTAGACTAATGATCGATCCTGAGTCCCCTCCAGCATAATTGTTAAAGGTGTAACACTCCAAATTCGCGGGACTCGGGATGCTACGGGCGAGACCTCACAATGGGTCCCGACCCTTAGCTTGACAACAATTTCACCGGACCTTTCCAACAAGGCAAAAATAAAGGCAAAACTCAAAACGTTTTTAATGTATGTGAAAACCGAAATGTAAAGAAATACAAAGTGGAAACTCAGCCGAGTCCTCAAAACGACGTAACTCCGATACAGAAATCTGAATCGTACAATAACATCCACAAACTAACGATATGAAACATAACCCAAAAACGCCCCCGTCCTATAATGTACGGAGAGCCCGACTGTCCACTCCTCCACCTCGCTCGGCGGCATCCCTAACCTGCAAGTCATCTACACAAACGGTTTAAAACCGTTAGCTAATATTCGAAGCATTAGAAAAGGGGTGAAGGCACAAACACACGGATATCACATACATCACACACAAACTCCAAAACACACAAGTCCGGTTTATAATCTTTTTATTATTAAGTCGTATCCCGTTCTAATTCAACTTAGGTTTGTGACACGAGAACCACTGTGGTCTCGCCTCGGTCCCTACTTACCGACAAAGAATGGTACGGATGCATCCGACCATCTAATCCGCCGGGCTAGTCGCCGAGAACCTCCTAGACTTCACGCAGAGCTAGACAGATGATGTCACCGCCCGTTATCATACACTTGGGCCAAAATATATAAGGTCGGTGGTCCTATTTACCGGTTTAGTTGTTTATAACATAAACAATAATACAAGCACACATCACCAACACACATCAATGCTAATACGTAAAATACGAGCTAAGTAAGTCCGGAGACTTACCTCGTCCCAATGCTAAATCACAAAACGCTCTCGCTTCCCTTGGGAAGAAGCACACAACCTGCTCACAACAAGATAACCATCAAAACCCGCTCAACTCAAGAAGTCTAGGACTTCTACACAAATAATCTACGCAAGATCATTTGACTCTCATTCTAGGACCGCATCCTAGAATCTTTCACACTCACATCTCACTCAACGCATGAGGAGATATCTCAACATCCTACTAACTCTCATATGATCATACTCAAAACCCAAGAACGAGTGAAAGCATACTATGTCTATGATGCTCATCACACTCGTGACCATCAACTGCATCGAGCCTTAAGGGCTCCTAGGTTCACAACCACTTAGTGGCATTCTCAAGCTACTCTAGGCCATCCTAAGCATGCTACTAACATGATACAACTATAAAACTAAGGAAGGAACGAAGAGGAAGGGAGAGGAGGAACCTACTATCGAAGAAACGCAGCCGCGGAGTCAAGCTGGCGCCCCGGCGGAGCAGACACCGCCCCTGCGGAAGGCTGGCGCCGCCCGTGCGGCCTTCTGACGGAGCAGGAGCCGCCCCTGCGGCGGTCTGGGCCGCCCCAGTGGCTGTGGTCAGCCGCACCTGCGGTGGTCCGGCGTCCTGGAGCCCGGAGCCGCCCCTGTGGCGTGATGCGCCGCACCTGCGGTGGTCTGGGGCCGCCCCTGCGGATGTGCTGAGCCGCACCTGCGGCGGGCCGCTCCTGCGGTCGTGATGATCCGCCCCCGCGGTTACGCTGTAGAAGCTCGTCTTCTTCGTCTCGATCGTGGATCCTTGGCTCTAATGTCCTCCTTTCCTTACTGGGTCTTCTCCAAACGCCAACCAATGGTCTTAGACTCCTCTCCACGACCTAATCGAGCTAAGAACACATGCATGCAAGGATTTGAGCAAAAACTTCTCAAGATCTTCATCCATGGCCATGGATGAAGGAGGGAAGAAGAAAAGGATGATCAGCTAAAGAAGAGAGGGGAGGGAGAGGAAGGAGCTTACCAAACCAAATCTGGAACCTCTCCACTGCAGTCCACAGTCCAAGCTTCAATCAAAATGGAAGAAGAGAAGAGAGAGCCAAGAGAGGAAGAGAGGAGAGGGAAAAAACATGAAAGATAAGAGAGGAGAGAGAGAGAGAGAGGGACAAGGATGAAAAGTGGGGAGGGGACCAAGGGGTCAGCTGACCTCTTGTCACCTCACCCCGGAATGAGGGGTCGGAATTGACCCCTTGTCGCTTCGACCTGGAACGAAGGGTCGGAACGCGGGAAAAAGGGAAAAACGACGAGTTGGCTCGGGATTTTAGGAATAAATCCCGGCACTCGGCACCTCGTGTTTGCGGGAAGATCTATAAAACGCTCTAAGTCCAGAATAAAATTTCCGGACGTTACAACTAACCCTCCTAAAAACAAGTTTTGTCCCGAAACTTGCTAAACGCAGCACTCTCACTCAAACCCGTCCCGTAACCTCGTGGAACTCATAAAACGTCGACTATCGGCTCTAATCCAAGTCTACGTATAAAATCACATCAAGACCTCGCAAGGTACACATATACTCATACGAACTCACATAACACGTCATTACATAAACACACAGAACAAATATGGAAAGATCTCGGGACTAACCCGACGGTCCTATCGATGTCGCTAAATCTGCGTAAAACTCAGATTAGTTCCTCCGGATACTATCCTCCGTCTCCCATGTAGCATCATCGGCTCCTCGCCTCGACCACTGCACTCTCAGCATCGGTATCTCCTTCGATCGAAGGCGCCTCGTACTCCGCTCTAAAACTGCTATAGGATGCTCTACAAAAGTATAGTCCGGTTCGACCACTAGGTCCTCATGGCTGATGATGTGCCTCGGGTCGTGTATGTACTCTCTCAGTTGAGAGACGTGAAATACCGGATGTATACCCTCTAACCGAGGTGGCAATGCTAACCGGTATGCCACCTCACCGACTCTCTCCAAGATCTCGAATGGATCGACATATCGGGGGCTTAACTTCCCCTTAATGCCGAATCGCCTAACGTCCCGCGTCGGTGATACCCTCAACCACACCTGAGCTCCTACCCTGAACTCGAGAGGTCTACACCTCCTATCTACATATGACCTCTGACGGCTCTGCGCGGTCAACATCCTCTCTCGGATCAAAGCAACTCTAGCCACTTCGTCCTGTACATGATCTGGAGCTACAACGATAAAACTCCCCCGCTCGTCCCAACATAAGGGAGTCCAGCATCTCCGTCCATACAATGCCTCATACGGTGCCATCCCGATTGACGCGTGCCAGCACCTCGAGGTAAAACGCCCGTCCCTATCCGGGATGATGGTCCTCGGTATTCCATGTAATCTCACAATCTAACAGTTGTGGATATGTGCTCCCACTTCCACTGTGGCACGGGCGGTGGGTGAAGCTCTCCTCCGTCTCTGGTGCTCGATCTTGACCTGCTGGCAGGTCGCGCATCGGCCACATATCTAGCTACATCGGGCTTGAGTCCGCCCCACCAATAAAATCTCCTAAGATCCTAGTACATCTTACTCGTGCTTGGGTGCACCGAGTAAGGTGTGGAATGTGCCTCATGCACAATCCGCTCTCTCAACTCTTGGTCTGGCGGTACACAAACACGTCTCTGGCGTCTCAATCGCCCGTCTTCTCCTGCGATAACTGCGTTGCCTCTCCTCGGGACATCCTGTCCCGGATCCTCATCAAAATGGGACATCCCTCTTGCTTCTGCTGGATCTCTCCGGACAGGTCAGGTAATACCTCTAACTCGGACAAACGATAGTCCGTATCCGGAAACCGGATATCCAACTCCAACTCTATCAAATCCCTCTGCAACTGTGGCTGAACCGTAAGCCGAGTTATAGCCTCCTCTCGAGGTGTCCTCCTACTCGAAGCATCGGCGATTACGTTCGCCTTCCCCGGATGGTACAAAATCTCTAAGTCAAAGTCCTTAATCAGATCCAATTTTCTCTTTTGGCAGTTATTCAACTCCCGCTGAGTGAATATATACTTCAGACTCTTATGGTATGTGAAGATCTGGTACATAGCCCCGTACAAGTAATGTCGCCAGATCTGCAGGGCATGAATCACTGCCGCTAGCTCACGATCATGGGTAGGGTAATTCTCCTCGTACGGCTTTAGCTGCCGAAAAGCGTATGCAATAACCCCACCCCTCTGCATCAAAACGCACCCCAATCCTAGCTTGGAGGCGTCACTATCCACTACAAAATCCTCCACGCTCTCAAGCTGGGCTAAAACAGGAGCGGAGGTCAACCTCCTCTTCAGCTCTTCGAAACTGTGCTGACAAGGCTCGGACCAAACGAACCCGGTAGACTTCCTCAGCAAGGAAGTGAGCGACCGTGCAATCATTGAGTAACCCTCAACAAAACGGCGGTAGTTTCCCGCTAAGCCCAAGAAACTGCGCACCTCCTTGACCGTCCTAGGAGGCGGCCATGATGAAACAGACTCTATCTTCGCCGGTTCAACCATGACACCCTCGGCGGAAACTATATGACCCAAAAATGCCGCCTCGGACATCCAAAACTCGCACTTAGAGAGCTTAGCTTAAAGCTCTCTATCCTGGAGAACTCGAAGCACTGTCCTTAGGTGTCCCTCATGCTCCTCCCTACTCCGGGAGTAGACTAAGATGTCGTCTATAAACACTACCACAAACTGGTCTAAGGAGTCGATGAAGATGCCGTTCATCAACTCCATGAAGACGGTGGTGCATTCGTGAGCCCGAATGGCATCACGACAAACTCATAATGACCGTATCTCGTCCTGAATGCCGTCTTTGGCACGTCCTCCTCTCTCGATTGATACACTTGAAACGCCGGGTGAACACCCTTTACTCTCGGCGGCCATGCCAGCCGGTAAAACACTTTCCCAACTTGCGCTAAGATCTCAAAAAGGTCCGATGTATCGGAAACTCAACTTCCTTCTCGGGTCTTCCTCACTACAACATTTCCATTATGTTTCTTCTTTGCTTGTCTCTAACAAAGAAGATCGAACTTCCAATTTACACCATTGGCTTTGGTTCTTGTCAAACCAAACTTCGATGTTACTTTTCCTCAATTCTTGTTGCAAGTTCTAAGTAATGAAGGAAGTACTTTGCTTCACACTGCTTCTACTAACGAGACATGTATGCTATAACTTTTACATCGTCTCTCGATACTCAGTCAAGACCATGTCTTGAAGAATCGCTTGTACACTTCAAACCGATCATACCTCAAGGCAATTTCCAAAACAGTTGCACCAATGAATCCCCTTTTAACTCTCAACAACTCCATTGTCCATTTTCGTCCCACTCAATACTTCATCGCCATCCGGAGTAGGTTAGCCATAGATGGTGTTACTTGGAGAATCTCTCCACAAATCCGGTAATGATCAATACATCCAAGAAAACTTGTAACTTCTTTCACGTCCTTCGGGGGTTGTCACCCCGAGACAACTGGTCATACAACTTCTCTCTTCTTTGAGAGTAGACAAAAAATGTCTTATTTGGGGCATTAGTAAGCCCATATGGAATCACTACAACTCGTAGTGACCATGGTTTGTCCGGAATGCCGTGTTTGCAATATCCCAGTCTCGACTTCTCAATTGGTGACAATCAAACCTTAACTCGATTTTAGAAGAGACCACCGACCCTTGCAACCGGTCGAGTAGATCATCTATACGTGGTAAGGGGGTACTTGTTCTTCCTTGTCATCTTGTTCGGCTCATTGTAATCGATGTACAAATGGAGTTAACCGTCTCTCTTTTCGCAAACTGGTGTTCTCCATAACAACTTCAAATCAAGAGTTTAAGATGTATTCTAAGTTCTTGTTACCGTTCCTTTATGATCCCACAGCCTGGTTACTCTCCCCCACACTCATCCATAGACCACCCACACATGCGCGTTCTCGGTTGTCACCAATTAGCTAATAACTGACCTTCTCACATGTTAATGACTTACCATTCTTCTATGCTTCCATGTTACCATTCTCATGAAGGCTACCCTCTCGGGGTACCTTAAACTCCGTTAACTCATTCTTTATTCCACGCTTCCTTTTCCTTCAGCGAGATAAATATACCCTTCTCGGCGTTGTTGAGTCACATGACTCGCCTTCATAGGCTTAACCGTGCTTCATGATATCTTGTAAGTGCGTCTTCTCAAAATCTCTAACGTTAGTTAGCATCACGTGTTGCTCTCATCTTCTTAGGATCATCATTTATACCTACTCCATCCTTTTTGGCATTTCTTCGCCTTATCCTCATAGCAGAAACCGGTCAACTCCGCGTAAATCCCCACCTTGCCATTCTTCTCATAACTCTCGTAATGTTAACTCTTCACTTAATGGTACCTCGTAAGCTTAACTTACGGTATCTTACATTTTTCACACTTGGTTCGATCACGTTTCTCATCTTGACTCCAAAGCTTAGGAGCGTCTAAGGAAAGCTTCACTTCTCGTGATGACACACCGACTTTAACCTTGTTAGAATGCACTCATCTCCTCCTTGATTCACATCTTTAGTTGTCCACGCGTCTTCTTGAAGAACTTAAGTTTGCTATCTCCATTGTTCTTGTCGTACGTAGTCCTCAAACACGGTAGCTCCAATGGACACTCCCTTGGTCCTGACAGATGGAGAACTCTACGTCCGGACCTCCCAACGGTCCTATCCCCAGCCTCGGGAACGATGCTCTTGGCGACGTCCTTTACGGGAACCTTAACTACTGGTGGATCCACAACTGGCGGGTCCGCAATGGGGATACATCCCCGACCTCTCGCGCCTGGAGGTCTTCCTACTCGTCCCCGTATCAGGATGGTAGGAGAAAGAGGGGGTCTACCCTTGGAGGGTCCTATGTAAGCGGTAAGACCCAAACCCGACTCATGCACATGATTTTGAAAACGAAAAGTCAGAACCCGTGTGGGTTCTGTTTATTCCTCATTTGGCCTTTAAAAATATTGCGAGTGCCATTGTTGTCAACCCTAATACCACTTTTGTAACACCCCAAATCCGTGGGACTCGGGATGCTACGGGCGAGACCTCACAATGGGTCCCGACCCTTAGCTTGACAACAATTTTACCGGACCTTTCCAACAAGGCACAAATAAAGGCAAAAATCAAAACGTTTTTAATGTATGTGAAAACCGAAATGTAAAGAAATACAAAGTGGAAACTCAACCGAGTCCTCAAAACGACGTAACTCCGATACGGAAATCTAAATCGTACAATAACATCCACAAACTAACGATATGAAACATAACCCAAAAACGCCCCCGTCCTATAATGTACGGAGACCCCGGCTGTCCACTCCTTCACCTCGCTCGGCGGCATCCCTAACCTGCAAGTCATCTACACAAACGGTTTAAAACCGTTAGCTAATATTCGAAGCATTAGAAAAGGGGTGAAGGCAAAAACACACGGATATCACATACATCACATACAAACTCCAAAACACACAAGTCCGGTTTATTATCTTTTTATTATTAAGTCGTATCCCGTTCTAATTCAACTTAGGTTTGTGACACGAGAACCACTGTGGTCTCGCCTCGGTCCCTACTTACCGGCAAAGAATGGTACGGATGCATCCGACCATCTAACCCGCCGGGCTAGTCGCCGAGAACCTCCTAGACTTCACGCAAAGCTAGGCAGATGATGTCACCGCCCGTTATCATACACTTGGGCCAAAATATATAAGGTCGGTGGTCCTATTAACTTGTTTAGTTGTTTATAACATAAACAATAATACAAGCACACACCACCAACACACATCAATGCTAATACGTAAAATACGAGCTAAGTAAGTCCGGAGACTTACCTCGTCCCAATGCTAAATCACAAAACGCTCTCGCTTCCCTTGGGAAGAAGCACACAACCTGCTCACAACAAGATAACCATCAAAACCCGCTCAACTCAAGAAGTCTAGGACTTCTACACAAATGATCTACGCAAGATCATTTGACTCTCATTCTAGGACCGCATCCTAGAATCTCTCACACTCACATCTCACTCAACGCATGAGGAGATATCTCAACAGCCTACTAACTCTCATATGATCATACTCAAAACCCAAGAACGAGTGAAAGCCTACTAGGTCTATCATGCTCATCACACTCGTGACCATCAACTACATCGAGCCTTAAGGGCTCCTAGGTTCACAACCACTAAGTGGCATTCTCAAGCTACTCTAGGCCATCCTAAGCATGCTACTAACATGATACAACTATAAAACTAAGGAAGGAACGAAGAGGAAGGGAGAGGAGGAACCTACTGTCGAAGAAACGCAGCTGCGGAGTCAAGTTGGCGCCCTGGCGGAGCAGACGCCGCCCCTGCAGAAGGCTAGCGCCGCCCCAACGGCCTTCTAGCGGAGCAGGAATCCGCCCCTGCGGTGGCAGGAGCCGCCCCTGCGGCGGTTTGGGCCGCCCTAACGGCTGTGGTCAACCGCACATGCGGTGGTCCGGCGTCCTGGAGCCCGGAGCCGCTCCTGCGGCGTGATTCGCCCCTGCGGATGTGCTGAGCCGCACCTACGGCGGGCCGCTCCTACGGTCGTGATGATCCGCCCCCGCGGTTACGCTGCAGAAGCTCGTCTTCTTCGTCTCGATCGTGGATCCTTGGCTCTAATGTCCTCCTTTCCTTGTTGGGTCTTCTCCAAACCCAACCAATGGTCTTAGACCCCTCTCCACGACCTAATCGAGCTAAGAACACATGCATGCAAGGATTTGAGCAAAACCTTCTCAAGATCTTCATCCATGGCCATGGATGAAGGAGGGAAGAAGAAAAGGATGATCAGCTAAAGAAGAGAGGGGAGGGAAAGGAAGGAGCTTACCAAACCAAATCTAGAACCTCTTCACTATAGTCCACAGTCCAAGCTTCAATCAAAATGGAAGAAGAGAAGAGAGAGCCAAGAGAGGAAGAGAGGAGAGGGAAAGAAACGTGTAAGAGAAGAGAGGAGAGAGAGAGAGAGAGAGGGACAAGGCTGAAAAGTGGGGAGGGGACCAAGGGGTCAGCTGACCTCTTGTCACCTCACCCAGGAACGAGGGGTCGAAATTGACCCCTTGTCACTTCGACCCGGAATGAAGGGTCGGAACGCGGGAAAAAGGGAAAAACGACGAGTCGGCTCGGGATTTTAGGAATAAATCCCGGCACTTGGCACCTCGTGCCTGCGGGAAGATCTATAAAACGCTCTAAGTCCGAATAAAATTTCCGGAAGTTACAAAAGGCTTGGTATTATCCTAACTCTACTTTTATGGAGGCTAGGTTGAGATATCAACCTAGTTACACACGAAGGAAGCAACATTTAAGGTGCTAGAGAGGTTCTTAAGAGGCGGTTTTACATAGAGGTGGAAAATGGGGCAGATTTTAGAGTTTGTAAGGGGGAGGGGGACCAAGACCAACGGGATTCCGGCCAAAATATAGGCCACAAGGGATGGAGAGGGAACAAAGGTTTTAGATCTCATTGATTGGGGTGTAGTGAGGTGGAGAGAGGAGATGGTTAGGGATTGTGTTGATCACAAGGATGTTGATTATCCTCCACATTCACCTTATTTCTTGTGAGGTACGAGATAGGTGGGTATGACTTTATGAGAAAATGGGGTTTTTAGTGTGAAAAATGGGGTTCTTATTAGGGTATGCGTGAGACGGAGAAAGATGAGACTTTCAAAAGGAAGAGTGGCGGTTTTGGAAGCAAGGTGCAACCTAGGGTTAGATCCTTTCTTTAGAGAGCTTGTGGAGGTCTTTTTCCTTGTCGGGATAACATCGTGAGAAAGATATATTTATGGAGCGGTGAAGTCTACTATGCATGTGTTATGTGGGTGTCTGGTGGTAAAACAGAAATGGTCCATCATGAGTCCCATTTTTGTAGCGGATATGAGATGAGATTTATTTCATTCTTTCTTGGGCTAATTTTATATTTTATTCTCATGATATGTGCTTACAACAGGACTGAACCCCCCTTCGTTGGGGATGATATATGGAGACCACCAAAGGAAGGTATGATCAGTATCAATTGTGGCACAACGGTGAAGGTGAGTGGTGTCATGGGAGTAGGATATGTGGGGCGTGACCATGTAGGTGGTGTGTGTTTGGTTGGAGCTACGAGGATTAGACCTGGGCAACCCCGAACCTGGGCCGGGCTTGCGTGAAAATTTTGCCCGTTTTTGTGGGTCGGGCTCGGGCATGTGGTCTTGTTTGTACCCGCACAGAGCGGGCTTCGGGCCGGGCGGGCGGACCCCGTTTATATATATATTTTATTTAAAAAAAATATATATACATATTAAATATAAAATAAATAAAATTATAGCACATAATTCAAAGTAGCTCAATGGTCGTGAACATTTGAGCCTAATCTTGAGGTGCCAAGTTCGATTTCTACTATTCGCATATATATTTTACATATTTAAATTAAAAAATAAATAAAACGGGCTTTCGGGTCGGGCTTAGAGGTCCGAACGGGCCTGCACCCTTGCCCGCACCCGCCCCGCGGGCTTAGCGGCCCGGCCGGGCCTACCTTATGCGCCATACCTGGCCTTTTTGCGGGAGGGCGGGCTTGTCCGCGTTTGCCCATGTCTAACGAGATCCATCTAGGGTTGGATATGGAGGTGGCCAAAGTTGAATCTCTCTTTTCTACTATAGAGGTGACACTTCTATCTTGTTTCATGAGGGTTGTTTTTTAGTCTAATTGCTTCACCTTGATCACCAAGATTAAGAGGAGATTATACCCTCATCATATGATGGGACAAGTAGTGCAAATGATGTTTGGGTGGCGGCTAGATTTGAGAGATGTTCTTTGTTGTCAGTCTAGTATCCACTAGTCAATACACATGAATGACACGTGTATCCACTAGAAGAAGACTATATAACCCCCAAGAGAAGGGTCGTGTCACCGTAAATATATCGTAACCCGGTCAAGTCATCTCCGTGAGGACTATGTTATCCCCCCTTACTTTAAGAAGACGTATAAGAAAATTCAAGTGTTTTAAAAGAAAATAAAAAAAAGGTGTGACCAAGTGGTCGAATTAGAACACTTCAAGAGTGGTTTAGGTTAAGTACATTTGGGTTAAGTACCCTCAATCGAGTCACTTGGATAACTTTAGTCGAGTCACCCTGACAACTTAGATCGAGTGACTTTCATTTAGCTTTTGAACTCAGTCTAGTCAAAAACAGAGGAATGGTAAAAAGGTGAAATCAAATTAGAAAATGACTATGGGTTTGGATTAATTCTCCCAATCCTTGCTAAAGCATTATTTATACACATTATAATGTCATAGAGTGAGAAATATTTGCTTGAGTGATCATAAGAATGATGACTAAACGGTTGTATGCATGTAATAGATGAATGCAAGTCTAAGCATTCTAGTCAATCCAACATAGTACCTCACATGGTGTTTGCTATTGGTAAAATGTCAGTCAACTACGGTCTCAAACTAGTGACCAATACAAAGAGATCAAACCTTACACGGTGTTGCTATTGGCTTGACTAAATCATAAGGATCTAGAGTGGCCTTGCCCAACATAAATTAGCATTCAATTATTCTTCACATAGTGTCTGCTATTGGAATAATTGAAGTACTAATTCTAGCAATATAGGCGTCCACAAAAATGCATCACTAGATTATGAAATTGTTTATGAGTCTCATTCATACTAGCCGGCAAATTAACAACACGTAGGATCATGCTTAGAGCTAAACAAAGTGCATAAAGGAACAATCTAATCAAGCTATCCGACTTTCATATTAGTCTAAGGATCCTAGTCTTCTAATCGGTTGTACCCTCCTATATGCTTACTATCATGCTTTGATACTCACAAAAATTCTAGGCATTATAACGATACAATACTACATAGCTTTGATTGAGATTTTCACCCCAATCCCTAGTATGGAACTACTCACTTATGTTGAGTGAAGAAAACACAACAATCAAACAAGAACTCGCGCAATCCATGAAATCAAGAGAGAAAGAGATGATTCTAAGAAATAAGAACTAAGAGAGAATGAACTAATAGAGAATATATTTACCTAAATAACAAAGGAAAATAGCAATCCAGCTTGTATCAAGTATCAATACAATTTGGCCACAACTCGGCACAATCTTCTTACAACTCGGACGCAACTTTGCCAACTCGGCCCTAAACTATGGAGACTCGGCTCCAAAAATAGAGAGAAAAGTTGGTAGCAAGTCATCACAAGTTCAATACTTGCGGCTTGCAAGGAAAATGGAAAGGCGCCGGGATGGAAGTAAAGTAGAGGTCTAGGTTCGATTCTCGCTGGCCATAATTACGCAACAACAATCTAGTTTTTTTGGAGGTCTCGAGGTCGAACCTTGTGAGACACAAAATAAGCACAATCTTCATTTCTGCAACGACATGTAGAAAGATGGGAGAGGTAAGGGAGTGACTTACTTCCGACGACGCTTTCCGACGAGGGGTGGCGGTGTTCGGCTCCGGTTGAGTTGCCGGAACAAAGGTCGTTGCTCTACCTCCGGTGACGACAATCATCTCCTGCTTTCTATACAAAAGAGGAAGTGAAGGAAGACAATCAACTCTGCGACGAACAAGGGGGGCGAAGAAGAGGGAATAGCTTACCGGATGGTCTGTTGAAGGAAGGATGGTACTCCGGCGTGGTTGTGTTCGACGGCGTCGTGTCTACTAGAGGGAAGGCTCGAGGTTGACGTGTCACAGAGTTGTCGGGTCGCCGATAAGGAAGGTTGAATGGCTCTACGTGGACGGAGGAGAGTTAGTAGAAGGGAGTTAGGAGAGGAGAGTTAAGAGGGGCGAGTTAAGCCGTCATCAGTGTGTCGTCGGTTTCTTTGGGTGATTCGATGAGCTCGGTTTCCATGTGTTCATCATTGCGGTCATCGGCCTTCAATGTGATTCCGCTGCAACGGTCTTCGTCACTTATGTGTAACTTTCGAGAACTCGATTCGGGTTTCCGAAATAAAAATAATTAAAATTTTCTCAGTTATTATGATTTATGATTAACTTATAAGGATGGGTTGCTACCCATGTCTACAAGAATTCTTCTTTTCCAAAGGTGGAGTGAGGACAAATAATTCTAAAGTTAAGCGTGATCGTATGGGAGAAATTTCAGGATGGGTGACCTCCTCGTAAGTTTCTACTCGTGCATGGTTAGCATGGGGACAACGTCCCTAAGACCTCGGGTCTTACATTTTTGTTAAACGTTTGAAATACAGAAGATATGTGTTATTACACACAATACATATACAACATGAGAACACCCAAGTACAAGTTAAACTCCACATTAAAAAAGTAGATAGAATTTAAGATGCACGAACAACTCTGGAAAGTGGAGTGTCTCTTGTCCGACACGACATGACACACGGTTATGGAAGGACACGGCTTGGGCACGATTATAATGTAGGACACGGCGAGGACACGGATCGTGTCCGGTCGTGAAACGGTGAACGAAAGTTTCCCCTATTTTTAAGGCTAAAAAAAGGGGGGAAATAATTATAAATGATTTACCGTAACATTTCTTCTTATCTCCCATTTTTTCCAACTAAACCTAGACCTCATATGATTACCTACGATATTTTGGTTGTCAGAAACAAGACACCAATCTTCTTCATCTTCTTCTTCGGTTCTATTGTTGAAATGTTGTTGTTTCGTTGTCTGACTCTTCTCTCCATTTTCTTCCGTTCTTCTGATCATTTCATGAATGGACTTTGAACCTTTGATTACTAATTTACTGTGTAATCTTTGTTGAATGTTGAGCGTGTTATTCCAATTCTTCTACTTTTTCTTATTTGCAAAATTTTATTATTGTTTTCCTATGTTGATTATGTTGCTCGTTGTTGTTGATTTACAAAATGGATGATTTGGTCTTCAATTTTTAAACTATGTATGTTTATTTGAGATTGTAAGACTAAGTATGTTTATATCTATATTTTGTAAGATTGAAAATGTTTTTTTCTCTAAGCTTTTGTTTCGGACCTTTCGGTTATTTTGTTGACATGTTAATGTCTTTATCTACTCATATATCATTGGATTTTTCATATATATATATATATATATATATATATATATATATATATATATATATATATATATATATATATATATATATCATTATGAACATGAATTCTACATTTCAATAGATTTAGAATGATATATTATTTGTTCCCCTCGTCGTGTCCCCATTTATTATGCTTTTAAGAATTGTCGTTTCCTCGTCATCACCATTTTCCATGTCCATGTCTCTTCATCAAACACAAGATATATGTTATTACACAAAACAAATACACAACATGGAACCAACAATTTAATACCCAAGTACGGCAGATTACACAAGCTAATACCCAAATATTAAATTGCCTGACCATGTCATTTATATTACCCAATTGCATTGTATTACCTAATATGATATATTAATACACAAGTTTACTACACAACATGAAACCAACAAGTTACACAAAGCATATACACAACAAAGCATAAAAACGAAAATATGTTGGGGTTGGAGCCAAAACTAGAGTTAGAGAGAGGATTGCATCTAGTAGTTTGTTTTGATCGGAGTTGTATTATGCTCCATGCTTTGATGCGTTTTTCCTTATCTTTGTATGTACTGGTTTTGGTCTTAGTCTAATGATGGCTTTGTTGAAGGTGGACTAGCCACTGTCTCGAGGTTTGGGCACTTGATAGGCTTGTGAGTGTCTTTTCTACTGATTGTTTTGCCGAAGGTGGACGAGCCTCATGAGTTGTATCAAGTTTAGATGTACTCTCATGTTTTTTGACGTTACGGTAGTTGGTATGTTCATGAGGATTGCATGCCTCTTTGGAGTACCCTGTGTGTGTTTTGGGCCATAGAACACAGGTCGCAGGCGTGTATACAAACTTTGTTAATTTAACATTAATATTGGGTCTTAACGGATCTAACTATGTTGTTTTACTCTTTCTATGAATTTACTTTTATCCAAAAACATGGAAACAACAAGTTAATACCCAAGTACAACAAACTACAATTAGCCAATATAATAATACCAAATTTCAAATACCCAACCAACACATATCCAATATCAATTACCTATACATCACATATGATTTAGCACATACACGTGATATACTCACATCACAACTTGGTCAATACTATAATTCTATTTATATACTACATCATCAACTATGCAAGGTTTAAGGGCATACACAATATATAATACTCATATTTAGTTTTATGTATGATCCTTGCATCGGCACTCTTCTCCTCAATTGTCCCTACATCGACACTCTTCTCCTCATCCGTGGTTGGCAAAACAACAAATATCATTCATTAATACCTAGAGCATAAACAATATAGTACTTTTAAATGTATATATATTATTCCTACATTTGAATTGATGGTGGTGTGATATTTACTGTGAAGGTTGGACAATATGATTGCATGCTTGAGCATTTCTCTTATCCAACTTTTTTTTCTTTTTAAGATGACACCAATTTTTCACTCTTAAATGACCCTTATTCTTTCTTTTGTTGGATCAACAAAATCATCACCGTCAGATTTATCTTCAACGTTGAAGATTAACCTCTTCTTGAGTGACTACCTTCATTGATTTATGACTAAATCATACCATGCAAAAATCAATACACGTTTCCAAGCATTTGTGTCCCATTCAAAACAATCAGCAACCAACAACAAGATTAATAGGCATATTATCAATATATTTAAACAAACACGTTATAACATACCTCGTATGTCCCTTCTTATCTTCTTTAATGTTTGGCCAAACTATGAACAACTTTGAACAAGAGAATCTAAAGTTAAATAAAAAGTTCACCCTCTCATCTTCTTCCTAGTTCCCACAAATCTACATCGTCGTTCACTTCACAACCCACAACAAATTTGATGTCGGATTTTTGACAAAGTATCCACTATAAATTTGATGTCATCATATCCCGAAGCTCTATTTCAAAACGACTTTGACACCCACTATACACTAGTAGTTTGATTCAAATTAAACATTAACAAACAATATTGTTCAAAATCATACACGTCATTTTATGCATGTTAACATAAGTTGGTGCGAGTATACACATAATATGTGCCTTTATAATAACTAATCAAAACTATATTATGCACGTATTTTTAGAAAAAAATAATAAAGATGATAACTAGGAATATTTTTGTACATGAAGTAAATCGTAACGAAATTAATGAGCTAACAATGCTCTTTTTTTATTTATTTATTATGTAGACTAATTATGCTCTTAAATTTTATTATTTAGACTAAGTATGAACTTTTGAGTTTTAAATATTAGAAAAAAATGCTATTTTTACGGGTCTTATTATCCTAGGAAGAATGAAAGAGATAATTGAGATATTTGTTAATTATCTCATAAAGAGTGAAAAATGAAAGAGATAATCCTAGGAAGAAGTAAAAAAGGAAACTAAAGTTGGATAACGAAATTGGGTAATTGAAATCGGATACTTAATTAAAATTGGGTAACTAAAATCTGGTAACTCAATTGGGTAATTGGAATATGATAAGTGGATTAAATGAATGAAATTGGGTAACTGAATTGCGTAATAGAAATTGTGTATGTAAAGTTGGGTAAGTGAATTTGTGTAACTGAAATTGAGTATCTAAAGTTGGATAATTGAAGTTAAGTAAATGAAGTTGGGTATACGAATTTGGGGATGTGAAATTGAATAAGTAAAACCGGGTAACTAAAATTGGGTAATTACTCGGGTAACTAAAATTGAGTAACATATTAGGTATAAAGCTTGCGGATTAACATATGGGGTATTACGTTGGATATTAAGATATTGAGTATCAAACTTAATTATTAAAATATTAAGTATTACGGTTAGACATTAACACATTGAGTACCACACTTGGGTATTAAGATATGTGGATCTTAAATGAACCCATAAATTTCCTTTAATCATCTCCCTAGGTCCACAACCGAAGTGCGAAATAATGTTCAATTAATTCCGCACTTGGCTTGTGAAAGCGAAATTGTTTTAATTAATTCCACACTCACGGTCCGAAAACGAAAATAGGTTTTGGAGTGCGAAAGCGAAATTGATTTTAATCAATTATACACTTGGAGTCCGAAAACAGAATTTATTTAAAAACTTTTTTTTTTTGCTTTTTTATTAAATGACCTCATTTCATTTTGCACCCCAAAGTACGGAATTCAATAATTTTATAAATAAAATATATGGGTACATCTAACATGCCCCTTAAGATAATGGGTAACAAAATATAAAAAAAAAATTCTTTGTTTTTCCTATTTTCAGGATTATTAAGATATCGGTTTATTTCGACTAATTAAAATTTTCTTTATTTTTCCTTTTTTTCTAGGATTATAAGGATAAACGTCTAAATTATATACACTAATTAATTATTTGAATAAATACATACTTTGTACCCAAAATAAATAAATAAACATACTAACCGAAATCGCCCAATCGTAATAGATATTAAATGTAACACCCCAAATCCGCGGGACTCGGGGTGCTACTGGGCGAGACCTCACAATGGGTCCCGACCCTTAGCCTAACAACAATTTCACCAAACCTTCCAATATGGCACAAATAAAGGCGAAAACTTAAATACGTTTTTAATGTATGCGGAAACGAAAAGTACGAAACTACAACTTGGAAACTCAGCCGAGTCCTCAAAACAACATAATCTGATACAAGTCTAAACGTACAACAATATCCATAAACAATAACATGAAAACACGACTCAAAACATCCCCGTCCTATAATGTACGGGGACCCCGGCTGTCCACTCCTCCACCTCACTCGGCGGCGTCCCTAACCTGCAAGTCATCTACATATACGGTTTAAAACCGTTAGCTAATATTCTAGGCATTAGAATAACGGGAAGACACAAACACATATAAATCACAAAACATAAATCATACAAGTCCGGTTTATTATCTTTATATTCTTAACTCGTATCCCGTTCTATTTTAACTTCAGTTGTGACACGAGACCCTAATGGTCTCGCCCCAGTCCCTATTTCCAGCAAGACACGGTACGGTACGGATGCATCCGTCCGTCTCACCCGCACGGCTAGTCGCCGAGAACCTCCTAGACTCTCGCGAGAGCTAGGCAGATGATGTCACCGCCCGTTATCATACACTTGGGCCAAAATTACATATAAGGTCGGTGGTCCTATTTTACCGGTTTGATAATTATAACAAGTACGTAAACACACACCACCAAACACACATCATGCTAATATGTAAAATACGAGCTAAGTAAGTCCGGAGACTTACCTCGTCACCAAATCCAAGTCAACCACACTCTTGCTTCCTTAAGGAGGAAGCCCACAACCTGCTCACAAGAGATGCATATCAATACATACTCACACTCAAGAAGTCTTAGACTTCACTCTAGTGATCTACGCAAGATCACCTAACCCTCAAACTAGGAAACGCATCTAGGTCCCAAATACTCATCACACTCTCAACACATGCAACATCCCACAATAGTCCATAATTCCACAAGAGTAATCCTCAACCAAAGAGGCACGAGCTAGCCTAGAAGGTCCATCATGCTCACATGCTCATATCCATCACTTACATCGAGCCTTAAGGGCTCCTAGGTTCACAACCACTAAGTGGCATTCCAAGCTACTCTAGATCCATCCTAGACATGCTACTAACATGATCCAACATCAATACTAAGGAATGAACGAAGGGAAAGGGAGAGGAGGAACCTACTGTCGAAGAAACGCAGTCGCGGAGTCAAGCTGGCGCCCCGGCGGAGCAGAGGCCGCCCCTGCGGAACCAGGAGCCGCCCCCAGCGGCGCTGCTAGCCGCACCCGCGGCGGAAGGGAGTCGCGCCCGCGGCTGTGCTAGGCCGTGAGCCTGCCGCCGCCCCGCACCCGCGGCGGTGCTGTGCCGCTCCCGCGGCCGTGCTGAGCCGCCCCTGCGGCCGTCCGCGCCCGCGGCCGTGATGATCCGCTCCCGCGGTTACGCTGCAGAAGCTCGTCTTCTTCGTCTCGATCGTGGATCCTTGGCTCTAAGGTCCTCCTTTCCTTGCTGGGTCTTCTCCAAACGCCAACTACTGATCCAAGACTCCTCTCCACGACCTAATCGAGCTAACAACACATGCATGCAAATATTTGAGTAAAATCTCTCAAAAGCTTCATCCATGGCTATGGATGAAGGAGGGAAGAAGAAAGGGATGAGCAGCCATGTAGGAAAAGGAAGGGAGAGGGAGAAGCTTACCACAACAGATCTGGAGCCTCCTCAAGCTGTCCAGCACCAAGATCTTTACACAAAAATGGAAGAAGAGAAAGAAAGCCATGAGAGGAAGAGTGGGAGAAGAAATGAACGTGAAAGAGAAAGAGAGGAGAGAGAGGGAGGAGGACAAGGGCTGCAAAGTGAGGGGACAACGGCTGTCTTGTCCTCTTTTGCCCGGAACGAGGGGTCGGAAATGACCCCTTGTCATTTCGACTCGGACCGAAAGGTCGGAACGCGGGAAAAAGGAAAAAAAAAGACGAGTCGGCTCGGGATTTTCTTAGGAATAAATCCCGGCACCCAGCATCTCGGACCTACAGGATAACCTACAAGGCGCTCTAAGTCCGGAATAAAATTCCGGGCGTTACATTAAAAGTTACTTATTATTCAATGCTTAAATATGTCATCAATTATGGAGCGTAAAGGGGGCAAGGTATTTAGTAATAAGCACATTTTGATTGACCCCCATGAGTTGTAAGATTGTGGGTCCGTTTCGAAAACACGAGTTTATTGAAGTTAAAGCTTATTGATAGTTAAAAATAAAGCTTATTGGTAGCTAAAATCTGTAGTTGATTGAACGAGTATACTTTTTATAAACTTGATGGATATTTGATATAAAAAAAATTGTAGCTATATATATGTATAAAATTACTTTAAATCATTAACTTTTTTTTTATTATTAAACTTGATAAGTTACAAAACTCTTTATGTGTAGCTTATGAAATGATAAGAATATAAGTTATAATAAGATACCATAATTTTCGAAAATTATGTTCCAAACTCGCACCTTCTAGCTTATTCTTTTTTCATAAACTTGATAAGTTCCATAAATTCGATCCATAAACTCTTTAATTTGTGATCTTATAAACGGACCGTAACCAAGTAACCTCACTTGGATGACTTTTGAATATTTCTTGTCACCTACTCACCTAAAACGAGTAGTATACTTGTTCATTTGTTCATGATTCTCTCTATAAAATATATGTAAGATGTAAGATAGTGTCATCTGGTGCGTATGAGTTTGGTTGAAAAAAATGCATGTAATTGGTATCAATTTATTATATTCCACAAACGTTACTCATGGGTTTAGTTGAACAAGTCTATGTTCATATCTCTTTGTTACTTTCCACGGCTTTCGTCATGCTCTCATGCTGCATTCATTTATTACTTCACCAACCAATATCAAATACCACCTTAGGATCCATACTAAAAACTTCTTTCTGTTTCACTTTTGAAGAAAAATCCCTACTTAATTCATCTTCAATAATTCAATTTACATATATCAAGGGAAAATTATAAATAATATGTATTTATTTGGTTAAATTGAATGGAAAGGTCTTTTAGTATACATGTACATAAATTTTAGATATGTGTTTTGGATATTAAAACTCGGTTAATGAATTTCAAATATAAAATTTCGGGTGTATGTTTTAGGTATTGAATTTCAAGTATAATAATAATAACTCGGGTATTAATTTTGAAATTCAAAAGTTATATACATGTATATGGTTTTGAGTATTTATAATTACGATATATTAATTAAGAAGAAATAAAAAAAATAATCGAATTCTAATTTGTGAATATAGAATGTTAAAATATTAAATGGAAAAACTTGTAACCAAAATTTCGGAACTCACATACAAAATAATTTTAATTTTAGGTTTTTAATGTTCAGATTACAAAATAAAAACTTGGTGTCAACTCACTCGATTCACTCTTTTTTATTGAATTATATATTTTGTAATTTTTATGGTTAAATGTTACTATTACAGGCAATATAATTAGATATTAATACCTAGACTAGTTGGATTGTATTGTTATTAAAAAAGTTGAATTAAAATTATGTGAATTTGTCGTTACACCGCAAACTAAGTCATATATAACTAATAAAGTTCTAACAAACGATGCACGGTCAGATTATACATCAAATAATAATAATAAAAACGGCCGATTTTAAGCAAACAACCATTATCCGACTCGTTTTCTTTCTTTTAAAAATATGTATCATCACACTATATCCATGCCACATATCATAACTTAGAATATTAAAGATCGTAGAGGCATAAAAGGCACAAGAACTAAGATTTTAATGTCATGTTTGTGTAAGGTGATAATCTTACACTTTGACTCTTTTTTTTTTTTTGGAACCATTACTCTTTTCTTTATAAAAGAACCCTAGATTTCTTAGGTGGAGTCAACATTTATAGTTGACCAACGCGTCTCTACAATACTCTTAGGTTCCAACAAAGGAAGCTTCCTTTGTGCTACTCATACTCATTTATTTCTTTCTTTCTATCAAAACAAAAGTAAAACTTATTTCTTAACAAATGGATCCTAAAGTAGAAGCCAAGGTCAAACTTTGATTTGTCAAAAATATATTTTTAAGGATTTTTGAACCCAATAATGTTTTAAGAAACTCAAATATTTTTTTAATCCAAACATGTTTTAAAGTAGAAGAAGAAAAGTAAATACCTACCTTCACACTAATAATATTCACTAATCCTCTCAATTAATGAACATCTTATCCACCCACAAAAGGCCTAACAGAAATTGGACCCAAAACAATGAAAATAAAGTAAAGTTTTGCTTTTTCTTTTTCTTCACCCCCAATTTTTTCTGTTGTTTGCATCCATGGATCCTATAGTTGCCCATTTTGCACAGCTGGCTTTCAGCCACCGGGTAGTACGTCTCAATTTTATAGGGTTTTTTGCTTAAAGAAGAGAGAGAGATAATTTTACTTATTCAGTTCTTTCAACCACACTGATTGAGAACTTTCCTTTCTCCTCCACCCCAAATCCCTTTATCTTCTCAAGATTAACCCTTGTTCATCTTCAACCCTTTTTCTGATAGCCCATGAATTGAAGAAATCATAAACCTTTTTTAGCAAATACTCAACGAGGGTTCATAGGAAACAGGCTAAGATTCTCTTCATCTTCTTCCCACCTTTTGATAATACTTTATTGGCTATACAGATCTAATCTTCTCGAGGGATTTATGTCTACTGTTTGATTACTCCGGATCTTCACCGTTTGTAGCTCAATTGCTTGTCGCTACCTCTTAGTGAAGCCTAATCATACGATTGTTAATTGGGTCCTTTACTAATTTCTTCTCGAAGGTACTTTAGAGAAATATATATTCTTTTTTGGTTGTTAATGCTCTTTGATATCTAGGTTTTCGGTTCTTTTTAGTGTTTTTGTTTAATTTTTGGCTGCAAAGGTGTACTTTGATGAAATTTTTAAGAAAGTTGATTCTCTTATGCTCTTTGATACGTGGGTTCTGAGTGATGTATGTTCAATTTGGTTGCTCTAGTTGTTTTATAGGCATCAAAGACACGGGTTATTGTATTTTAGAAATTGTGTGCATATATGGAGCTTTGTTTATGTGATTTTGATTGGTTTACAGGGTTATTTACTTGTTTGATTTGCAGTATTAGGAGGAAATATTTTGCTTATAGGAGGTTATTACATCCAGTTTGGATGTGGAGGAATAAGAGGCTTCTTGGTTGAAATGAGGGATGTTATCAAAGTTGATATTGTTCTTAAAGGCCTGTTGGCAGCCAGCTTCGGACCATTCTTCTCGCGGTTCGGATGCAGCAGGTCGCCAAGACGGTTTACTTTGGTATAAAGATACTGGACAGCATGTTAATGGTGAATTCTCAATGGCAGTTGTCCAGGCCAATAATTTACTTGAAGATCAAAGCCAGATAGAGTCGGGCTCTTTGAGTTCGCATGAATCCGGTCCATATGGGACGTTTTTAGGAGTATATGATGGTCATGGTGGACCCGAAACATCACGTTACATCAATGATCACCTCTTTCACCACCTTAAGAGTATGTTTTTGCTATTAATCATGGTTTTACTATTTTTTTTTTTGCATTTTGGTAAACTAGATGTGTTAAATTTGTGCATTGCAGGGTTTACAGCAGAGCAGCAATCTATGTCTGTTGATGTGATACGGAAGGCATTTCAAGCGACTGAAGAAGGTTTTTTCTCTCTTGTTGCCAATCAATGGCCCATGAATCCCCAACTTGCAGCTGTTGGATCTTGCTGCTTGGTGGGAGTTGTTGCTAGTGGAATGCTTTATATTGCAAATGCTGGTGATTCCCGTGCGGTTTTAGGGAGGGCTGTTAAAGCTACTGGTGAAGTTCTTGCCATTCAGCTCTCTGCTGAACATAATGTCGCCATTGAATCTGTTAGACAGGAGATGCATTCGTTGCATCCGGATGACTCACAGATTGTGGTTCTCAAGCACAATGTTTGGCGTGTCAAGGGCCTAATACAAGTAAGCCTCTTCACTTGTCCATTTGCAAATTTTCCCTGTGATGACTAACTCTTTCTTCCTAACCAGTAACCATATAGGTTTAAGATTATGAAAGGCCTGTGGTTTCAAATTGTGGATTGAACTGCTAACTTTTCAAACATACATTGAAAGAGGAGAGTTTAAAACCTTATAAAGTTCTTTGATTTTAGAACTCAAGCTTTGCAAATTGAGACTCGGTGATATGCACCAGCTTTGGAGTGGGGTAATCACATGATAAGAGTAGCAGATACTCATTTGGGTTGCTCAACTGATGTTTCAATTGAACATGACTTGTCGGATTTTAGTTCATGGAAGTACAATGGACAGCGAAGTTGTTTGCTCGAATCTGATTACTTGGATTGGAACTGAGATAAGTGCACCGAGGACATCACAAGTGATTATTGGCAAATCTGTTAGGTTACAGAAACCCAACACAAGCAACCAAACACCCCTTGATTCTCTACTTTGTTACACAACGAAGTTGTTCATTAGTGTTATGATATTCATCTGACTGAAGTGCATAACGAAATTAAACTTTTGGTGTTTTATTAGAACGTGATTCAGTTGAGTTTGAATGATCTTTTTTCTGTTTAATTGGGTTGAATGTGCATATTTTCCGAGTTAATGATGTGACAAGCATTATCAGATTGATAATTCATCTTAAATTTGGTGGTTGCAGATATCCAGATCCATTGGTGATGTATATCTGAAAAAATCTGAATTCAACAGAGAGCCTCTGTATGCTAAGTTCCGTCTAAGAGAATCTTTCAGAAAACCGATATTAAGCTCAGAGCCGTCCATTACTGTGCACGAGCTGCAACCACACGATCAATTTCTTATATTTGCTTCTGATGGCCTCTGGGAGCACCTTACCAATCAGGAGGCCGTTGACATCGTGCAGAACAATTCTCGTAATGTAAGCTCAAATATTTGCATGATGATTCTGCGTTGTTTGGTAAATACGGTTTTCATGATGATTCTGTCATCCACAGGGAAGTGCGAAGAGGCTTGTGAAAACCGCATTACAGGAAGCAGCGAAGAAGAGAGAAATGAGGTACTCGGACTTGAAGAAGATAGAAAGAGGCGTTCGCAGACATTTCCACGACGACATCACTGTGATTGTATTGTTTCTGGACTCGGATCTAATCAGCAAAGCCAGCTCAGCAAAGGGTCCCACTCTCTCTCTGAGAGGGGGCGGGATCCATGTCCCTTCCAAAGCACTCACTCCCATCGGAGGCGGTCGTTAACAGGGAGTGATTGGATTATAAGAAGAAGAAAGAACGAAAGGTTGGTATCTGTGTTTGAGACTCTTGTTTGTCTACTAAGATAGGTTTCAAGAAAACCACTGTTGTCGGGTTGTTATTTTAAATTCTTTATTGTAAAATGGTACATCTTAACTCGAATAGCGTGTTTATTTTAGTTTCGAATCGGAGGTAAAAGGGAAAGGAAAGGACTAATCTTGTAACGAAGAATCCGAGATGCAGCTTCATTGTTCTGAACAATCACCTCTCCTCGTACTTTGTTCTCGTGTTCCTCGGGGGTTCCTCGGAGGTTTGAGAATGCCCTTTTAGCTCGGAAGCCATATGTATTTGGATGTTTTGCAGTTGAATGAGAAAATGAAGAAAAATAAAAACGTTTATGGAAGAATATGAGTAGCAGCTCTGGAACTCCGATTATGTGTGTTGTGCATTGTAATAATGTCTTATTTATGTAAGAATCCAAAGCAGAATAGCATTTGAGTAGTGTTTTACGGCTTCTTATATGACGGCTAATTGTATGAAATGTACGTTTGGACTTCACATGCATTACAAAAATTTAATCTTGTACGAGTGTTGATCACCCAAATTACACGGATAAGAATCTCCCTACGCTGATTTGATACAAAAAAAAATTACAGTATGATATATAATATGGGGCTGGTTTAGGTGGGGGAGGGGCAAGGATGGCAACGATCGGGTGGCGGGTGGATGACCTTGACCGACGCCCGATCTATCACCCACAATTTTGCACCCCACCCGATTCATCACCCGTCAAGGATCTCACCTGCATCCAATGGATCGGATGAGATTTTGGGTTTCTACACCTTATTTATTAATTTGTAAAAAAATCAAATATTTTACTGAAAATCAAGATAATACTTAATTCAACTAAAATCTACTATATATCTTATCTTATATATATTAAAGCAGAGGCCTCTATTGCCACGTGTCGCCTCCAGGATTTTTCTCAGCCCAACGATAAATTCTCAGGCCTCTGCTGTCGCATGTCGCCTCCACGATTAACGTCAACCTAAACTTTTTTTAATTACGTAATTTAAAACCAATAAAATAATATAAAAAACCTATTTAACCAATTATCAAAAAAGTCTGAATCTCATCGGTTGAAATTGAAAAAAAATTATTTTCTAAATTTTTTTATTTTATTTTCTAGAATCGGAGTATTTAAACTTCTTTTCTATTTTAATTTTTTTTAATCATTTCATCTGAACTAATTTAATCTTAACAAAAAAAAAAAGGAACAAAATTTTATTTTAGAATCAGAATATTCTAAAATTTGATATTTTTTTTAGTTTCTTTAGTTGCGATTAGAAAACTAATTAATTTCAAATATATATATTTCACTACACTTTTTATTTTAAAATATTTTTCTTTCAATTAAGTTAGTACAATTTATTAAAACTCAACCCGCACAAGGTGTGGGTAATACACTAGTAATAATATTAAAGCAGAAGTAGATTTTGCCACATGTTATCACCATATTAAGCCACCTAGGATTTTGCCACATGTCATCACTGTATTAAGCCACCTAGAATTTTGCCACATGTCACCACCATATTAAGCCACATCGGATTTTGCATTTATCTTATTTATATTTAGTCAATTGTATCCATTTTTATTTTATTTAGTTTCTTAGTTAAGAGAATGACATGACATATGATATATAAAAAAAGATTATGACATAAACAAGAATAAATTTCTATATTTGACAAATATTATATTATTTGTGTTAGAAGAATAAATTATATAGAATTTTTTTAATTCAAGTTATTTTTAAACGAATATATATAATTGGTCATTTACTTTTTATATTTCAAATAATTGGATGTTTTTAATATAGATAAAATAATTTGATATTTGTTAAATAGAATTTTTTATTTATTTATTTTAATAATCAATTTATTTTATTTTATTAAAATATATTTTATTGTAAAATTGACAAAGCCAATTATTACATAAAATAGAAATGCTGAACAAATCTATTATAACCAATAAAGATATTATATTATTATTCATATATCTTATTTAGGACAATTTTATAATAGGATAATCCTATATAATTATCTTTTAGAAAGTTTTTAAATTTTAACAATAATTTTTTAATTAGTTTAATAATAAATTTTTGTTTAAAATATAAGAAAATAGGTTAGTCGAATATTCAAATAGACTATCTCATATATATATATAAATAAGTAAAAAGTTTTTTTTATCAGAAGAAATATATGTGATATATTATTGTATATAGACGAATATTCTTATAATATGTTTGTGTCATCCCGTGCAAGGCACGAGTACTAAGCTAGTAACAAACTATAATTAACAAACTATGATACATAATATTATATACTTACCAAAGTTACAATATCTCTATACTTCTATTACCTCACTTTGCGATCATTTACCTGTTTTAATTGATACAAACAATATTTTGAACATTATATTGCGCTATTTATAATAAAACTAAGTGGTTATTGTTTTACATTTGTACATTCATTGTTAATAAAATTTATACATAAATCTAATTTCATTGTAACTAAATACCCTATATCCCAATTTTCTAAATTAAAAAAATGTAATGAGACAAATTAACCAAAACATTTCTATTTTTTTGCAGAAATTTAATTAAAAAAATTGAGCTCGATATTTTATTTTTTAAAATAATATATGATATGGGCTCGGATTTCAAACAAAACAATATGTATGATATGAGGTTCATTAACAAGATATTTATATACGTTATTTTATATCAAAGATTTAATATTATTTTGTTTTTCAAATAATCTTATTTAAATCATTTATTTGTAATCGATATTTTAGAAAATATTTTCAAATGATTTAACCAAACCCAAAAAGAAAGTTATAAATTATATATTTTAAACTTAGTCATATAAAAAGATCTAATTTTAACGGAATATATTTCCTAAATTAAAATTTTGTTACCAAAATTTCTTAAACAAAATATCTTCAAACAATATAATTGAATTCCGAATTTTTTTTTTCTAAAATAATTTTGGTAACTACCTAATTATATTAGTTTTGAATACACTAGGGGTATGATATACTTTCCTTTCTAGCTAGACTAAAGTTTTGTATTGATTATTTTTTCTTTCTAAGATCTCTATTTTATGGATATTTTTTGTCAACCATAATATCTCTTATTTATATTTTACTTTTTTTAACAAGTAAGCATGAATATACACCCAAACACCTATTTAAGAAGATGTCATTTATTCTACTCGACTTACCACTACTCGATACGTATTTTTTCATTAAGTTATTGGTCATTAATCCGTGTTTTTGGTTGTTATTGTTGTTGTTTTTTTTGTTTTTTCTTATTATGGCGATATATCTAAGTCAATTCATCACCAAAGATTTGAGTTCACATTTTGTGTTTATGGTGTAGTAAGCGGAAAAGTAATGGTTTTAGTTGATGATGCATCATGTTTTTTTTACGATTTTTTATTGCATATACAACCATACAATCATATTAGACTCAAATTTGGTGGTCATAGTTCTAGCGCAATGCCTTTGGAAAACGATTCCACATTCATCGTTGTGCTTGCAACACCTTTCAGTTTGTTAATGGAGAATTGGGTGGTGTTTTGGAAAGAGTTAAAGAGTGTGGGGAAGAAGACGGAGAGATGTATGTAGATGCCTTATAGCTAAGGAAATGAGGAAGAAAGACAAAAAGAAAGAGTTTGGTATTTGATGTATTGATTTGTGTTTCCTTTTTTTTTTTGTTTTATAAAATAATTTATTTTATTTTAATGGTATAAATTGTGTAAGTATTCCATAACTACATGTAGTACCAAATTATTTAATAAGTATGTTTATTATTCTACACGAGTACCAAATTTATTTAACAAGTATACTTATTTGTAAGTGATTTCACGTCTTAAATCCCTTTAAAAAAATTAAAAGTAATAATTTCGGTAGATCATAAAATAAAAACTATATTTTATTACCCGCAATAACTATATTTATGTATAATGAAATTGATACGATTAGATTGATCGACGTAAATAAAACTTGGTTATATATTACTTACAAAAAAATAAAAAATACAAATCATAGATATTTAAAAAAGTAAAATCTTTATTCGATATAGTCAAACCATTTGAGGTGACAAATTATAAATTTTTTAAAACATACATAGATGTTACATTAATTGATATGAAAAGTTAGAATAATTAGATATATCAAAATGACATATGGCATTTGGTATAACAATAAGTGATAAGGAAAATAATTTATAAGCCTCAATACCACCATTAATTTCATATTATAAAAGTGGCTCATTTTAAAGTTACTTTGACCAATCAAGATGTTTCTCGATTTTTTTCAAAAAAATCCCGCACACGGTGCGGGTATTACACTAGTTAACATAATATAAAGTACAACACTATAATAAAGCAAGATCTAAAATAAACAAAATATAACGAATCAATAATAACAACCGAAGTATATTAGGAAAGAAAATATATGGTTTACTTTAATATAGTTTATATAGTAAGGAAATAAAGTTAAAACATTTATAATATATAAACTATAAATATTAAAACATATATAACTTTAAGCGGTTGGATACGGGTCGGATGGATGAATGTATGATGGATCGAGTGATGGATGGATGAAACCTTCACTCGCATCCTACCCGATCCACCACCCGCTTTCATCCGTCCTTTAACAGGTTTTCATCATTTTTTGTTGGATCGGGTGGCCGGATATCCGTCGGATACGGGTGAAATTGCCATCCCTAGAAAGGGGTTTCGTGGTGGTGATTTACAGAGTAATATGAGTTGATGTAGTCGATTCAATGGAGTTCATCAACGCCAATTTAATGATTTAAGAGAGTTGTGATAATTTATAGAAGATAAGAGACAATTTGTCCTTTTGAAATTCTATTTTTAAAAGAGAATGTAGTGACATTATTGTAATTTTCTTTACTAATGTAACATTCTTATCTCACTTCATAAGCTTAGTTTTATTGGATTAAAATTTATATATTATTAATTCTAATATTTTCTATAGTTAGTTCATGTATTATTTTGTTAAGTTATTAGTTATTCTTTTATGTATTTTTTTTACTTGTACATGTATAAACAAATATAACACAATGTTTAACTATCAGAACACAATGTTCGAATTAATGATACCGAAATTATGAACTAATATTAATTAATCCTCGTATTTTAATTAACAACAAATTACATTGAGTTAGAAGTTAGGTAGACAACAAGTTGTGCCGTCAACCCTTTCTGAATAGCAAATCCGATTCTCCTAAACACTACATCTGAAGACTTTGGTGACAAAATATTATCATGCAAGACCCGTTGCACCCTCTTCAGAATCTCGACGGCGTCAGGCGCAAGAAAATCAAACGTATCGAAAGCGAACGGAAGAAACACGTGTTTGTTTTCAAGACAAGCTCTTTCATGCTTAGCCACCTTCAAAGAGGCCGCGTAGAGGGCCCGCTTAACCACCACAAAAGGCCCGTTATCCAAACCAACCAAAGGAGAGACTCCTATCAAATCAATAGAAGCATGTATTTCACCCACCCATCCAAAAACTAACACATCTGCGGGCCTCAACGTAGACCTTCTTACACGCGGATCAATCAAGAAGGATACAAGCGCCTCTTTCTTGGCCGAAATCCCTGCTCTCTTAAACACGTCACATAAAACATCACGAACCAGATCGTGCCTATATTTGAAGCCGGGTAGTTCCTTGCAATGAACCGCATGCTCCCCAAAAACATCCAAAGGCCTCCCACAATTAGGCATAGGACAAAACATACTAGACAGGAACAAAGGAATCATAAGGCGATACTTGAAGATCGTGCGATACTCAATGGGAGACATACATTGTCCAAGTCCATCAATAGGTATGGCAAGAAAGAAATCTTGGCTATGCGCTGCCTGTAGACACTGAAAAACCGCTTTTTGTCTAGGGGTCAAATCAAAAGTTGCTTTCATCGCTTGTACTGTCTTACCAAAAAGAGCACTCGTCAAAGCATGTTGGGCTTTAGGGGGGACGGTGCTCTTTACAGTAAAACCAGAAAGATCAAAACTAGGAATAGAAGCTTGAAGATTGCCCAAAGCTCCAAATAAACTCAAAGCCCATATCAATAACTCCACTGTCCCTCAAAATGTGGTTTTAAAGGGTCCAAGACTGAGCTCTTGAAGCCACAAAAGCAAAAGAAGAAGTCTCCGAATCTGAGTATAACCCAAGGCCTCCACACCGAATCGACAAAGAAGCAAGTCGGCACTGAAGATCGGCAAAAAACGCACCCCCACAAACCAAAATATCCTCGAATGATTCACGGAGCCCCAAATTAAAAAAAAGAGTAGATGCACCCTCCCCATGCTCCGGTAGACAAGTCCTCAAGCTAAACAACATCTTAGCAACACCCATACATGAACGAAGCAAAAGAAGCTCACTTTGTGGGTCCCTCAACTACGGAAAAAGATGCATCAACTCAACCGCCTTAACAACTCTTTTCATGACTAGCTCTCTAATAAACCCCATCATCTTTACTCACAGCCCCACCCAACAACTTAACACCCAGAACCGGCCTAGAAATGCCATGAGGGAACAAATCTTCTTTAAGCTTCGATCCATCACACGAAGGCCAAAAGAGCTCAGTCTTGCAAACATTTAGCTCAAGGCCAAACTCAAGCCAACTTCTCTAATGATATCAAGCGCTCTAGCCACTTCCTCTGTCCGGCCAATAATAGTATCATCATCAAGATACAAAGCATGTAGAAGAGGCTTGCAACTGTCTCTGATCCGATGAAGAAGTGGGTGCAAGACAAGGGAAAAAAGAAGCGGCCCCAAAGGGTCTCCTATTTGCACACCAGTAGCCGACCAAATAAAACCATCACCAACATACATGCATCAGCCTGACCATACAAGAAATCAATTCAAAAAGAGATAGAGGGACATATTTCCCTTACTTCCCCAAGCAAAACAGTTTTCTCAACCAGGTTGAAGGCATTAGAAAAATCCACTGTCAACATAGCTAGAGAACCATCAGAGTGACGCTCGCTTAAAGCACTGTTAACACTATGTAGATCGAATAGCCTCTGCACCACCTGAGATATCAACTCCAAACTGAAAATCTCCAAGATATTCCCTCATATCTTGACTCACTTCCTTCATGACTATTTTAGACACCAACCGTCTCCATATAGTACCTACTGCAATGGAACGAACCCCATTGTCAAGCTTCAGCAGCGGCGTAAGAGTCCCTGTTAGAAAAAGTTGGTAATTAGAATACATTATCATAATATTTGTTATACTATAACTTCAATCAAGGGTTTTATTAGTTCAAACAATTTTATATTATTATTTCATGCATTATTTTAACTTATGAAAAAGTTGCAAAAATGTATGGACTTTTATTACAATATAATATGAAATAAGAAAATAAATAGTTTGAACGAAATGTACAAAAATTTGAAAAAAATAGATCCCGTTAGAAAAAGAAGGAAAAAGTGGAAGAAAAATAATTCAAAGTTGTATACTATTAGTTCAAATAGAATATTCGATTAGTTCAAACATTTTACACTTTTAGTTCATGCACATTGAACTTATAAAAAAAAAATTGTAAAACTGTATGATGCAATATAATTTGAACTACAAAGCAAAAAATTTAAACGAAAGTGACCGTTAGAGAAATGCTTTTTTTGACACGTGTCACACCGAAAACGTTCGGTAATTTTATACCTACCCACCGTACCTAAACTAGTTCCATATTATTTATATCTTAAAATTCAATTCGGATGACATTAAATTTGACAAATATTTTTTTAGGTGTAATGTGATTTGAAGACAGTTTAACTAGATTAAAATGAGGTGGGATTTTTTTTTTGATTTGGTTAATATTTTACTTAGTGACAAAACACTTCTAATTTGAAGACAGTTTAACTAGAAAGTTACAGTTTAGTCTTCGACCGTTATAGTTGGCATCAGTTCAGTCTTATATTGTAATAGTCTAGTCTGATCTTGTCCCAAAAGAATTTGGTATTGGACGGTTTTTACCCCTTTTCATATTTTTTTTAAAAGTAAAAGGTATTAAGGTTTGAATTTCGACCGGACCGTATTAAATATATATAGTGCATTTTAAATAAAAACCTTACGGAAGCTGTGCCGCAGCCCCTACGGAATCACGTTCTGCACCGTCGCCGCCCCCGCGCCTGGAAGCCGCCGCCCCTACGGAAGCTGTGCCGCAGCGCCCGCGCCAGCGCTCGCGCCTTGCCTGCGTTGCCTGCGTCCCTTGTCACCGCGCCTGCGGCTGCTCCCTGCCGCGCCTGCGGGTTGTCTATTCCGCCCCTGCGTCCCTTGATCACGCAGGTGCGTCTTGTTCCAGGACTACCTATAGTTGGGTAGCTCCTTTCCTTTCTTAGTATGAGGGACTTAGTACCATGCTAGGTATCGGATGATGAGGAGTATGATATAGATATGCCGGTTACAGCTTTGAGGTTTACGAGTTGGACATGATCCTTATGGATCCCTTAGGTTTAGGTGTGACCCTTTGTGTGATAGGAGTTTGATATATATATATATATATATATATATATATATATATATGTATGCCTTGTATAGGCCGTGTTGTCCTCCAGTTTGGAGTGGATCTGAGTGAGAGCTGATCGTAGTGATACGACTTCTGAGGTTGAGGTAAGTCCATAGGACTTACTTAGCTACTATCCTTATATTGGATGTATGCTTGAGTGGTGTTTGTTATATGCTTTATAGCATGCGATATGGTTCATTACCGGCCTATGTTATATTGACCGCCCATTGTAGTGGTTGTGACAACTTACCTTTTATCCCGTAGTGGAGTCTGGGAAGTTCTCTGTAAGCTAGTTAGACCTGGTATACGGGAAGGGCACCTACCACTCCATATTGTATACGGGAAAGTGCGCTGATACCACTCCAGCTAGCTATTGCACGCAGAGGCGAGGGTTTTATACATTCCTCGTGTCACGTATATTCATATACATCTATTTATACGATTGAGTGTGTGGACTTATTAAAGATAATAAACCGGGTAAATTTGTGAAATCATGTTGATATGTTATAATTTATGGTGTGTGTTTGTGCTCTAGCATCTTCTTATATATGTGTATGGTTAGCTAACGGTTTTATACCGTGTTGTAGATCCTTTGCAGGTTAGGAGAGCTGCAGAGTGATCCAGAGGGGTGATCTGCTGAGGGTTCCGTACAATGGGCGATATCGTGGGATTTTGGGTTATTTATGTTGTACGGATTTCTATTTGACTTTGTACTCAGCAGTCCTCTGTATCATCTTTTTGATATGTATATATATATATATATATATATATATATATATATATATATATATATATATATATATATATATATATATATATATATATATATATCAGTTTTATGTTTTGTTTTAATCTATTGGTGCCTTGTTGTAAGATTCAGTGAACTTGTTGTCAGGCTAGGGTCAGGATCCATTGTGAGATCCTAGCCCAGTAGCACCTCGAGTCCTACGGATTTGGGGTGTTACAAAGTTTGTATCAGAGCCCAGGTTGACAACAATGACACTAGTATGCTGCAATAAAGTTCGAATAGATAAATAAACAGAAACCGAAATTAGGGGTCTGACTTTTCAAAGGTTTTGGTTTTAAAATGAGTACAAATGTTTTGGGATATCGTGTACTTGAGCATCGCCCCTCTGAAGATCTCGACAGTATAGATATATATAGATATTCTGTTGTTATTGATTTGATATATATATCTATACATATGGCATATATATATAGCCTTCTAAGTTAGGTTTACGTCTTCTGCTGATGGTTCAGACTAGAGCCTTACCTGCAGCTAGATGAGGTAGAGGTAGACCCCCTCTAGGTAGAGGACGGGGTAGGACTCCTGCTGACGGTTTACATGCAGTGGGAGAGATACATGAGGAGGTTGTTGAGAGCGTTCGGGGTAGGACTCCTGCTGACGGTTCACATGCAGCGGGAGAGATACATGAGGAGGTTGCTGAGAGCGTCGTTCCTGAGACTGGGAACGGGGCAGCTGAGAGACAGGGGACACAGAGAGCCTAGTCTGGTGAGTCATATCGTGTCTCCATGGGGGAGTCAGAGTTCCGAGCTTATATCAGACGAGTGGAGGAGGCTTCCAGAGCCGGTAGACGTGCCCTAGATTTGCAGGCATAGGAGGGACCATCTGAGAGGTCCCACGGGGTTACACAGGTGCCGGCTGTACAGGCACAGGCTGCTGAGATTCCTCAGGTTCGGGAGGAGCATAGAGGGCCTAGACTAGACACTTGGTTGAAGGCTTTTCATCAATGGTTGTACCCCCTTTCACTGGGAAGGTGAGGTTAGAGGTTGAGCTATGGATAGGGCATGTAGACTCAGCTCTGAAGTCTATTCGATGTCCAGCTGACAGACAGATCGAGCTGGTTCATACTTTATTCCGGGATTTGGCACAACACTGGTGGAGGTCTGTACGGGGTCAGGTTGGCAGTTATGATCAGATGAGGACCCTGATTAGAGAGCGTTTTTGCCCTGCCTCACTTAGGAGGGAGAAACTGCGAGATTTTGTTGAGGCTGTGTTTGAGGATGTACCAGTCTTTGAGGCCATCAGGACGTTTCAGGAGGAGCTGACATTACTGGGACCAGCTGCACCTTCTGCAGATCAGCACGTCTATCTCTTTTCCCGACGACTGAGGGATACTACCCGGACCTATATGGCGGATTTCCACTGTGAGTCTCTGATGGATTATCAGGACAGAGCTTCCGATTATGAGAGGGAGCGAGCTGGACAGAGGAGAGCTTCTCAGACCGGAGGGTCTGAGAAAAGACAACGTACAGGACAGACTAGTGGTACTGGTGGTGCTGCTAGTGGTTGGCGTGGTCAGAGACGCCAGAGTCAGCCCTCATCTGCACCGGTTGCAGAGAAGGGACGTCAGTGTTTTAACTGTGGTGATCCAGGGCATATGAGGCCTGAGTGCACGAGGCCACTAGTGACTTGCTACACATGTGGTAGGCAAGGTCACCGAGCTGTTTACTGCCGCCAGGGCGGAGCTTCATCTGAGCAGGGTTCTTCCCCTGCTAGTGTAGCGGGAGGTGGGCAGAGGCCACCTCAGCAGCAACAGATTCAGAGACAGCAGAGGGTCCCAGATCGCCCTACGACTCAGGGATCTTCTCCTGGGCCGAGTAGAGGCAGAGGTCGTGGTGGGAGCACCACTGATACCAGAGGCCCACAGGGTCGTGTTTTTGAGTTGAGGAGTGCAGAGGAGTCAGCTGCACCTACTGCTACAGGTACCATTCTGATTCATGGTTTACCTGTTAG
Source organism: Fagopyrum tataricum (assembly GCA_002319775.1). NCBI lineage: Eukaryota > Viridiplantae > Streptophyta > Magnoliopsida > Caryophyllales > Polygonaceae > Fagopyrum > Fagopyrum tataricum. The sequence goes on along the minus strand of CM008279.1, from coordinate 39,211,063 downwards.
AGTTTTATTTGATACTAGTGCTACACACTCTTTTATTTCTGATGCCTGTGTAGAGCGTCTTGGTTTAGATACAGTTGAGGGGATGCCCTTTATTATAGGGTTACCCGATGGTGGTAGGGTCAGAGGTACCCGTGAGATTCGTGACTGTCCCATTATTGTAGGGACCCGTGTTTTACTTGTAGACTTCTTTGTCATGTCATTAGTGCATGAAGAAGTCATTCCAGGTATGGACTGGATGGATAGACACTCTGCAGTTTTAGATGTAGGTAGGAGGACTGTTACCCTCTCTACCGAGTTAGTTCAGATAGAGGTTTTCCGAGGTTGGGACCTTGGAAAATCTGGCATGGTTATTAGTGTTATACGGGCAACGAGACTGATTGCATAGGGTTGTGATACCTTCTGGTGTTATGTCATGAAGGAGGGGGAGAGTCTAGCTGTAGAGGATATCCTAGTGGTTTGTGATTTTACTGATGTTTTTGTTGAGTCGTCCAGTTTGCCGCCTCAAAGGAGTGTGGATTTTGGGATTGAGTTAGAGCTTGGTACGAGACCGATCTCGAAGGCCCCATACCGGATGACGCCTGTCGAGATGCTGGAGTTAAAGAAGCAACTTGAGGAGCTGGCTGAGAAGGGCTTCATTCGCCCTAGCGTGTCCCCATGGGGAGCACCTGTCCTCTTCGTACGGAAGAAGGACGGATCACTGAGGTTATGTATAGATTACAGAGAGCTGAACAAGGTGACTATTAAGAACAAGTATCCACTGCCTCACATTGATGATTTGTTAGATCAGCTTCAGGGAGCGACTGTATTCTCTAGGATTGACCTGCACTCAGGATATCACCAGCTGAGGGTGAGAGAGCAGGATGTGCACATGACAACATTCCGGACCAGATATGGCCACTACGAGTTTGTAGTGATGCCATTTGGGCTTACGAATGTCCCAACCGTCTTTATGGAGTTGATGAACAGTATCTTTATCGACTTCCTGGATCAGTTTGTGGTGGTTTTTATTGATGATATTCTAGTATACTCTCGCAGTGGAGAGGAGCATGCAGGACATCTGAGGACTGTATTGCAGGTTTTACGGGATAGAGAACTTTATGCTAAGTTCTCTAAGTGTGAGTTCTGGATGCCAGATGTAGCATTCCTGGGTCATGTAGTATCAGCTGAGGGGATCAAGGTTGATCCGGTGAAGATTGAGGCAATAGCAGAATGGACTACACCGACGAACGTCAAGGAAGTACGTAGCTTCGTTGGCCTAGCCAGTTATTACAGACGCTTCGTGGAGGGATTCTCTGTGATTGCCCGCCCACTGACGAGTTTGTTGAGGAAGACTACCAGATTTGTGTGGTCTGATCAGTGCATGCAGAATTTTGAGGAGTTGAAGAGGCGTTTGACTTCTGCTCCTATTTTGGCACAGCCAGAGGGTACTGAGGATTTTGTGGTATACAGTGATGCATCCAAGCTAGGCTTGGGATGTGTGTTGATGCAGAGAGGCAGGGTGATTGCATATGCGTCTCGATAGCTGAAGACGTATGAGGAGAACTACCCGACTCATGATCTGGAGTTGGCAGCGGTAGTTCATGCATTGAAGATATGGAGACATTACCTGTATGGTGCTACATGTCAGATCTTCACAGACAATAAGAGTCTGAAGTATATTTTCACGCAGCGGGAATTGAATAACCGCAAGCGTAGGTGGCTCGAGCTGATCAAGGAATTTGATTTAGAGATTCTATACCATCCAGGGAAGGCGAATGTTGTCGCCGACGCCTTGAGTAGGAAGACGCCTCTAGAGCAGGCGATTGCGAGGCTGACAGTTCAACATCATCTACAGAGAGACTTGATCTGGTTAGAGTTGGCCATCCAGTTTCTTGATGAGGATGCCCAGCTGCGTACATTAGAGGTTCTTCCTGATCTGTTGGGTGAGATCCAACAGAAGCAGGAGACCTGCCCGACACTGCTGAGGATACGTGATAGGATGTCTCGGGATGAGGCACCACAGTTCCTGCTAGGAGCAGATGGAGTTTTAAGACGCCGCGGTCGCGTCCGTGTACCTGCTGATACAGAGTTGAGACAGAGGATTTTACAGGAGGCTCACTATACACCTTACTCTGTACATTTAGGTACGAGTAAGATATATCAGGACTTGAGACGTGTATATTGGTGGGGAGGGCTGAAGCCCGATGTGGCAAGATTTGTGGCTCAGTGTGCGACCTGCCAGCAGGTCAAGATAGAGCATTGCAGATCTGGAGGTGAGCTCCATCCACTTCCTGTTCCATAGAGGAAGTGGGAGGACGTCACCGTGGATTTTGTTACCGGGCTGAGATCGAGCCGGAATTTTGATGCTATCTGGGTCATAGTAGACTGACTGACGAAGAAGGCACGTTTTATTCCTATCAGGGAGACGTGACCAGTGAGCAGATTGGCTGAGGAGTACACTAGGTAGATAGTGAGACTCCATGGTGTACCGAGGACGATCGTCTCAGACAGAGATGGACGATTTACCTCGAGATTCTGGCAGCAGATTTAGACTGCTTTGGGGAAGAGTTTGCACTTTACTACTGCGTTCCATCCTCAAACAGATGGTCAGTCAGAGAGGACCATTCAGACGCTGGAGGATATGCTGCGAGCTTGTGTGTTGGATTGGGGGCAAGTGTGGACGGATCATCTCCCACTTGTTGAGTTCTCATACAACAACAGTTGGCATGCATCTATTGGGATGGCCCCATATGAGGCACTGTATGGACAGAGATGTCGTACCCCGTTATGCTGGAATGAGCAGAGCAGTGTTAGTGGTTTGACACCTGATCAAATTCAGGATGATATGGCTCGAGTCGCACTGATTCGAGAGCGGATGTTGAATGCCTAGAGCCGTCAGAAGTCGTATGCTGATAGGAGGCGTAGACCTCTAGAGTTCAGAGTTGGAGCCCATGTGTAGCTGAGAGTGTCCCCGACACGAGGCGTTAGGCGTTTTGGCATTAAGGGGAAGTTGAGTCCCCGATATGTCTGACCGTTCGATATTCTGGATCGGGTTGGGAGTGCAGCATACAGGTTAGCCTTGCCTCCGAGATTAGAGGGTGTTCACCCTGTATTTCATGTGTCTCAGTTGAGGGAGTACATACCAGATCCGAGACACATCGTGAGTTATGATGATTTAGTGGTTGAGCCGGACCACACCTTTGTTGAGCACCCTATTGCAGTCCTAGAACGAGGTTTGAGACGCCTGCGTTCGAAGGACATCCCTATGCTGAGGATACAGTGGTCGAGACGAGGACCTGATGAGGCTACATGGGAGACCGAGGATAGTATCCAGAGGAACTATCCCGAGTTCTATCCTGAGTTAGATGCACCAGTAGGATCACCGAGTAGATCTTAGTACTATCTCGGTGAGTGTTATGTGCTTATAAGATTATATGCTATGTTGTGTTTATTTTCATACTAGCTTTGATTTGATTATGATCTTATTAGATCTTGTTGTGCTAGTATGATTCTTGTTTATAGCTGGAGATGGCTCTTTCCTCCATGCTATTGTGATACGTTTAGGATTCAGCTGGAGATGTTATTCCTCCATGCTATTTTGATGAACATAGTGTTGCTGGAGATGTACTTCCTCCATGTCTTTCTGTTATGGTTATGATACGGCTAGAGATGTGATTTCTCTATGCCTTGTGATGTGTTTATGGTTTGGCTAGAGATGGTTTTCCTCTATGCCCTGGATAGTATAGTTTGCTGCTGGAGTTGATGAGTTCCTCCATGCTTATGTTTGAGGTTATAGAGAGTTTTATCTCGGCTTTTGAGTCTGAGTGGTATCAGGACTTTGCAAGTTTCGGGACGAAACTTGTTTTTAGGGGGGTGAGATGTAAGAGCCTTAGTCTTTCGGACCGAGTTTTGTCCTTAGCCGAGATTGGCATTGGCCGAGATTGGCCTTTCCGCACCCGCGGGCATGACTGCCGCCCCTGCGGGTTTCCGCTCCCGCGGCCCAGGGAACCGCCCCTGCGGTTTCCGGCGGCTGCAGCCGGTTTTGTTGACTACTTTGACCGTGCTTTACCTTTTAGCCTTACTTCTTCGTTTTACCTTGCTGAGCAAGGGTTCCATTTCACTCCATTTCCAGCTTCCTTCACGTCCTCCTTGCTTCCCTCTTTCTCTTTGATCTTGTTCTTGGTTCTCCTTTGAGTTTTGCTTGAGAGTTGTGTGTTGTGGTTGATGTTGAAGATGGATGTGTGTGGAAGCCAGCTACTGAGGTGTGTGATCTCTCCCTGTAGCCTAGGACCACAAGGGTGGTAAGTGATCTTGTTTCTCCTTCTTTCTTTCCTTGATTCCATCTTCTTATCTTAGGTTTAGATGTATGTGGATGTAGATTGATGTTGGTTTGTGTATGTATATGTATGTGTGTGGTTTTGGTTGAGAAAAGACGTGATTTGATCACGTGAAGAGCTGAAGAGAAGTCGCGGGATCACGTTCTGCACCGTCACCGCCCCCGACCAGGAAGCCGCCGCCCTTGTGGAAGTTGTGCCGCAGCGCCTTGCCTGCGTTGCCTGCGTCCCTTGTCACCGCTCCTGCGGCTGCTCCCTGCCGCGCCTACGGGTTGTCTATTCCGCCCCTGCGTCCCTTGATCACGCAGGTGCGTCTTGTTCCGGGACTACCTATAGTTGGGTAGCTCCTTTCCTTTCTTAGTATGAGGGACTTAGTACCATGCTAGGTATCGGATGATGAGGAGTATGATATAGATATGCCGGTTACGGCTTTGAGGTTTACGAGTTGGACATGATCCTTATGGATCCCTTAGGTCTAGGTGTGACCCTTTGTGTGATAGGAGTTTGATATATATATATATATATATATATATATATATATATATATATATATATATATATATATATATATATATATATATATATATATATATATATATATATATATATATATATATATATATATATGTATGCCTTGTATAGGCCGTGTTGTCCTCCAGTTTGGAGTGGACCTGAATGAGAGTTGATCGTAGTGATACGACTTCTGAGGTTGAGGTAAGTCCATAGGACTTACTTAGCTACTATCCTTATATTGGATGTATGCTTGAGTGATGTTTGTTATATGCTTTATAGCATGCGATATGGTTAATTACCGACCTATGTTATATTGACCACCCATTGTAGTGGTTGTGACAACTTACCTTTCATCCCGTAGTGGAGTCTGGGAAGTTCTCTGTAAGCTAGTTAGACCTGGTATACGGGAGGGCACTGATACCACTCCAGCTAGGTATTGCACGCAGAGGCGAGGGTTTTGTACATTCCTCGTGTCACGTATATTCATATACATCTATTTATACGATTGAGTGTTTGGACTTATTAAAGATAATAAACCGGGTAAATGTGTGAAAGCATGTTGATATGTTATAATTTCTGGTGTGTGTTTGTGCTCTAGCATCTTCTTATATATGTGTATGGTTAGCTCACGGTTTTTTACCGTGTTGTAGATCATTTGCAGGTTAGGAGAGCTGCAAAGTGATCCAGAGGGGTGATCTGCTGAGGGTTCCGTACACTGGGCGATATCGTGGGATTTTAGGTTATTTATGTTGTACGGATTTTTGTTTGACTTTGTACTCAACAGTCCTCTGTATCATCTTTTTGATATGTGTATATATATATATATATATATATCAGTTTTATGTTTTGTTTTAATCTATTGGTGCCTTGTTGTAAGATTTAGTGAACTTGTTGTCAGGCTAGGGTCAGGATCCATTGTGAGATCCTAGCCCAGTAGCACCTCGAGTCCTACGGATTTTGGGTGTTACAGTAGGTTAAAATAAAAAGGCTATAAACATAAATTTTATGAAACTCTAACAATTCCAAAATCCTAGCCGCCCATTCAAAAACCCTAGCCCACTTCGGAACTGCTCGGAACTGCCTGTAACCGTCGAAGAAGAGCTGCTCGGTCGAACCCACCTTGATGCCATGTTGCTAGAACCGAAGCCACCGTCAATTCCTCCTCCGGTGTGCTGCTGAACAACCTCCCTCGTCTTCTCCGTACCAACAACAGTCGATTCCTCATCCGTCGATTCCTTCTCCGCCCTACTGTTAGAACAGAAGCCACCGTCAACTGGAACTGAAGCCAACATCAACTGTTTCCTCCTCCGCCGCGCTGTTGGAACCGAAGTCACCGTCAACTGGAACCGAAGCCGCCGTGCTACCGAGTTGATATGTGTCGTGCTGATGGAACCGAAGCCAGATGTAACACCCCGAAGTCTGGGAACTCGAAATGTTAGTGCTAGGACCTCACAGTGGGTCCCGGCCTTACGTTGACGTCAATAACGTCGGATCTTGCAACAAGGCTCAAATATTTTAAATACAAATTCTTTCAAGATACGTAAATAACTCGACAGACTCAAGACCGGCACATTAACAAACCTGTTAAATAAACGAACTCTACTGTAGTAAAATAAATAAATAGAACAATATAAACCAACACCCAAACTTCTAGTACGGAAACCCGGCTGGCCACTCCACTTAGATTTCTCGGTAGAGATCTATCCTGCAAAAACCTAACAACACGGTAAAACCGTTTGCTACAATTCTAATACTAAGGTCAATAAAGCACACACATATATAAAGAAGTAATGTAAATCAATTAGCATGCACACTCAATGTCCCGATTTATTATCTTTCATTAGGTGGATTTGGTCATTTATTTTCCAACTTTTGCTTGTAACACAAGAGTCTCCCGACTCTTGCCCCCGTCCCCGTTAACTAGTAGGACTGATGTATGTACCTCTTCCCGTATACACTACTGGACTGGTCGCGGGGCAATCCTCCAGCACCATCGGCCCGGACCGACGGTTACGGCACGTTATCATACACTTGTGCCTCTCTTTAGAAATTTAAAGACAATGATCTAGTTCTTCATTTTATTTCACGAGAATAACACACATAACTAAAAGAAAATATCCACTAGTTTAATTCACTAAATTATTTCAACTTCCCCACTAGCTCACCCATCTTCTACTAAATCCACAATTCTTATATGTTCACATTTCACTAACGTTCTACTTCCTCTAAATTCTGGTTCGGTTTCACTATCTGATTTACATCACTATATCATTAATACACCTTCTCAATTCTGCTAAATCCAACATGCCGGTTTCTTAATTAGTTCCGCATTATCAATCATTTCAACATTATTATCCACTAATTAATGACTAAATTATTACTCAATAAATTAATTAATTAAATTTATAAATCATGATTAATTTGAATCGGAAATTAACTTGACGGAAAAGAAATGGGTTCGGGTCTAACCGGAAACGGAATTAAGTTGCAAGCGGTGAATGGCATTGGATGACACCAAGCGGCGTCGATGTGGCAGCGACCGGGCTTTGATGGCTAACCGGTAGCCTCGTTGTCTACGGTTCTTAAGGAGATTAACAGTGGGGTTGTTTAGGAAGAACGCAAAGGGAAAAGTGAGGGAGAAGGATGGGTGCTTATTTTATTTTTATAGATTTATATAGAATATATTTTGTGGCGGCATTCATGGTCATAATAATGTAGAGTAACGGTCGCCATTATGGAGGCATTCATGGTCATAATAATGTAGAGTGAAGATCGCCATTATGACGACATTCATGGTCATAATAACGTGGAGTAACGGTCGTCATTATATAGTCTATGTCTTCAATGGTTTCCGTCATCAAGGTTCTTGGGGATAATTAATAAAATTTTAAAATAATTATATTAAATTCCTGAATTTTCCAGTTATTACAACAGTTTCCTCCTCCGTTGTGCTGCTGGAATTGAAGCCAACGTCAACGGCTTCCTCCTCCTCCGAAACAATGTCAATGTTGCCGAAAGAAGCTAGCTTGCGCCGTCAAACTAGTCTTGAGTTGATCTGCGTCGTCGGCCTGTCGATGAAGAAGATCTGCCGCCGTTGTCCATGCTCAGGAAACCTTAACGTGTGAATAATTAATTTGTATTAATTATAAAAGGGAACCTATACGTTTTAATTACGTTAATGAACCACATTTTTTGATTTTATAAATATGTCCTTAAAAGTATAATTACAGAATTTGACCCAAATTTATAATTACAGAAAATATCCCAACATTTATAACTATACATAATGGCTCATTTGGGCTTGTGTAACTAGATTGGGCTTGTGTATCTAGATCGGGCTTGTGTAACTAGACTGGGCTTGTGTAACTAGATTGGGCTAGTGTAACTCGATAGGCTTATGTAACTCGATGGTCTTGTGTAACTCAATGAGCTTGTGTAACTCGTTTGGGTGTGTAATTTGGAAATGAGCGATTTTGTTACTTACAAAATTTGACATTGTATAGTACGTATATTAACATTGTGTATTAACCTTGTGTATTAATATTCGGTTCTAAGTATAACTTTACAAAAATAGAATACACAAGTCCAACTAGTATAAGGGTCGAAGGGAGGACCTCTCATCTAGAGTTATTAATATTTTGAATTGGGCATGCGCTTGTGTAACTGGACTGGACATGACTTATGTAAATCGAGTGGGCCTGATGGGGCATGGACTTTATTAAATCGTGGGCATAGGCTTAAATCGAGTAGGCCTGATTGAGCATGGACCTTATTAAATCGATTGAATTTGGGCTTTATTAAATCGATTGGGTTTGGACTTGAGTAAATTGAAATTACGAATTAGCCCTTTCAATTAATCTTTTTTTGATAAAGGGGTAATTAGGGTCATATTATACATGGATAAAAATAGGAGCTTCTTCATCGAGGTTGCCGTCTCCTTTCTCTAAAACGACGCTCAGAAGTTCGCAACAAATATTGTTAGACAAATGAATTACCCAATTACGAAATATTTTTAATATCCAAGTGTGTAACTGTTATACCCGACATGGCATATGTTACCCAAGTCATAGACATCAAAAATTTTAAATTATTGTCACAAATAACATATTACTAGTTCAAACTTTGTCCCAAACTAATCACCACCAAAAATATGAATATCTTGTACCAAAATATTTCAAATCAAAATAGAACACAAAATATAGAGAAACTGCGAAGTGATACATGCAGTCGGAGCATAAATGCTCTTCCGTTATGATCCGCCCCTCCTGAGCACCAGTCAAATTTCGACTAGTGCACGATTGGAGAGTACTTTGCTAGGTGCTTTTTCTCGATCTTTTCTCTGTTACCGGACTCTTCAATCACTCTTTCTTAGGCGGGGGCAGGATTCGAACCTGCAATCTTTAGATCATGAGCCTAACGAGTAAACCTGCAACAATCAAAGTGGGACATTTTCAGCTACTTCATCTCAAACGGCCTAAACGAATCCCTTGTGAAGATAGAATTGGCCAATTGTTATCTATACCCTGCAACATAATCATCATTTATCATTGACAAATCTTCATGACCGGATGACAAATATTGATGTTCTTTATAATGTGAATACCACAACTTTAGCTGAAATATGTAAAATATACAAACTAATAGTTAAAATCAAACATCCAATAATTATGTGTATATATATATATATATACACATACCCATGTTTATTGGTAGGAAAACCTCTTTCCTCACAAATTTGAATGGCTTGGTTAAATTATCGTCAAGCCTTTTGTGTCGCCCGAGTAGCCTCAAAACATGTGGGGGGGGGGGGGGGGCAAGGAAGAAAGAGGTTGCAACAATTACATCATCTTGTATTCTTTGACGAAGCCACACACAAACACACATATAAAGGGATAGGATCATCTAGATACCTACATCTAAGAGACACATAATCTGATAGATTGAACATTGAAGATTAAACAGTATATATAGTAACTAATTACTAATTCTAGCTACATATTTAAATTTTCAATATTTATACTTAACTGTATATCATAGTTATTACTTTATCTTATAGTTAGCGTTCTTGTCTATATTAGAGAGCGTTTTTTTGTAAGAGCCTTAGTTTGGGAGTAGTTTTGGCCTTAGCCGCCCCCGCGGGCTTGTGGAGCCGCCCCTGCGGCTCGTGGTGTTTTCCGCCCCTGCGGGTCAAGGAACCACCCTTGCGGTTTCCTGCGGCTGCAGCCGGCTTTGTTGACCGGTTGACCCGTGCTTTACCTTCTTCTTACCTTGATGAGACAGGGTTTCACCGCCCCTACGGTTTACCTTGTTCCGCCCCTGCGTCTTTCCGTTCTGCAGGTGCGTTTTGTGCAGGATCTACTTAGAGTAGTATGATCCTTTCCTTTCCTAGTATGAGCGGGTTAGTAGCATGCTAGGTACGTGTTTGAGGTTAGAATGGTGATGAGTATGATATCGTTTATGCCGGTTATGGCTTTGAGGTTTATGAGTTAGGATATGATCCTTATGGATTCCTTGGGTCTAGGTGTGACCCCTTTGATGGATAGGAGATTGATATCTTGTTATGCCTTGTTATTAGGCAATGTTGTCCTCCAGAGTGGAGTGGATCTTGTTTGGAGTTGTTCGTGGTTGAGACTACTCCGAGGTTGAAGTAAGTCCATAGGACTTACTTAGCTACCATCCTTATATTGGATGTATGCTTGAGTGGTGTTTGTTATATGCTTTATAGCATGCGATATGGTTTATTACCGACCTGTGATATAGTGACCGCCCATCGTAGTGGCTGTGACAACTTGCCTTTCATCCCGTAGTGAAGTCTGGGAGGTTCTCTGTAGTCAGGCTAGATTTGGTATACGGGAAGGGCACTTACCACTCCTTATGGTATACGGGAAGGTGCGCTTATACCACTCCAGCTAGCTATAGCACTCAGAGGCGAGGATTTTATATATATTCCTCGTGTCACATATATTCATATGCAGATATATATACTATTTGAGTGTTGGACTATATAAAGATAATTAACCGGATAAATGTGTGACAACATGTTTATATGTTATGATTCCTGAAGTGTGTTTGTGCTCTTGCATCATCTATATATATGTGTATGGTTAGCTAACGGTTTTATACCGTGTTGTAGATCCTTTGCAGGTTAGGAGAGTTGTAGAGTGATCCAGAGTGGGTGATCCGCTGAGGGCTCCATACACTGGGGTCGTCATCATGGGATATGGGGTCTTTTGTTATGTACAATATACGTTTTGATTGTACTCAGCGGTACCTTGTATAACCTTTTGATATATATCAGTTTTATGTTTTGGTTTTAATCTATCTGTGTCTTGTTGTAAGATCTAGTGAACTTGTTGTCAAGCTAGGGTCAGGATCCATTGTGAGATCCTAGCCCAGTAGCGCCTCGAGTCCTACGGATTTGGGGTGTTACATTTTTGACCTATTACTATTGATATGAAATCAGTCATTAAACATATCATTTTTTCACAAAAATTTTGTAGAAATTATGAATACAAAATTAACAGATCAACCGATATCCTAGGTGACTATCACTAAATATATATACTTTTAACATATGTATTTAGTACATAGCAAAAGCTTCATCAATGGTGGTAAAGTTGGTATCAGAGCTTAGGTTGACAACAATGACACTTGTAATCTACGATAAAGGTCGAATAGATAAATAAACAGAACCCGAAAGGGGTCTGACTTTTCAAAAGGTTTTGGTTTTGAAATGAGTACAAATGTTTTGGGATATCGTGTACATGGGCCATCGCCCCTTTGAAGATCTCGACAGTATAGATATATATAGATATTCTGTTGTGATTGATTTGATATACATCTATACATATGGCATATATATAGCCTTCTAAGTTAGGTTTATATCATCTGCATATGGTTCAGACTAGAGCCTTACCTGCAGCTAGACGAGGTAGAGGTAGACACCCTCTAGGTAGAGGACGGGGTAGGACTCCTGCTGGTGGTCACAGACAGCGGGAGAGATTCACGAGGATGTTGCTGAGAGTGCTGTTCCTGAGACTGTGAACGGTGCAGCTGAGAAACAGGGATCACAGAGAGCGCAGTTTGATGATTCTGATCGCGTCTCCATGGGGAGATCAGAGTTCCGTGCTTTTATCAGACGCGTTGAGGAGGCTGCCAGAGCAGGTAGGCGTGCCCTAGACCTGCGGGCATAGGAGGGATCATATGGGAGATCCCACGGGGTTACTCAGGTGCCAGCTGCACCGGCACCTGCTGCTGAGATTGCTAGAGTTACAAAGGAGTATAGAGGGCCTCGACCAGATACTTGGTTGAAGGCTTTTCATCAGATGGGAGTACCCCCTTTCTCTTGGAAGGTGGGGCTAGAGTTGAGTTGTGGATAGGACATGTGGACTCAGCTTTGGAGTCTATTAGATGTCCCGCAGACAGACAGATCAAGTTGGTGCAGACTTCATTCAGGGACTTGGCACAACACTGGTGGAGATCAGTACGGAGACAGGTTACCAGCTATGAGCAAATGAGGACTATGATCAGAGAGCGTTTCTGCCCTGCCTCATTGAGGAAGGAGAAACTGCGGGATTTTGTTGAGGTTGGGTTTGAGGATGTACTAGTCTTCGAGGCCATTAGGAGATTTCAGGAGGAGCTAGCATTGTTGGGTCCAGCTGCACCTTCTGCAGATAAACATGTACATCTTTTCTCCCGACGATTGAGGGATACTACCCGGACTTACATGGCAGGGTTTCACTCTGAGACCTTGGTGGATTATCATGACCGGGCTTCTGATTATGAGAGAGAGAGAGCTGGACAGAGGAGAGCTTCTCATACCGGAGGGTCTGAGAAGAGACATCGTACTAGGCAGACCAGTGGTACTGGTAGAGCTGCTAGTGTTTGGCGAGGTCAGAGACGCCAGAGTTACCCCTCATCTGCACCGGTTGCAAATAAGGGATGTCAGTGCTATAACTGTGGTGATCCAGGACATATGAGGCCAGAGTGCACGAGGCCACTAGTGACTTGCTACACCTGTGGTAGACAGGGTCACAGAGTTGTTTACTGCCGACAGGACGGAGCTTCATCTCATAAGGGTTCTTCTCCTGCTAGTGTAGCGGGAGGTGGGCAGAGACAACCTCAGCAACAGTAGACACAGGGACAATAGAGAGTCCCAGATCGCCCTACGACTCAAAGATGTGCTCCTGGGCCGAGTAGAGGTGGGAGTACCACCGACACCAGAGGACCACAGGGTCGAGTTTTTGAGGTGAGGAGTGCAGAGGAGCCAGCTACACCGACTGCTACAGGTACCATTCTGATTCATGGTTTACCTGTTAGAGTCTTATTTGATACTAAAGCTACACATTCTTTTATTTCTGATGCCTGTGTTGAGCGTCTGAGTATAGATACGACTGAGGGGATACCCTTTAGTATAGGGTTACCCGATGGTAGTAGGGTCAGAGGTACCCGTGAGATTCGTGACTATCCCATTTCTGTAGGGACCCGTGTATTACTTGTGGACTTCTTTGTCATGCCATTAGTGCATGAAGAAGTCATTTTAGGTATGGATTGGATGGATAGGCATCAGGCAGTTTTAAATGTAGGTAGGAGGATTGTTACCCTCTCTACCGAGTTAGTTTAGATAGAGGTTTTCCGAGGTTGGGACCTTGGAAAATCCGGCATGGTTATCAGTGCGATACGGGCAGCGAGACTGATTGCACAGGGTTGTGAGGCCTTTTGGTGTTATGCCATGAAGAAGGGGGGGAGTCCAGCACTAGAGGATATCCCAGTTGTCTGTGATTTTGCAGATGTATTTGCTGAACCGTCCAGTTTGCCGCCTCAGAGGAGTGTGGATTTTGGGATTGATTTAGAGCCTGGTACGAGACCGATCTCGAAGGTCCCATACCGGATGGCGCCTGTCGAGATGCTGGAGCTGAAGAAGCAACTCGAGGAGTTGGCTGAGAAGGGTTTTATCCGCCCTAGCGTATCCTCATGGGGAGCACCTGTCCTCTTCGTACGGAAGAAGGACGGATCGTTGAGGCTGTGTATAGATTACAGAGAGCTGAACAAGGTGATCATCAAGAACAAGTGATAACATGATTTATCGACCTGTTACACTCATGCATTTAGTTAGATGCCCCCTTTCCGCATTCATGTTTTGGCCTTAGTTTGTGCCATTTATGCTTGTTTAGTTCTACTCTGCAAGAATAGATGTCTACACACGCTATTTCCGGCTTTGTAGGTGATGTGGCACATTTTGGAGCTAAAACGACGTATTTGAGGAACAAGCCTCAAAGTGGACGCGTTGGAGCAAGCGTACGTGCACGGGAAAGGCGAGGAATCGAGCTAAAGACGCGAAGGAACGAAGAAGACCGCATCTCCGACCGAGATGGATCGATCTCGGCCAGACCAGGCTGAGATGGTCCATGATCTCGGCCGAGATTTGACCTAGCTCGGCCGAGATTTCACTTGGCTTGGCCGAGATGGCCTTGGCTCGGCCGAGATCACACCTAGCTCGGCCGAGATGGCCTTGGCTCGGCCGAGATGGATTGAGCTCAGCCGAGATTTCTCGATCTCGGCCGAGATTTCCGAAGTGCTGACGCGTTGAACTTTCTGTTGCTAAATCTCGGTCCCGACTGGCCCGATCTCGGCCGAGATTTCTGCCCGAGATTTTCTGTTCGGCGATTTTCTCTTATTTTTGGATCGGTTTTGGCCCAGCCCATCCTTTGTAAGGTTGTTGCCTATAAAAGGGAAGCTCTAGGTTATTTCTAAGGGTCCGTCTTTTGTGTTGGGAGTCGCCCAGAGCTAGCCCTAGAGGGCTAGCCGTCTCTCTTCCCTTCTCTTCTTCTTCTTCACCATTGTTCTTCTTAGTTTAGTTCAAGATTCATACTTTTGCTTGAGGTTTGTTGAGAAGAGTTTGTTGGATTCAAGATTGAAGGTTTCCATTTATTGAAGCTAAGTTCTTTTATTCCTTTTTGTTATTTCTTTATTTTTCTTTCTTTGATATGATTGTTATTGGCTAGAACCTTGTGGTTCCAAGGTTGACAAGGATTTGTTTATGCCTTGGATTAGGATGGATTAAATTGTGCTTTGTTTTGGCTTTGAATTGCTTGAAATCCTAATGGTTGGCTTGTACTTGAATCTAGTTGATTTCCTTCTAACTAGCAACCTAAGTTGGAATTGAGACTTACCCGGTGATATTCCTTCATAGATACATGAGAGACTGATCATAAGTAATAAAGGTTTATCCTTTATTGGTTGAATGTGCTTGGATTCCTTGCTAAGTAGGGTAATACCTGAGACTTACCCAGTGATGGTTTACCTTTCCCTTAGTTTGTGGTCTGGTTTGTTTAGAATTTCCTACCTCTCTACCTTGAGACTTACCCGGTAATAGGTAGTTGGTTTGGAACTAGATAGTCTTGAGACTTACCCGGTAATAGACTGTCAGCCTAGAAACGTTCATCCCTGTGGATTTTCTACCATATATCTTCATGAGTCTTCCTGAATCTATATGTATAAACAATGACCTTGAACCCTTTGAATCCATTTTCTTTCCTTTAACTTGATTATCATTGTTTTCCCTTTTTGTTTGTTTGTTTTGACTTTCAATCAATAGTGAAAATTGATTGCGAGTCCTTAAAACCTTTTAAAAACCTATTTGATTTCTTTCCATTATCTTTTCCAACCCCCTTCTTATTCTAGATCTATCTTATTTATAATCATTGTTGCATATTAATCCTCCCAGTCCATGAGATCGGCCCTGGAATACTTACCTTTACTGTGATTGACCCATACACTGTGGGTTCGTTTCTATTTAGGGAATTATTACAGGTTATAAATATAAAACTATCCCTTCCTTATTTTACTAACTTATAGGTCTTTATCATTATTGATAAAGGTTTATAGGGGTGTAAAATCAGCGAACAACAAGTATCCATTGCCGCGTATTAATGACTTGTTAGATCAGCTTCAGGGAGCGACAATATTTTCCAGGATTGACCTGCGCTGGTATCACTAGCTGAGGGTGAGAGAGCATGATGTGCACAGGACAACATTCCGGACCAAATATGGACACTACGAGTTTGTAGTGATGCCATTTGGGCTTACGAATGCCCTAGCAGTTTTATGGAGTTGATGAATAGTATATTCATGGATTTCCTGGATCAGTTTGTGGTGGTCTTCATAGATGATATTCTGGTGTACTCTCGCAGCAGAGAGGAGCATGCAGGGCAGCTGAGGACTGTATTGCAGGTTTTACGGGATAGAGAACTTCATGCTAAGTTCTCTAAATGTGAGTTTTGGATGCCAGAGGTAGCATTCATGGGTCATGTGGTTTCAGTTGAAGGGGTGAAGGTGGATCCAGCGAAGATAGAGGCAGTAGCAGCTTGGACGACACCGACGAACGTCAAGGAAGTACGTAGCTTCCTTGGCCTAGCCAGTTATTATCGACGCTTTGTGGAGGGATTTTCTGTGATTACTCGTCCACTGATGAGTCTGCTGAGGAAGACTACTAGATTTGTATGGTCTGATCAGTGTATGCAAAGTTTTGAGGAGCTGAAGAGACGTCTGACTTCTGCTCCTATTTTGGCACAGTCAGAGGGTACCGAGGATTCTGTGGTTTACAGTGATGCGTCCAAGCTAGGCTTGGGATGTGTATTGATGTAGCGGGGCAAAGTGATTGCATATGCGTCTAGACAGCTGAAGACATATGAGGAGAACTACCCGACTCATGATCTAGAGTTGGCAGCGGTAGTTCATGCATTGAAGATCTGGAGACATTACATGTATGGTGCTACATGTCAGATCTTCACATACCATAAGAGTCTGAAGTATATTTTCACGCAGCGGGAATTAAATAACCACCAGCGTAGGTGGTTTGAGCTGATCAAGGACTTTGATCTGGAGATTCTGTATCATCCGGGGAAGGCGAACGTTGTCACCGAAGCCTTGAGCAGGAAGACGCCTCGAGAGCAGGCGATTGCGAGATTGACAATTCAGCATCAGTTGCAGAGAGACTTGATCTGGTTAGAGCTGGACATCCAGTTTCCTGATGAGGATGCTCAGTTAAGTACTTTAGAGGTTCTTCCTGATCTGTTGGGTGAGATCCAACAGAAGCAGGAGACCTGCCCGACACTGACGAGGATACGAGAGAGGATGTCTCGGGATGAGGCACCACAGTTCCTTCTGGGAGCAGATGGAGTGTTGAGGCGCCGCGGTCGCGTCTGTGTACCTGCTGATGCGGATCTACGTCAGAGGATTTTACAAGAGGCTCACTGTACGCCTTATTCAGTACACCCAGGTACGAGTAAGATGCACCAAGACTTGAGACGTTTATATTGGTGGGGAGGGATGAAGCCCGATGTGGCCAGATTTGTGGCACAGTGTGCGACCTGTCAGCAGATCAAGATAGAGCATTTCAGACCTAGAGGTGAACTCCTTCCACTTCCTGTTCCACAGAGGAAGTGGGAGGATGTCACCATGGATTTTGTGACTGGACTGAGACTGAGCCAGAGTTTTGATGCTATTTGGGTTATAGTGGACAAATTGACAAAGACGGCACGTTTCATCCCTATCCGGGAAACGTGGCCGGTGAGCAGATTAGCAGAGGAGTACACTAGGCAGATAGTGAGACTCCATGGTGTACCGAGGACGATCGTCTCAGACAGAGATGGACGATTTACCTTGAGGTTCTGGCAACAGATTCAAACTGCCTTGGGGACGAGTTTGCACTTTACTACTACGTTCCATCCTCAGACAAATGGTCAGTCAGAGAGGACCATTCAGACACTGGAGGATATGTTGCGGGCTTGTGTGTTGGATTGGGGACAAGTGTGGACGGATCATCTCCCACTAGTTGAGTTCTCATACAACAACAGCTGGCATGCATCTATTGGGATGACCCCATATGAGGCATTGTATGGACAGAGATGTCGTACTCCGTTATGTTGGGATGAGCAGAGCAGTGTTAGTAGTTTGACACTTGATCAGGTTCAGGATGATGTTGCTCGAGTAGCACGTACTGATTAGAGAGCGGATGCTGACTGCCCAGAGCCGTCAGAAGTCATATGTAGATAGGAGGCGTAGACCTCTAGAGTTCAGAGTGGGAGCCCATGTGTGGCTGAGAGTGTCTCCGACACGAGGTGTTAGACGTTTTGGCATTAAGGGAAAGTTGAGCCCCTGATATGTCGGACCGTTCGAGATTTTAGATCGGGTTGGTAGCGCAACATACAGATTAGCCTTGCCTCCGAGATTAGAGGGTGTTCACCCTGTCTTTCACGTGTCTCAGCTGAGGGAGTACATACCAAATCCGAGACATATTGTGAATTATGATGATTTGGTGGTTGAGCCGGACCACACTTTTGTTGAGCATCCGATTGCAGTCCTAGAACGAGGTATGAGACGCCTGCGTTCGAAGGAGATTCCTATGCTGAGGATACAGTGGTCGAGACGAGGACCTGATGAGGCTACATGGGAGACTAAGGATAGTATTCAAAGGAACTATCCAGAGTTCTATGCCGAGATAGATGTACGAGTAGGATCGACGAGTAGATCTTAGTACTATCTTGGTGAGTATTATGCTTATGTGCTTTTATGCTATGATGTGTTTATTTTCATATTAGCTATGATATGATGTGTGATCTTATTAGATCTTGTTATGCTAGTACGATTGCTGTTTATAGCTGGAGATGGCTCTTTCCTCCATGCTATTGTGATACGATAAGGGTTCAGCTGGAGATGGTTATGCCTCCATGCTATTTTGATGGACATAGTGTTGCTGGAGATGTTTTTCCTCCATGCCTTTCTGTTATGTGATGTTGATACGGCTAGAGATGGTTTTCCTCCATGCCTTGTGATGTGATTATGGTTTGGCTAGAGATGGTTTTCCTCTATGCCTTGGATAGTGATTTTGTTGCTGGAGTTGATGATTTCCTCCATGCTTTTTTTTGAGGTTATAGAGAGAGTGTACCTCGGCTTGTGAGTCCGAGTGGTTTAAGGATTATACAAGTTTCGGGACGAAACTTGTTTTTAGGGCGGTGAGGTGTAAGAGCTTTAGTTTGGGAGTAGTTTTGGCCTTAGCAGCCCCCGCGGGCTTGTGGAGCCGCCCCTGCGGCTCGTGGTGTTTTCCGCCCCTACGGCTCAAGGAACCGCCCCTGCGGTTTCCTGCGGCTGCAGCCAGCTTTGTTGACCGGTTGACCCGTGCTTTACCTTCTTTTTCTTACCTTCTTCTTACCTTGTTGAGCAAGGGTTTCATCTTCATTTCCTTTCCAGCTTCTGACGTCCTTCTTGCTCCTTGATCTTGTTCTTGGTTTCCTTGAGTTTGGAAGAGTTTTGGTGTGGCTTTGATGTTGCTGGATGTTGTGTGATGTGTTGCTGAGCTTGGGAGCCAGCAGAGACCACCGCCCCCGCGGTCCGAAAGAATAGGGCTCGCACACCCCTGCGGGTACCTTGTCGCCGCACCCGCGGCCAGAAACCACCGCCCCCGCGGCAACGGTCCCAGCGCCAGCGCCCGCGTTATTCCGCGCCTGCGCTTGCCAGCGGCCACGGTCACCGCGCCTGCGCCCGTGCTTAGCCGCGCCTGCGGGTTGCCTGTTCCGCCCCTGCGTCTTTCCGTCACACAGGTGCGTCTTGTCCCGGGTCTACCTAGAGTTGGGTAGATCCTTTCCTTTCCTAGTATGAGCGGTTTAGTGGCATGCTAGGTACGTATATGAGGATAGGATGAGGTTGATCATGTTATCTGTATGCCGGTTATGGCTTTGAGGTTTATGAGTTAGGATACGATCCTTATGGATCTCTTGGGTCTAGGTGTGACCCTTGTGATGGATATGAGTTTGATATATGTTGTTATGCCTTGTTTAGGTAGTGTTGATCTCCAGAGTTTGAGCCGTTTGGGTTTGAGACTTCCGAGGTTGAGGTAAGTCCATAGGACTTACTTAGCTGCCATCCCTATATTGGATGTGTGCATGAGTGGTGTTTGATAGGTGATTGATAGCATGTGAGGATTGATTATTACCGACCTATGGTTTAGTGACTGCCCATTGTAGGGCCGTGACAGCCTTGCCCACTCATCCCTATGGGAGACTGGGAGGTTCTCTGTGGAACATCCAGGTCTGGTACACGGAACGGGCACTGTCTCCATTCCCTCAGGGTACACAGAGGAGTCGTCCCGATTGACCACTCAAGCTGGCATTACCACCGAGAGGCGAGGGTTATATTCCTCGTGTCACGTATATTCATATTGATATTTATATATACGATTTGAGTGTTGGACTATATTTATAAAGATAATAAACTGGGTAATTGTGTGATATCATGATGAGGTGTTTAATATTTTTGACGTGTGCCTGTGCTTATGCTCATCTCATATATGTGTATGGTTAGCTAACGGTTTTATACCGTGTTGTAGATCCCTTGCAGGTTAGGAGAACTGCAGAGTGATCCAGAGAGGGTCGTCTGCTGAGGGCTCAGTACACTGGGTCGTCCTCGTGGGATGGGATCTTTTGACTATGTATATGGTTATGTTTTGTTGTACTCAGCAGTACTTGTATAAACCTTTTGATACTTTTATAACAGTTTGATGTTTGTATTTAATCTATTGGTGCCTTGTTGTAAGATTCAGTGAACTTGTTGTCAGGCTAGGGTCAGGATCCATTGTGAGATCCTAGCCTAGTAGCACCTCGAGTCCTACGGATTTGGGGTGTTACAAAGTTGGTATCAGAGTCAGGTTGACAACAATGGCACTAGTAATCTGCAATAAAGTTCGAATAGATAAATAAACAGAACCCGAAAGGGGTCTGACTTTTCAAAAGGTTTTGGTTTTGAAATGAGTACAAATGTTTTGGGATATCGTGTACGTGAGCCATCGCCCCTCTGAAGATCTTGACTGTATAGATATATATAGATATTCTGTTATGATTGATTTGATATATATCTATACATACGACATATATATAGCCTTTTGTGTTAGGTTTACGTCCTTTGCAGATGGTTTAGACTAGAGCCTTACCTGCAGTTGGACGAGGTAGAGGTAGACCCCCTCTAGAGGACGGGGTAGGACTTCCGATGTTGATCCACGTGCAGCGGAAGAGGTTCACGAGGACGTTGTTGAGAGTGTCGTTCCTGAGATTGGGAACGGCGTAGTTGGGAGACAGGGTCCACAGCGAGTCCAGTCAGATGACTCGGATTATGTCTCCATGGGAGGACCTGAGTTCCGCGAGTATATCCGGCGAGTGGAGGAGGCTGCCAAAGCGGGTAGACCTATCCCAGATCTTCCATCACATGAGGGACCATATGAGAGATCCCACGGGGTTACTCAGGTGCCAGCTGCACCGGCACCTATTGCTGAGATTGCTCGAGCTACAGAGGAGCATAGAGGGCCTAGACTAGACACTTGATTGAAGGCATTTCACCAAATGGGTGTACCCCCTTTCTCTGGGAAGGTGGGGCTAGAGGTGGAGCTCTAGATTGGGCATGTGGACTCAGCTATGGAGTCCATTAGGTGTCCTGCTGACCAGCAAATAGAGTTGGTGCAGACTTTGTTCAGAGACTTAGCACAGCACTGGTGGAGGTCTGTACGAGCACAGGTTACCAGTTATGAGCAGATGAGGACCTTGATCAGAGAGCGTTTCTTCCCTGCCTCACTGAGGAGGGAGAAACTGCGAGACTTTGTTGAGGCTGGGTTCCAGGATGTACCAGTCTCTGAGGCTATTAGGAGATTTCAGGAGGAGCTGGCATTGCTGGGACCAGCTGCACCTTTTGTGGATCAGCATGTATATCTGTTTTCCCGACGACTGAGGGATACTACCCGGGCCTACATGGCGGGTTTTCACTGTGAGTCTCTGATGGATTATCAGGACAGAGCTTCCGACTATGAGAGGTTGCGGGCTAGTCAGAGGAGAGCTTCTCAGACCGGATGGTCTGAGAAGAGACAACCTATTGGACAGACCAGTGGGGCCGCTAGTGTAGGGCGAGGTCAGAGTCGCTAGAGTCATCCCTTCTCTACACCAGTTACAAATAAGAGACAACAGTGCCACAACCGTGGTAAGTATGGACATATGCGACCGGAGTGTCCGAGGCAGACAGTGATGTGTTACACTTGTGGCCGACCAAGTCATAGGGTTGTTTTCTGCCGAGAGGGCGGAGCTTTATCTCAGCAGGGTTCTTTTCCTGCCAGTGTAGCGGGAGGTCGGCAGAGGCCACCTCAGCAGCAACAACAGATGTAGGGACAGCAGAGAGTCCCAGATCGCCCTACGACTCAGGGATCTTCTCCTGGGCCGAGTAGTGGCAGAGGTCGTGGTGGGAGCACCACTGACAACCGAGGGCCACAGGGTCGAGTTTTTGAGCTAAGGAGTGCAGAGGAGCCAGCTGCACCGACTGCTACAGGTACCATTCTGATTCATGGTTTACCTGTTAGAGTCTTGTTTGATACGGGTGCTACGCACTCTTTTATATCTGATGCATATGTAGAGCGTCTGGATTTAGATATGATTGAGGGGATACCCTTTAGTATAGGGTTACCCGATGGTAGTAGGGTCAGAGGTATCCATGAGATTCGTGATTGTCCCATTTCTGTAGGGACCCGTGTGTTACTAGTTGACTTCTTTGTCATGTCATTAGAGCATGAAGAAGTCATACTAGCTATGGATTGGATGGATAGACATTCTGCAGTTTTAGATGTAGGTAGGAGGACTATTACCCTCTCTACCGAGTTAGGACAAATAGAGGTTTTTCAAGGCTGGGACCTTGGAAAGTCAGGTATGGTTATCAGTACGATACGGGCAACTAGACTGATTGCACATGGATGTGAGGCCTTCTGGTGCTATGCCATGAAGGAGGGGGGGAGTCCAGCATTAGAGGACATCCTAGTGGTATGTGAGTTTACTGATGTGTTTGCTGAGCCGTCCAATTTGCCGCCTCAAAGGAGTGTGGACTTTGGCATTGAGTTAGAGCCTGGTACGAGATCGATCTCGAAGGCCCCATACCGGATGGCGCTCGTTGAGATGCTGGAGCTGAAGAAGCAACTCGAGTAGTTGGCTGAGAAGGGCTTCATTCGCCCTAGCGTATATCCATGGGGAGAACTTGTCCTCTTCGTACGGAAGAAGGACGGATCGTTGAGATTGTGTATAGATTACAGAGAGCTGAACAAGGTGACCATCAAGAACAAGTATCCATTGCCGCGTATTGATGACTTGTTAGATCAGCTTCAGGGAGCGACGGTATTCTCCAAGATTGACCTGCGCTCAGGATATCACCAGCTGAGGGTGAGAGAGCAGGATGTGCACAGGACAACATTCCGGACCAGATATGGACACTACGAGTTTGTAGTGATGCCATTTGGGCTTACGAATGCCCCAACAGTTTTTATGGAGTTGATGAACAACATCTTCATCGACTTCCTGGATCAGTTTGTGTTGGTCTTCATAGACGATATTTTGGTGTACTCTCGCAGTAGAGAGGAGCATGCAAGACAGTTGAGGACTGTATTGGAGGTTTTAGGGGATAGAGAACTTTATGCTAAGTTCTCTAAGTGCGAGTTCTAGATGCCAGAGGTAGAATTCCTGGGTCATATTGTTTCCGCCGAAGGGATCAAGGTTGAACCGGCGAAGATTGAGGCAGTAGCAGCATGGACTACACCGACGAGCGTCAAGGAAGTACGTATTCTTGGCCTAGCCGGTTATTACAGACGCTTCGTGGAGGGATTTTCTGTGATTGCCCGTCCACTGACGAGTTTGTTGAGGAAGACTACTAGATTTGTTTGGTCTGATCAGTGTATGCAGAGTTTTGAGAAGCTGAAGAGACGTCTGACTTCTGCTCCTGTTTTGGCACAGCCAGAGGGTACGGAGGATTTTGTGGTTTATAGTGATGCATCCAAGCTAGGCTTGGGATGTGTGTTGATGCAGCGGGGCAGAGTTATTGCATATGCGTCTAGACAGCTGAGACGTAAGAGGAGAACTACCCGACTCATGATCTAGAGTTGGCAGCGGTAGTTCATGCACTGAAGATCTGGAGACATTACCTGTATGGTGATACATGTCGGATCTTCACAGACCATCAGAGTCTGAAGTACATTTTTACGCAACGGGAATTGAATAACCGCCAGCGTAGGTGACTCGAGCTGATCAAGGACTTTGATCTGGAGATTCTGTATCATCCGGGGAAGGCGAACGTTGTCGCTGACGCCATGAGCAGGAAGACGCCTCGAGAGCAGGCGATTGCGAGGCTGACAGTTCAGCTGCAGTTACAGAGAGATTTGATTTGGTTAGAGTTGGACATCCAGTTTTCTGATGAGGATGCCCGGCTGAGTACTTTAGAGGTTCTACCTGATCTGTTGGGTGAGATCCAACAGAAGCAGGAGACCTGCCCGACGCAGATTAGGATCAGAGAGAGGATGTCTCGGGATGAGGCACCACAGTTTCTTCTAGGAGCAGATGGAGTATTGAGACGCCGCGATCGCGTCTGTGTACCCGCTGATGCGGAGTTGCGCCAGAGAATTTTACAGGAGGCTCACTGTACACCTTACCCTGTACATCCAGGTACGAGTAAGATGTATCAGGATTTGAGACGTTCGTATTGGTGGGGAGGGTTGAAGCCCGATGTGGCCAGATTTGTGGCACAGTGTGCGACCTGCCAGCAGGTCAAGATTGAGCATTGCAGACCTGGAGGTGAGCTCCATCCACTTCCTGTTCCGCAGAGGAAGTGGGAGGACATCACCACGGATTTTGTGACTGGGCTGAGACCGAGCCGGAGTTTTGATGTTATTTGGGTCATTGTGGACAGATTGACGAAGACGGCACGTTTCATTCCTATTCGGGAGACGTGGCCGGTGAGCAGATTAGCTGAGGAGTACACTAGGCAGATAGTGAGACTCCATGGTGTACCGAGGACGATCGTCTCTGACAAAGATGGACGATTTACCTCGATTGCGTTTCATCCTCAGACAGATGGTCAGTCTGAGAGAACCATTCAGACGCTGGAGGATATGTTGCGAGCTTGTGTGTTGGACTGGGGACAAGTGTGGACGGATCACCTCCCACTAGTTGAGTTCTCGTACAACAACAGCTGGCATGCATCTATTATGATGCCCCCCTATGAGGCACTGTATGGGCAGAGATGTCGTACACCGTTATGCTAGGATGAGCCTAGTACGGCCAGTGGTTTGACACCTGATCAGATTCAGGATGATGTGGCTCGAGTAGCACTGATCCGAGAGCGGATGATGACTGCCCAGAGCCGTCAGAAGTCGTATGCTGATAGGAGGTGTAGACCTCTAAAATTCAGAGTTGGAGCCCATGTGTGGCTGAGAGTGTCCCCGACACGAAGTGTTAAGTGTTTTGGCATTAAGGGGAAGTTAAACCCCCGATATGTCGGACAGTTTGAGATTCTGGATCGGGTTGGGAGCGCAACATATAGATTAGCCTTGCTTCCGAGATTAGAGGGTGTTCACCCTGTATTTCACGTGTCTCAACTGAGGGAGTATATACCAGATCCGAGACATATTGTGAGTTATGATGATTTGGTGGTTGAGCCGGAGCACACTTTTGTTGAGCACCCGATTGCAGTCCTAGAACGAGGTATGAGACGCCTGCGTTCGAAGGACATTCCTATGTTGAGGATACAGTGGTACGTATGAGATATTTGATGTACGGATATATGTTTCTTTTGTATTCAGCGGTACTTATGTATTACCTTTTGATACTTTTATAACAGTTTGATGTTTTGTATTTAATCTATTGGTGCCTTGTTGTAAGATTCAGTGAACTTGTTGTCAGGCTAGGGTCAGGATCCATTGTGAGATCCTAGCCCAGTAGCACCTCGAGTCCTACGGATTTAGGGTGTTACACAAATATGCCACATCTGTAGCAAACAATTCTTGGCTTGTGAGAGGGTCCTTTTTTACCCGTATGGACCTTTAGCTTATCATTCCCCTTGTAACCATAGTTACCACCTCGATTGTAATGACGACCATCATTATAGCCTTGCCTACGGCCACGACCGCAGAAACCACGGCCACCACGACCTCGGCCACAGCTATTATAGTGCCATGACGGTTGCCAACGTTCTTTGTAATTCTTGTATTTTTCCTCAGATGCCTTGTCGGTGACATTGGCTTCCGGAACTGCTATTGATCCCCTGGGTCTGAGGTTGTGGTTTCTCATTAGGAGCTCATTATTCTTTTCCGCCACCAACAATACTTTCAAGAGGTCTGAGTACCTCTTGAAACCTCTCTCCCGGTATTGTTGTTGTAACAATACATTTGTGGCATACATAGTACAAAATGTTATTTCTAACATTTCTTCTTGGGTGATCACATGACCACATAGTCTCAGTTGGGAGGTGATCCTGTGAATAGCACTATTATAATCAGATATGGACTTGAAGTCCTGGAACCTCAAGTTGTTCCATTCATATAGAGCTTGTGGGAAAAGGACTTCCTTTTGGTGTCCATATCTTTCATTCAAGCTTTCCCACAACTCTTTTGGATCCTCCACAAATAAATATTCAGTCTTGAGACTTTCATAAATGTGGTGGCGAAGGAAAATAATTGATTTTGCCTTCTCTTGTGGAGTGGCATCATTTTCATCCTCAATTGTTTTTTCAAGGTCATTTGCCTTGAGATGGGCAAGTGCATCAACCCTCCATTCGAGGTACTTTTGGCCCGACAAGTCAAGCATGTCAAACTCTCTTTTTGCAATGCTTGTCATTGGTTACTACATAAAATTATAGTTTATGTCAATATCAAGCATGTATGATATTATGAGTCATGAAATAATAAAGTAAAGTCATTCCATAGGTGTAAATGTCATAACAATAATAGAGACACATATTTTTATCATGCGACACAAGTAAGAAAACATACGGATATATAAGAGTTACGAGAACAACAAGGAATTAAAAAAACCAGTTACTTTTACCCCCTTTAATCTCCATCTCCATATTCGTTCGTAATCCAAGATGTGAAAGCAAGAAAAAAATTATTTGGGTCTTTGTCAAAAAAGGTAAGCAAATCTCAATTTTGTTTTGTTTCTTAGCATAAATCCAAACAACATAATTTTAATTTGACAAATTTATTTTAGATTTCATGTTAAGATAACGAGTTTTTGGTGTAGAGGTTCCCGATTTGGGCAACTACAGAGCATACTCCTCGGATTAAGTTAAGTTTTAAAAAAAAATACTTGAGTTTTGATGTAGAGATTTTCATAAAGGGCAACTACAGAGCATAGTCCTCAAGTAGATTTTCGTGTATAGTCTTTGTGTAATGAAAGACTAAGAAAATGTTTAAGAAACATACCCTTAGTAGCAAAGCTCAGTTGTAACTTAGAATCTCTCGTGCTGATAACGTGTTATAAAAAGATTGTTTTGAATTTCTTTCTTTACTTAAACTTTGTGAAATGTGTTCAAGAACACTTAGAATGAAGCTATAAGAGAGGAGAGAACAAGAAGAGTAGATTTCTAACTTGCTCTTGGTGCATCTTGTTACAATGATAATGACCTCTATTTATAGGTCAAAACTAGGAATTATCAACAAAGAAGTTACAATATGAGGAGTTAATAATAAAGTAAATTGGGATGTTAGAAGGTGAATAATTCGCCTACAATTTACTTCATTTTTTGACCAATTCCATAACATGATTTTTTTTTAATTCATATTCAGTCGGATATTTATAAATGTTTATACACACGGATGAATGAAGCATTTAAAAAGTTAAATGGTTTGCCAGATTAATTGGATTAAATATCTTCAAAACATAACCAAGAGCGTGTAATTAAACATTTTCTTTATTTATAGAATAACAACTAAATTTTTTCCCTTTACTCAGAAACAACAAAACTATTTTTTTCCATCCAGGTTCAAAAATCATTTTTAGATATCATTTTTCAAATAAAAAGTGATCATCTAAAAATCTTATTAGATATACATTAAAAATTATAACATATATACGTATATCCACGGATATAAAAAAAAAAATTGTACCAATAATTCAAGAAATTCTATCGGATCATAAAGCAAATAAAAATAGAAAGATTATATGCAACTTTCCTTAATAAATTGTTTGATCGGATTATCATATCGAACTAGTTTAGTGCCCTTTTACAGGTTTTGTCTAAATAAAAAAATATATATTTTCACTTTTATGCATCATATCGAACTAGTTTAGTGCCCTTTTACAGGTTTTGTCTAAATAAAAAATATATATTTTCACTTTTATGCATCATGTATTGGATATTTATAATGAAAAACCATTTTTATCTAAACTTAGTCATTTTTTATTAACTAATATAAATAACATCCGTGGAAATTATAATGTGTTTTTTTATGAATGAAAGGACACAATTAAAAATTAAAAAGATTATTATTAGAGTATTACATTTATACCTCAATACATTATCACTTTTACCCGAAGAAATTAAAAAAGAAAAGAAATTTAGTTTGATTTTATTTTAAAAATAAAATTTTTTGTAAAATCTTATTAGAATATCTACATGAGATTTTCTCAACAAAATTGAATTATAGTTAATCAATAGAAATTTCTTATATAATAATTAATGACAAATCTAAAATTATATTATGGCAAATTTGTAAATAAAAAAAAAAACAGATGTGAATGACATTAAAAGTTAACATGCAAAATGGGAGCTATTTTAGTAATTTATATAGATATATATAGATATAGATTAGTCTTGCCATGTCTACTCCAAGTGACTCCTAGGGAGAATGTGTAGACACTTGGCAATATAATGCATTGTCTACAACCAAAAGGTAACTAAACTTGGGATGCTCATTGCTGGATTAGCCGGGCCTTCTTCAGTGCCGGAGTACAATTTCGGGCAGGGAGGTTGGCCGGTATGCCGGTTCCGTTCATTTTATTTTTTTATAACCAAAAGGAATTGTACCAAGATTACCTGGTCATGCCTGAGGCCGGGCCCAGACTGAACTCAACAGCCCGATCTGGAAATTTTGGTTGCCCAGTCTGGGTGCGCCGGCCTCAAGTTGTCCGGGTCTGTGATTGCGTTGCTCTATTCTGCATCATCTTATTGAAAAGGAGAAAGAAGCTAAAAAGGAAAATTTCTCAGAATACAACCATTTTTATAATGTCTCGGGTGCATAGAAGATTTCAAGCATTCAAGTCAACTTCTCCTCTTTTCCTTTTCTTTCCCCTGTGCAGGGTTTCCGTTTTCTCTTTTATTCTATCAATCTAATGAGCAAGATGAAACTATCAAGAAACTCTATGATGTGTTAAGATGAAGACCTTCAGCAATGGCGTCACGCACTTCTCCTAGTCTGAACTATCTTTCTTAGGATACAACAATCACAACTTTCTGAATGACAGCCAAATGTGTGCCTGGGGAAGTTGAAGTAGCTACAAGCTCATTAGACTTACACAACTAAGATGAAGACAAGGAGCACAACCAAGATGAAGGCCTGTTGAGACTATTGAAACATCAAGCTAATATTGTGTTTCTATAGATTATGAAGCAGAAGAATGAATTTACAGGCTTTAATATTTTTGAAAATTTGAACATAGTGGTAATAATAAAATTTGCCTCAGAAAGTTAAGCTCAAAAAATGAACACCTAAATCACCAACAAATCTTCGTCCCATAAAGATAAATATGGGTTGTGTAGATTGAGTCACGAGTTACCTTAGGCAAAAATAATCAAACTTTGTATTCATTGACACGCATCCACTTTGTAGAGGACCACTTGTTCCCTTTTATCACAGGACAACCACCTACCAAAAAAAAAAGATGCAATAAGTTAGATCTGAAGAATACTCAAAATATTGGAGCCAGAGAAATTTAATAACCAGTTAGTCTGCCACTACAAACATGTTGCATCACGAAGAACTAATAAACCAAAATCTAACCATGTAAACTTGAAGCATCCAAACTTGCATCAGGCCTCATACTCCAGAAAAGCAAGGCAGTCCCCATCTTTGGTTTAACCGAGAGCCCTTCTTTACCACATTTAGACAGCTGATCCCAGTAAGGGACTGCACTGTGGTTTCCTTTGGCATTAGGGAATACTGTTTCACCTCCTTCCTCAACATCTGATCTGGGGACATCAATAATATAGCAAATATTATGAAACCTTCTTCATATAAGGGGGCAACAGTTTAATCAACGCAAGTTGTGGGATGCATCCCAAATAGATTGGTACCATCATTCACTGTCAAAAGCTCAAAGATATTTTATTCCCACAATCAGCAAAACTTCAATCAGAGATTAGTTTGCTAACCTACTAACGCTTAAAAAAACAAACTCATAAAAAGCATCATATAATGCTTACAGGTACATGAGAACCGTAGCTATCCTCTGGCCGCCATTTTTGGTGTTGTACTCGTCTTGGAAGTAGTCATAGTGAGGTTCATACTTCTGTCCTTCTTCATAGTGAAGAATTTGCAAGCCTTCGCCATGTTCTACAGAAACCCGATCATATCATGAAGAAGTTATGGCTATGTAAAAAGCAAAAGGATGAAGAACTAAACAGTATGCAAAAATAAATAATAAATAAAAAAGTTGCAAGCAAAAGGATCATAATCTTAATTCAGAACCAGCCGAGATTTACTTTCAGAAACAGCCTAAAGATGATAAAATATAGAGAAAAATAGAGAGATTTTGCTTAATATTATTGTTGATATTTCAGATGAGCAATGGAATACTTGCACATACTTCTCGCAGAATAATGAGTATAACAATTTCTTCAGTCACAAGAACATGATAAGAAATTCAATGCAACTTCCTAGATTGAAAGGAAAGTAAGCCAAGAATGTTATTCAACAACATGTGGTGAGTTTCATTTGTACAGAATGAAGCAACTGTGTTTGAAAAAATAGATGTCTGTAAGACAGAAATTGCAAATTATTACATCTGTATACTCCACGGAAATTCCCTATATCACGTACCAACAGGAATGAATGACCAATCCGCAATCCTCTTTTCAATCTTTCTAATGATCTTATCTCGTCCCCTGGCAAGAAATGTACCTGAACTTGTTCGAACCCTACAACATAAGTCAAACAGAAGGTCATGCAATGATTGGACAGGATAAGAGAAATATATTATATATGATGATAAAACAACAACATTAAGTGCAAAACAAAGATACAGATGTTTACCTGCTATCAACACTCTTGCCAGTAGCACTGTCAACAACAGAAGACTTTTCCATGTGAGGTTTAGAAAGCTTAATAAGGTACTCACACTCTTCTTTTGACTGCCAACATAAGGTATAATCTATTTATTGTATTCATTAATAACAAAGAATTATAGAATCTTTATATACATGCATGACCGTTTGAATCCAGCCTCAAATTCTACCAGAGAAACAAATAGTCGCATCTTTACTATAGATGTGGATGCACAGACTTGGAAGTACCAAATAATTACATCTACCATTTCCATGAGAGAGATAACTAACATCTAGCAAAGGAAAATCAAAGCCATGGATCCACAAAGGACATTATATTTTATTCAAATTACATCACAAAGTTACTCCTAAAATTGCAAGTTGGGCACTGCACTTTCCACCAAATTTGTCAAATAGAAATAGATACAGGCCCTATCAATAATCAGTAGTTTATAAAAACCTGATAAAAATTTAAAATCCCTTTTTTAAGGGTTCATGTTGAGGGTGAAATTGACACAATACAGTTAATACAGCAAGATCTAAATAAATTTAGTAAATCTAGACATTGGCAATCTTCAATCATGTTATATTTTCCCAATCTAAAAGAAATTTCACAACTATATTTTGGGTGCCATAAGAAATGACAACCAGATTTTCACAACTATTTCCCTAGTTCATCTGCCATTTGGAACCCCACATCGCCATCAGCATCGCCACATCACAGATACTGTATTGGCATGCAATTTTAACAATAAGCAATGATCCGTTGCCACTTTAAGAGGCTAATTTTCCCACCATCGACCAAAATCAGCAATTAAAACAATCCCAGCGCACAAGTGAGATGTACTCGTAATTAACAGAATTAATCACATAAAAACCCAACCCACCAAGAAACCATGGTAAACGAAGGCTCTGGGTTCCCAAGAGATCATCTCAACCCACTGTCCATCTCTATCCCCATTTCTCTCACTCCTGCACCGAAAATTTACAAATTCCAAAAGTGATCACAAACAAATCCAAACCGAATGATGAACGCAGATCAAATGACAACCAATTGGACCACAAATCAGCACAGATCCGAACCAATCTGAGGTTAACATACCTGTGGACAGAGGTATGAACCATGGAGCTAAGATCCTGCACATTGTGTGATTTGCTGGAAGAGCTGCCGCTAGGGAGGGAGACGATTCCGAGAGAAAGAAGGATGAGGGCGACGAAAGAGAAGGTCATAAGTAGAGCGAGGATGAGAGTAGAGTATGACGATTTGCGAAGCGGATGACGACCTTGCCTCACCCCTTTCGCCATTATTGAGAGCTTTAATCGAACAAGATATTCGACTAGGGGGATTGGGATCAGACTGGATTATTGTCGAAATCCTCGGAACAGCAGAGATCTGAAAATATGAAGTCGGAAGTCCACGACACAAGCTTGAGTAAAGATGACGACGGGTATATATTGTTTGCCGTATTTTTGGGTCATGTGCACCTTATTTCCTTTTACAGGAAGAAAGAACGCTTGGGAGGAGTTCCTATGAAATTTGGGGTGTTTTTATAAAATAGCCCTAATGTCAAGGGCATTTGTATAAATATCGAACTCTTCAAATCACAAACAATTGCCAACTTCCATAGACGTAGGGATGGAAATGGGTGCACAATCACCCGACTCAACCGATCACCCGACCCGAATATATGGGTGAAAACCTGAAGAATTACGGGTGGTGGGCGGGTGGTGGGTGAAATTGATGGGTGGTGGGGCGGGTATGGGTGGAGGTACAACCACCCACCACCCGCCCCGTCACCCACCCGCCCCGTTTCACCCGTTTAAATTATAAAAATATATAAGATCCTAAATCCCTAATATCTAATATGAAAAAGAATTGACAAACAAACAACCGTTTTGAGTCCCGATCCCGTGTCTCTCTCTAGCCTTTTGAGTATTCGCCTTCACCTTGTAGTTGCATCTGTCTTCTGTACCGACGGGTGTTCTCCTATCACTGCTCACCGGCGCCGTCTTCGATCTTCTCCGGAGTCGTCACTGCTTCGCCGACGCCGTCTTTAACGTTCTCACCGCTCCACCGACACCTTCGTCGACGTTCTCACTACTTAAACATTCACCACAAGGTGACAAAAAAAATTTTCTGGGAGAAACTGCCCAACAACTAATTTGTTCTTTGGAAGTTTTGTCTGGTTAAAGTTTCTTTACTGAAATGGGAATCTATCGATGATTTGATGATCAATGAGATGGATAGAAATATGCTTGAGAAATTTGATAAGTATTGGTCGATTAGAAGTGGAGTTTTGGCAATAGAAACAATTTTAGACCCAAGAGCAAACTGAAATCTGTTGAATGGTATTTTAACAAGATATACGATAATCTTTGTTGAGATTGAGAAGGTGAAAACTTTGATGTTGGATCTTTTTTATGAATATCAAGACTTAGGTGATGATATTGAGGATTAAGAATATGTAAGTTTAACCTCTAGATTGATTGACAAGAGACGTGTAATTTCTGATGATGATGATGATTTTGGCCATTATAAGAAAATTTTGAAGAAGAAGGTTAGTGTTAGTCATGAGTTGGTATATTATCTTCAAGAAATTGTATTACTTAATAGTAAAGATTTTGATGTTCTTATCTTATGGAAACTGATCTCAAGTGTCCAAATTTGCGAAAGATTGCAAAAGATATTTTGGCAATTCTCATGTCTACCGTGACTTCTAAAAATGCTTTTTAGCATGGGTGAGTGAGTGTGAGTCCTCATTGTTCTAGACTTCATGGAGATATTGTAGAAACATTTTGTTTTTGCAATATTGGATTGAGAGCAATTATGTAGGTGAGCATATCTAATTATACTAATAACCTCTTCTTCTTTTTACTTATGAGATCTCCCTTTCATGGTTTTTAATTATAATTTAGTTTTTTCGCTCGATGCACAAGTAGGTTGATACTATATTGAAGGATGTTGATGTTGAAGATTCCGCCATGACGGCGTGTACTCCAATATGTATACTTTTGACATTCAAAGTTTAATTAATGGTTAAGTTTGATTTTCTAATTATTATTTTTTAATTTTTTTTATTATGTTAGGTTGTTGAAGTGTATCATTATATCGAGCTTTAGAGGAGTTTCATTTGATTTATGTTAATTTACTTTTGTTGTATGCATACAAAGTTGTTTTTTTTTCATCATTTTGGTTTGTATTAGTTGAAAATCTTTTTGTTGTTGGTTTATTATGTTTCACAATATTTCATGATTTAGTAAATTTTGATTTTTGTTATTTTTAAATTAAAAATTGTCATAACTTTCAAAATTTTAAAAACGAAAAAAATTACTTCACACCCGACTACTTCACCCGAACCACCCGATCACCCGGTGGGTGAAATACGGGTGAAGTGTTAGGTGGGTGATGGACGGGGTGGGTGACAACTTGAGTAAGATGGGTGGTTGGCGGAATTGGTACACTCATCCATCAACCGACCCGTTTCCATTCCTACATAGACGTAGCCATGTAGGTTGTAGGGAATCATCGAAAATAAATAAATAAATGTAAAGGTGTTGTCATTGATTTTAATCTATCCACGCCTGAATGAATGAAATTGTGGGTTTGAAGATATAAATGTAAAGGTGTTATCATTGCCAACATATTTTATTTGAGGACAAGCAATGATCAAGTATGTCAGTATGGGGTATTTGATATGTAGCACTCAAATTAACGTTTTTTCTTATCATCAATTTATTTTACATTTACCTCTTTTGAGTTAAATGACATATCTTATCGGTCAATTTTCTTCATATTAGTATTTTGGAGATCTACCGGTTAGTTTATGTAGTTGCATTCATTCAAGGCATTTAATGATACTTCTATAGCAAAATGACGTAATACACACTAAGGATTTTCCTACCGTCAAAGAAGTCATGACAAAAATAAATGAGATCCGAGAGTGAAGTGAAGAACATCGGGGAACATGTAGAAGTGCTCGACTGGCTTACAGGTCACTCGACCTCCTTCCTCCATTTCTGCATTGGATCTCAAAATGACCTCGTGTTGTTGCAAGGAATGTTCTAGAGCAATTCTAGACCAGTAAATCATTCAGCATACGACAACCAACAACTCCTAGTACGGAAATCCCGGCTCACCACTTCACTCCCGATTTCTCCGTAGAGATCTAACCTGCAAAGTCTAACAATACGGTAAAACCGTTAGCTACAATTCTAATACTAAGGATACTAAGGCACATCACAATCAAGGGAATACAGTAAATCATTCAACATGCAGCAAACAATCTCCCGGTTCTTATCTTTTCTTTTGGTAAAATTTGTCATCCTATTATTCAACTTTTCATGGTAGCACGACAATCGCCCAACTCTCGCCCCGTCCCCGTAAACCAGTAGGATTGATTTTGATGCATTTTTCCCGTATACGCTACTGGACTGGTCGCGGGAATCTTCCGGCACCCTCGGCCTGTACAGAGTGTTATGGCACGTTATAATACACTTGTGCCTCTCTTTAGAAATATAAAGACAATGATCTAGTTCGTTCATTTTATTTAACACACATAACACACACTACCCTAGTACGCACTCTATATTATAAAGGTAGCTAAGTGAGTCCTATGAAGTCACCTTATCCGTACTGGTCTGAACGTTACTCGCGATCTGCCAGTCAGTGATCCGAATCCTAATCAAGATATATCAACACTTAGAACTATATCAACCCTTAGTACTTCTCGATTTATCATTCTAATTAATCAGTATATGATATCTAGCATCGATACCCTGACACTCTCTAATACCTAGGTTTGTGGACCTAGACGTCCATTCTAGGTTCTTGTATCATCATCACAGTCGTTTCACTTAAGTTATGCTATCTCGGAAGTCCGCACTTCGTCTATTTATATATATCCACTTAACTACTCATAGTTATCATTCTGATTCCATTAGCATAACATTTCTCCCAACTTGTTCAAATTCCAACATTCCGGTCATTCTATACTAGTTACGTACTATAGTTTGTCTCAACATTGTACTACTTAACTTAATATCATATACTAAAATTATATAACTAAATTACCACAAGTACTTAACTAAATAATTATAAATTATGTAATTATGTATTATCAAAAATTTAATTTAACGGAAATAAAACGGGCTCGGGTCTAACCGGACGGCACCAGGTGGCAAGGTTAATTGGCACCGGACGGCACCAGGTGGCAAGGTTAATTGGCACCGGACGGCACCAGGTGGCAAGGCAGTAGGGACGTGGAGCTCCGGGTTCGATCCCACTCGGTGGCACCAACACGGCAGACTAACCCTCGTCCTCCCTTCGAGTCTTGCCGGCAACAAACAACAACATTAAGTTTAGGGAACTTAAAGATCTTGAGATCGGGTCTCACCAGAAGCAAGGATGAAGGCGGCAACGAGGCACGGGCTTCTTGGAGATCTGGCGTTCGATTCCTGGAAATCACATTTTCGTTTTAAATTCTTTCAATCGTACATTCATACGTAAGAGTGCACATGCCGAAGGGTTACCTTCTCCGGCGATCTCCTTGGTAGAGCAGTGCATAGCTTTTCGCCGGCGGGGTACTCAATCTGTCGTCTAAGGTGGCTGGAAGAGAAGTGGCGTCAAGGAGGCTGGTGGTAAGGTGTGTTCAACAGATTTGAGTTGGCATTGTCGACTAGAGGAGGGGGTAGGGAGGAAAAGAATATCGCGGTGAGGAGGCGGTGCTTCTGTGGTGGTGCGTTGAAATCGGCTCTGGCGTTGGTAGGAGATTGTAGTCGTCGGGAGATAGGGTGAGGGGTAGTTGCAGGTCGAGAAAGAGAGAGATGTGTGAGGAAGTGAGGAAGGTGGGCAACGTCGGGGTTCTCGGTGGCTACTAGTTCGGTCAACTCTCTCTTCAATTCCTTCTTCAAAGCAGTGACGTTACTCTTCCATCAATGCAGCATAACACCGGCCGTTACCCATCTCGCCCGTAGAGGAGACGTCTCTCTGTTGCAGTCTCGGCCCATTATCGCGTCCCTTGGCTCAAAGGAAGAACAAGGCCCCGTGAAGGAAGGCCCAACTTAGGAAGGGAGTGACGCGGCCTGGTCCCGCTTCTGAGCTTCGTTCTTGGTCTGCTACGGTGTAGTGGGCCGGTCTGGCCAGTCCTTCTTTTGGCCCAGTGGAAGAAGGAACCATAGCTCTCTTGGGCCGGTTTGATCTCTTTCAATAAGGCTGGTTGGGTCCGGTTTGTATTTTGTTTCGGTTTGGTTAACTCGTATTCAATTCTAGTTTCCGGACTTTAAGTATAAGTAAAAATGAAATAAAATAAAATAAACAATTAATTATGTTATAATTTCCCAAAATTTTCCTATTACATAGATCTTGAGTAGCTTAATTTAATTAGTTATAATCATAAATAATTAAAAATAAAATAAAAAGTTACATTAACTTAATAAAAATGATAACTATATCTTCTCGTTAATTAATTTTAAACTTAATTTTATAGTTTAACATTTACAAAGATTCAATCAATAACTAGTGGAAAATTAGATGAAAAATAACAAATTAGATGAAAAATAACAAATCATGAATTCATCCAAACATTGTAAATCCCACATGGATTTACATACAAAAATAGTAATCCACCAAAAAGTGCAAAATCTCATGGACTACGCGAGAAATATTTCTTTAATATATAAGTTATTAATTATAATGAAGATTTTTATTTTTATATAATGAGAAACAGTTTATGAAAGGTTAATAGTAATTTTATTTGTAGTTTTATTAATAAAAAAAATAATGAAACTCATATTATCTTCAGAATTTTTTATAAATTTACAACAAAAATATTTTAGATGTGGTTACTTTTATTATTTTAATTATTTTGAAGTTTTATAAGGGTAAAAATATATTCAGTTAGAATATCAAAAAATAATATTTGCCCATAATATAGAGATAACATAAATATATCTCTAAAGTCATATTTTATTAATTATATTAAATTAAAATTTTGTTAGCTAGGAGAATGCTTACATGAGATAATATATATTGCTATTTTTTTCTTTTTGTCTCAGTTTATTTATAATGTTTTTATTAGGATCAAACAATTGAGTAATATATGTATTACTAGTTTTTCTTTTTGTCTCGATTTATTTATAATATTTTTATTAGGATCAACCAATTGAGTAAATGAAATGAATCTACAATAGATATAATCTTCTTATACATATATACTAAAGTAGCCTATGAATTGTTGACGTGACACTTTAAGGTTTCAGTATTTCAGTCAAATCTTCTTATATTACTAAGTTATTATTATTTAAAAAAAAATAAAAAAAATAAAAAAAAAAATATATATATATATATATATATAATTAAATTAATTTCTAAATTAATTTTCTAAATTAATAAAACAAACTCTTTCAGTTAAATAAAAATTTGTTAAGATAAGATTCTAGATTTTTTTTATGTAGGATTTAAATCCACAAACTTATTTTTCTTAAATTATCTAATTTACAAAGTATTTTATTTATTTTTATTATTTTATAATTATTTCTACTATTTATATTTAATTTTTTTTGTTTTTAAGGTAACTGGATATTTTATTTTATTTTTATAGTTTTAAATTACTTGAAATTTATACTTTTGTTTGGGTTAGAGTAGTTAATTTTAGTTATAATATGTTGTAATTTTTGTGCTATTACATATATATAATATGAGTATATCTTGTGTACTATTATTATCTCTCAAGTCAGTTCTATAATCATAACGTATACTTTTTTTATCACAAGTAGGATGGTTCGAGGAACACGATATGTGATCCTATAAACAATTAACAAATATTACAAACAATGTTGTATTTAATGAAATATTTAAAATATATATATAATGTGGTTACACTGTTATTTTTATTATTTTTTTAAATATTAACTTTTATTATCAATACACATAAATAAAAATAATTTTAAAAATTTATATTTTACAAATACCCGTGCACGATGCGGACACTAAATTAGTTTATATATATACACGCGCACGGTTACAACAAAATAAGATTTGATCCATTTGTCGATATGTGTTTGTTAAGAATTAAGGTTGGTAAATTAAGGTTGGTAAATTCTTGATTCATAATAATTTTTTATTTACATCAAAATTCAGTGAATAACTTTTGATTTTTTTTTAATTTTCAGTACAATTTTTAGGATTAAAGATTTGTTCTTATTACATTCTTTAAACCTTTTTCAGTTTAAAGTATATGATACTAGTTTTTCTAATTGAATAACAAAAATTTATCCTCATTACCCTTAAATTTTCAATCAAAAAAACTTATTGTAGCCTGAATCCTAACAACTCCAACTAAGCTAAAAAAAATTCAGTGTAAAATAATTTTTTTATTCAAAATTCAGTGAAAATTTAGTAAATAAGTTTGATTTATTTCATTTACAATATAATTTTCAAAATTAAAGATTTGTTCTTATCTACATTCTTTTAAAAAAAATCAAATTAAATATATAATAGCTAGTTTTTCTTATTGAATTTTTATCCTCATTACCATTAGATTTTGATTAAAAAAAGAAGTCGTAAAGGGCGGTGAGAAAGACGGATAATGATATGAGCTGCAGAGCAGATAAATTCGGGCAGAGAGATAATATGGATTTTGAGAAGAGTCTTATTCAGAAAAGGAAGATTCCTTGAGTATATTCCTAATATCCTTTCCAACCTTAGGCTTTACCCTTGTTTTTCTCAGCCAGATGTATCCACACCAAATTATTTCTTCTTAATTTCACACCAGTTACTCCTCTATATTAATCCTCAAACCCCCCTTTGCAAAATCACACCAATATCCAATACCAAGAAACCTCCCTCTTCCAACAAGAAAATGTATACTTCTTTCAATTCCATCTCCGACTCCGACCAGGAAGCATTGATTGAGAAGCTTCAAGTATTCAAGATCCAAGGCCGTGACAGGCGTGGCCGCGTCATTCTTCGCATCGTCGGAAAATTCTTCCCTGGTACATTCACTTTTTTCTTCTTCTTCACATCTTTATTATTATTATTATTCTACGGTCTTGTTCTGATTTTCGAAATTGCAGTTCGATCTGTTGGCGTCGATGCGGTGAACAAGTATTTAGAGGAGAAGATCTTCCCAAGGCTTCAGAACCGTCCCTTCTCCATTCTATACATCAACACCGGGATCCAGAAGCCGGAAAACTCCCCCGGTGTTTCGGTTCTAAGAACGATTTACGATGCCGTTCCAGATTCCGTCAAGAATAATCTAGAAGCTGTGTATTTCCTCCACCCTGGCCTCCAGGCTCGTCTCTTCCTCGCAACCTTTGGTCGCATAATGTTCGGCGCGGAAGGTAACGAAATTCTCCCTAAATATCTTGATTTCTCCGGCAGCATTTTTCAATTACTAAATTGCGCGATTCTCTGACTACAGCTTATACGGAAAGGTGAAATTCGTGACGAGAGTGGATTATCTGTGGAGAATGTGAGAAGGAACGAAGTGGAAGTTCCAGATTTCGTGTATGAACACGATGAGGATTTGGAGTACCGTCCGATGATGGATTATGGATTAGAGAGCGATCATCCTAGGGTGTACGGTGCACCAGAGGTGGATTCACCTGCAGCGTCTTACTCAATGAGGTGCATTTCATAACAAGTGCATAATTGCTGTTGAACTGTGTTTGTTTGAAGTGAGTGGTTCGTCGTGCTGACAAGAAGGTTGTAGTTATCTGGTGCCAACGGGGTTAAACTTTTGTGATTTTCCCTTTTCTTTTTTTTTTATCTCCTTAGTGACGGAGAGAGTGAAAGTGGCAAGGGTAAGTTTTGTTTCTCTTATATTGGCTTGTAAATAGGGAAGATGAAGCGAGGAAGTTGTATGGCCTTTTCTAACTGATGTTCGAGCATAGTTGGTATGAATATATGATTTGGTGGAAAAGGATCTTCTCATTTTCTTGTGGATAAGTGTCGCCCAACAGCTAAGATCTTACTACGACAGCAGTCAGCAGCTAAGATCTTACTATAAAATATTCCTTCCCATGTGATATAACTCTTTAAATTAAGATTTATCCAACAACGCTTGACGGACTGAACCCAACATTCTCTCGTGCGCTCTCTCAACTCCTTCCATGGCTGCCGGACGACAAACACACCCTCACCTCCATCATTTCCCACGACCACTAGTTTTAGCCCATAATCAAGTAGGGCCGACTAGGATCAATTATTGGTTAAACAATACTAAAAGGAGGACCAAAATAACTTGGCAACACTTTTATTATTATTATTATTATTATTATTATTTATGATAATAATAATAATAATAATAATAATAATAATAAAAGTTATTAAAAACACATGTATAAATGTTTATTAAATAAAATTCAAAGCGTTTTGATTAAAAAACGAGAATATCATGTAATAAAAAGTGAGTGAGGTCTCTTTTACTCAAAATTTGTATTCTTTAAAAAAGTGATTATATTGGTGCTGATTTGGGGGTTCTTTAGTCCCTTACTAATCAAAATACCTAGGTTGCCGGCTATTGTGTCCGATCTAAATTATCTGTGTTTGCTTTTCTCAAAGATCTATTTGGAAGAAGTGCAAGGGTGGAAGGTAAATTCCTCTCACATGTAGGGAAGGATACTTTGATCAAGGCGGTATTATAGAGCATTCCAACGTATATTATGAGTGTAAATCGCTTACCTGGTGGGCTCATTACTGACATTAATAAAATGTTGGTATTGTACTAGTGGGGTCCACTGATACTACTCGGAGGATCCATTGGTGAACTTGGAGTGACTTGTGTCTCCTTAAGCGGCATGGGGGTATGGAATTCCGCAATATGAAACTATTTAATCATGCACTCCTTGCTAAATAAGGCTGAAATCTTTTGACAAACACGACTTATGTATTGTACCGGCTATATGAGAGACACGTTACTTTAACAAAGGCTGATTTTTTACCATCCATGTTGGGCTACTATCCCAACTATCCGTGGAAAAACATTTGGGGAGCAAAGTCTTTATTAATTAAAGGTCTTGCTTGGCGATTAGGCACATGTTGTAATATTATGGTTACAGATAGATGGGTGAAGACTAATAGCCGTGATTTTGTGTCCCGAGCTCCTGCCTAGGGTAAGTTCCAATATCTTGGCGAATGAACTGATTGATCAGGATTTGCGAACCTGGGGTGTTCCTCTCCTAAGATCCCTTTTCTAAGCCCATGGTAAAAAAAATAAAAATTGTTGATACCCATCAGTTGTAGGCCGGATGTCGTTGATAAGCGGATTGGGGCTTGCACTACTTCAAGAATTTTCACTTGCAAATCAGCCTATTAGTTAGCCTCTTTTGGATCTCTGACAATGGAATCAACCGAGCAATGGCCTGTTTTGTGGAAACAAGTTCTGCCGCCTAAAGTCACTTCCTTTGGATGGTTTTGTGTTCGACATTTCTATCTGTCAATTATGTGCTTTATCAGAAGCATGCCACTGACTCTCACCTACTTGTTCGCATTGTGGTGCTGGTAATGAAAGCATTTGGAACGCCCTTGTATTATGCCCAGAATCACAATTTGCATGGAAAAGCTGCTCCATTTCAAGCGTTTTGTTTGAAGTTTTTACTTCATCCCCTATCCAAGCCCTTTCCGACGATTTCCTTAACTATGGGGAATGCGGGAGTTTTTGGGTTTCTTACAAATGTAGGCTAGCGTGGACATTCTGTAAAAAAACTCTTTTCTGTGAGGATTTATGTAACCCTTTGTCTCTCAGGGAGAAACTTCGTGGGTTGGTGTGGGACTATATCTCAAGGCGCAAGCGAAATAGATGGTTGCTCTAGGTTCGTGGTTATGCTCCCTAATGGTGTTTTCAAGCTCAACACTTATGCTAGTCTCATTCGTGAAAGTTATCAATATGGTGTTGTTTTGCTCAACTCATAGGGGACCTTGCTGATGGTTGCTTCATCTTGTATGGATGGTGGTAATGATGTCCTAATTGCTGAGGCTTTAGCCATGCTCTTTGGCTTACAATCCCTCCCTGCTAATATCGACATCCTTGTGCTATACGTGCAATCAGACTCATTGTCTCTTACTCATCATTTGGAGTCGGGTGTCCATGACAACTCTTACCTGGATGTCATGTGTGCTGATATTCATGCTTCTTTCCCCTCTTCTACTGTTGTTTATTACTTTCATATTAGTTATCGTGCTAATACAACAACACACTTGGCTTGTCTCCTTTATATTCCTATGAACACTAATCCTACTTGCCTTTTTTATTTCCCGCCATCCCTCACTGAGATTGCAGGAATCGACCTTTTATAATTTAGTTCTCCTTTAAAAAAAAGTAAAATGGATTTGAAAGAGTTTTGGTTTTGATAAAAGAAAATGTAAGGATGTTGGCTCAAGTGAAAAGGGTTCTTTTAGAAGAGAGAAGAGAATTCAATCAATGGTCACACTTTAATAAAACAAAATGCTAAAGAGATCGATTAGATTTTCTTAACATTTTCCTCTTCTAGCGAAAATCAAAGGGACACTTCCTTTTCCATCTATCTCCTCTTCTTTCTCAAACCACCCATCGAAATCGAGGAATCACTATTTTTCAAGAATCACTATTTTTTCAAACAAATACTCTATTTTCAGGGATATATAATGTTGTATCATGTGACTTGCATTTGGTACTATCACTTTTAGTGTGCCATCTTAACTTTCACCGACTACTCTTGACTAGGTAGAAATATTATGATTTACGAGACCACTTGTTGAAGATTGTGCCCACTAATATGTGAAGTCCATTCTCAAATAAGTCTCCTCCATAGTTAGGTTTTCTTTGTGTGTTGTTGTTATACTTCTTTTGATCTTTTTGTAATCTTAAATTTCTAATCTCTTTGTAACTCTCACCTTTATAAATATATTGAACCACTTCCAAACAACATTTTCATCAATTAAATGTGTGCACCATTAGTGTTCGATGAAATTCGAAGAACAAGTATAGAGAGTATTAACTATTTTATATACAATGAGTTCATTTTTGTATTCTAAAAGTTCATTTTGTACTAGATGTTCAATCATGATTGTTGGATCCAAGTGCTTTATTATCTCAATATATCATCGGCTTGTTCACCGCTTCTTAGATCGAGACAAAAAAGACTCCACGTGAATGGACACTAAGAGTTTGGTTCGACTTGGATGTCTCTTCCCCTTGATTTTGTGAGCTTCTCTTCCTCTTCCCTTCTCCTTGGTCTAAATCAGGTTCCTTTTCATTCTCAAAGCTTTCAACAACCAAAAAAGGAGACGAGACATAGGCTTCAGGCATTACATCTTTACCATTACGTTGAACACAAAAGAGTACCTATAAGAATATCCACCATGTTTCACTTTTCTATCATATTGCCATGGACGACCTAATAGTACATGACAAGCTTGCATGGACACTATATCACATAAGTGTAACATCCGGAATTTCTATTCCGAACTTAGAGCGTTTGTAGACCTTTCCGCGTTTAGCGGCTCAGTTGCCCACAGGCACGAGGTGCTGAGTGCGGGTTTTATTCCTAAATCCCGAGCCGACCATTCGTTATTCCCTTTTCCGCTTTCTGACCCCTCGTTCCTAGCTGAGGTGACAAGAGGACAGCTGACCCCTCGTTCCTAGCTGAGGTGACAAGAAGTCAGTTGACCCCTTGATCCCCTCTCCCTTTTTGCAGCTCCTTTTCCC
Organism: Fagopyrum tataricum; assembly: GCA_002319775.1. Lineage (NCBI taxonomy): Eukaryota > Viridiplantae > Streptophyta > Magnoliopsida > Caryophyllales > Polygonaceae > Fagopyrum > Fagopyrum tataricum. Next base: position 39,166,446 of record CM008279.1, on the reverse strand, counting down.
TCTCTCTCCCACTAGGCTTGTCATTCACGTTCTTTTGTTCATGATCTTCCTATCTTCTCTCTCTTTTCCCTTCTTCCACCTTGGAGCTCTTGGATTGTGGACTGCAGTGGAGGAGAATCAAATCCGGTTTGGTAAGCTTATTCCCCTCCCTCCCTTCTCTTCTTTGCTGATATCTCTTTCTTTCCCCCTCCTTCATCCATGGCCATGGATGAAGCTCTTGAGGAAGCTTTTCCCTTGAATCCTGGCATGCATGTGTTCTTAGCTCGTTTAGGTCGTAGAAAGAAGTCTAAGATCAGTGGTTGGTGTTTGGAGAAGACCCAACAAGGAGAGGAGGACGTTGGAGCCAAAGATCCACAATTGAAGACGAAGAAGACGATGTTCTGCTGCTAAACTGCGGGGGCGGATCATCACAGCCGCAGGGGCGGACCCAGACCACCGCAGGGCGGCTCCAGGACGCCAGAAGCCACAAGGCGGCGCCAGAATCCACAGGGGCGCCAGCTTGACTCCGCGGTTGCGTTTCTTCGACAGTAGGTTCCTCTTCTCCCTTCCTCTTCGTTCCTTCCTTAGTTATGTGGTTGTATCATGTTAGTAGCATGCCTAGGATGGATCTAGGGTAGTTGAGAATGCCACTTAGTGGTTGTGAACCTAGGAGCCCTTAAGGCTCGATGTAGTTGATGGTTACGAGTGTGTTGAGCACGATGGACCTTCTAGGCTAGCTTGTTCCTTCTTGACTGAGGTTTAAGATCATGTGAGGTTATAAGTTGTTGTGATTTGCTTTCATGTGCTGAGAGTGTGGTGAGTACCTTGGACCCTAGGATGCATTCCTAGCTTGAGGGTTAAGTGATCTTGCTTAGATCACTAGAGTGAAGTCTAAGACTTCTTGAGCGTGAGCATGTGTTGATATGTATATTCTCTTGTGAGCAGGTTGTGGGCTTCCTCCCTAAGGAAGCGAGAGTGTTGCGAGTTGAGTGTGACGACGAGGTAAGTTTCCGGACTTACTTAGCTCGTATTTTACGTATTAGCATCGATGTGTGTTGGTGGTGTGTGTGTGTTATTGTTTATGTTATAAACAACTAAAACGGTAAATAGGACCACCGACTTTATATTATTTTGGCTCAAGTGTATGATAATGGGCGGTGACATCATCTGCCTAGCTCTTGCGAGAGTCTAGGAGGTTCTTGGCGACTAGTCCATGCGGGTAGACGGTCGGATGCATCAGTACCATTCCTTGCCGGTAAGTAAGGACGAGGCGAGACCACGGTGGTTCTCGTGTCACAAAACTAAGTTGAATTAGAACGGGATACGACTTAATAATAAAAAGATAATAAACCGGACTTGTGTGTTTTGGAATACGTACGTGTTGTGTTGATGTATGTGTATGTGCCTTCACCTCGTTTCTAATGCTTCGAATATGAGCTAACGGTTTTGAACCGTTTGTGTAGATGTCTTGCAGTTAGGGACGCCGCCGAGTAAGGTGGAGGGTGGACAACCGGGGTCTCCGTACATTATAGGACGGGGACGTTTTTTGGGTTATGTCTTGTTATTGTTAGTTTGTGGATTATGTTGTACGGTGTAGGTTTTGTTATCGGAGTTGTGTCGTTTTGAGGACTCGGCTGAGTTTTCACCTTGTATCTTTACATTTTAGTTTCTCGCATACATTATAAACGGTTTGAGTTTTGCCTTTATTTGTGCCTTGTTGGAAAGGTCCGGTGTGAAATTATTGTCAGGCTAAGGGCCGGACCCATTGTGAGGTCTCGCCCGTAGCATCCCGAGTCCGTGTTACAAAGTGGTATCAGAGCCCTTGGTTGACAACAATGACACTCCCAATCTTTTAAAAGGCCGAATGTTTTCGTTTTCAAAATCATGTGCATGAGTCGGGTTTGGGTTAGAATGTACGGGACCACCACTCATTCCGCAAACCTCGGCGACATAGATCTCTGGATATTTGAAGTATGTATTATATATTATTACATAGTTTATATATTTATGGCCTAATTAGATTTTGATATAATATGTATATACGTACGTAGATATGTATATGTGAATTGTAGTTGCATGATGGACTTGATTATATGTATAGTTATATAAGAGGATTATTATACGTTTTGGACCTTGTTTTGTTGTGATGGAATTCCGGGTGTGTTATATTAGTAGTAATGTGGACATAGGACATATATAGTCTTATATACGACTCTTATATATATAGTAGCATATGGAGATACGGACCTAATAGAAAGAGATAATACGATATCATCACCTTGAACGACGTCGTTGGGTGGGATAGCGTTCATACGTGGAAGAGTACGCTCAAGTATCGAGTTGATCTTTTCGTGCTAACGAACACCAAGACGTTTTGCGGATTCCTTTAAAAGGATGTCGAAGAGGAGGAGTAGATGACGTAAGCGAAGGGCAACCAAGTAAAGAAAACTCGAGACAACTTAAGAGCAATCAAGATGAAGCAATACAAGAGAGAGAGCAACATTAAAGTGTACAAGCGGTTCTAGAGAAGCCATGATCGAACGACAACGAGAAAAAATGGAGTTAACAAACTTAAGTTATTCAAGAAGACGCGTGGACAACTAAAGATGCGAATCGAGGAGGAGATGGGGTGCATTCTAACAAGGTTTAAGGCGGTGTTCATCACGAGGAGTGAAGCTTTCCTTAGACGCTCCTAAGCAGTCAAGATGAGAAATCGAACCAAGTGTAGATGTAAGATACCGTAAGTTAAGCTTACGAGGTACCATTAAGTGAAGAGTCGACATTTACGAGAGTTATGAGAAGAATGGAAAGGTGGGGATTCACGCGGAGTTGACCGGTTTCCGTTATGACGATAAGGCGAAGAAACACCAAAAAGGAGGAAGTGTGTATAAATGATGATCCTAAGAAGATGAGAGCAACACGTGGATGCGAACTAACGTTAGAGATTTTGAGAAGACGCACTTACAATATATCATGAAGCGCGGTTAAGCCTATGAAGGTGAGTCATGTGACACAACAACGCCGAGAAGGTATATTTATCTCGCATAAGAAAAGGAAGCGCGAATGAAGAATGAGCTAACGGAGTTTAAGGTAGAGTACCCCCAAGAGGGTAGCCCTTCATGAGAATGGTAACATGGAAGCATAGAATAATGGTAAGTCATTGACATGGGAGAAGGTCAGTTATCAGCTAAATGGTGACAACCGAGAACGCGCATTGCGGTGGTCTATGGATGAGTGTGGGGAGAGTAACTAGGCTGTGGGATCATAAAGGAACAGTAACAAGAACTCTTGATTTGAAGTTCATATTGGATTATATCTTAAACTCTTGATTTGAAGTGGTTATGGAGAACACCAGTTTGCGAAAGAGAGAGACGGTTATCTCCATTTGTACATCGATTACAATGAACCGAACAAGATTACAATGAAGAACAAGTACCCCTTACCACGTATAGATGACCTACTCGACGGTTGCAAGGGTCGGTGGCCTCTTCTAAATCGAGTTCAGGTTTGATTGTCACCAATTGAGAAGTCGAGACTGGGATATTGCAAACACGATATTCCGAACAAATCATGGTCACTACGAGTTGTAGTGATTCCATATGGGCTTACTAAGCCTCGAATAAGACATTTTGGTCCACTCTCGAAGAAAGAGAGAAGTTGTATGACCAGTTGTCTCGGATGACAAACCCGAAGGATGTGAAAGGAGTTACAAGTTTTCTTGGATATGCTGATCATTACCGGATTTGTGGAGAGATTCTCCAAGTAACACCATCTATGGCTAACCTACTCCGGATGACGATGAAGTATTGAGTGGACGAAAATGGACAATGGAGTTGTTGAGAGTTAAGAGGAGATTCATTGGTGCAGCTGTTTTGAAATTGCCTCGAGGTATGATCAGTTTGAAATGTACAAGCGATTCTTCAAGACATGGTCTTGATTGAGTATTGAGAGACGATGTAAAAGTTATAGCATACATGTCTCGTTAGTAGAAGCAGTGTGAAGCAAAGTATTTCCTTCATTACTTAGAACTTGCAACAAGAATTGAGGAAACGTAACATCAAAGTGTGGTTTGACAAGAACCAAAGCCAACGGTGTAAACATGAAGTTCGATCTTCTTTGTTAGAGACAAGCAAAGAAGAAAACATAATGGAAATGTTGTAGTGAGAAAGACCCGAGAAGCAAGTTGAGTTTCCGATACATCGGACCTTTTTGAGATTTTAGCGCAAGTTGGAGAAGTGTTTTACCAGCTGGCATGACCGCCGAGAGTAGAGGGTGTCATGGTTGACCCGGCGAAGATAGAGTTTTGTTTCCTCATGGCCGCCTCCTAGGACGGTCAAGGAGGTGCGCAGTTTCTTGGGCTTAGCGGGATATACCGCCGTTTTGTTTAGGGTTTCTCCGTAATTGCACGACCGCTCACTTCCTTGCTGAGGAAGTCTACCAGGTTCGTCTGGTCCGAGCCTTGTCAGCGCAGCTTTGAGAGCTGAAGAGGAGGTTGACCTCCGCTCCCGTTTTAGCCCAGCCTGAGGGCGTAGAGGATTTTGTAGTGTATAGTGACGCCTCCAAGCTAGGCTTGGGGTGCGTTTTGATGCAGAGAGGTAAGGTTATTGCGTACGCTTCTCGGCAGCTGAAGCCGTACGAGGAGAATTACCCTACCCATGATCTTGAGCTAGCGGCATTGCATTGATTCATGCCCTGAAGATCTGGCCGACATTACTTGTACGGGCTACGTGCCAGATCTTCACAGACCATAAGAGTCTGAAGTATATATATTCACTCAGCGGAGTTGAATAACCGCTAGAGGAGATGGTTGGAGCTGATTAAGGACTTTGATTTAGAGATTTTGTATCCTCCGGGAAGGCGAACGTAGTCGCCGATGCTTTGAGTAGGAGGACACCTCGAGAGGAGGTTATAGCTCGGCTTACGGTTCAGCCATAGTTGCAGGATTTGATAGAGTTGGAGTTGGATATCCGGTTCACGGATACAGACTGTTGTTTGTCCGAGTTAGAGGTATTACCTGACCTGTCCGGAGAGATCCGGCAGAAGCAGGAGGGATGTCCCATTTTGATGAGGATCCGGGACAGGATGTCCAGAGGAGAGTCACCGCAGTTTATCACAGGAGCAGACGGGCTATTGAGACGCCAGGGACGTATTTGTGTACCGTCGGACTAGGAGTTGAGAGAGCGGATTTTGCATGACGCACATTCCACACCTTACTCGGTGCACCCAGGCACGAGTGAGATGTACCAAGATATTAGGAGATTTTTATTAGTGGGCGGGCTCAAGCCCGATGTAGCTAGATATGTTGCCCAATGCGCGACCTGCCAACAGGTCAAGATCGAGCACCAGAGACACGGAGGAGAGCTTCACCCACTGCCCGTGCCGCAGTGGAAGTGGGAGGACATATCCATGGATTTCGTTACCGGTCTGAGACGAGTAGGAGCTTCGACGCGATATGGGTAGTAGTAGATCGGTTGACGAAGACCCGCGCGTTTCATCCCTATACGGGAAACGTGGCCGGTGAGTCGTTTAGCCGAGGAGTTTACCCGTCAAATTTGTGAGATTACATGGAGTACCGAGGACTATCATCTCGGACAGGGACGGGCGTTTTACCTCGAGGTTCTGGTAGCAGGTACACGCCGCCCTAGGTTCGAGTCTTCATTTCACCACCAACATACCATCCACAGACCGACGGCCAGTCTGAGCGGACTATTCAAACCTTAGAGGATATGTTACGAGCATGTGCACTAGACTAGGGTCAGGTATGGCCAGACCATCTCCCGTTGGTCGAGTTTTCATATAATAACAGCTGGCACGCGTCGATTGGGATGGCACCGTATGAGGCATTATATGGACGGATATTCCGTACTCCCTTATGTTGGACGAGCCGGGGAGTTCTAGCGTTGTAGCTCCAGATTAGGTATAGGACGACGTGGCTAGAGTTGCTTTGATCCGGGGAGTTCTAGCGTTGTAGCTCCAGATTAGGTATAGGACGACGTGGCTAGAGTTGCTTTGATCCGAGAGAGGATGTTGGCCGCGCAGAGCCGTCAGAGGTCGTATGCGGATAGGAGGCGTAAACCTCTCGAGTTCAGGGTAGGAGCTCGGGTGTGGTTGAGGGTATCACCGACGCGGAGCGTCAGGCGATTCGGCATTAAGGGGAAGTTAAGCCCCCGATATGTCGGTCCGTTCGAGATCTTGGAGATAGTCGGTGAGGTGGCATACCAGTTAGCATTGCCACCGCAGTTGTAGGGTATACATCCGGTATTTCATGTCTCTCAGTTGAGAGAGTACATACATGAACCGAGGCACATCATCAGCCACGAGGACCCAGTGGTCGAGCCGGACCATACTTTTGCAGAGCATCCGATAGCGGTTTTAGAGAGGAGTACGAGGCGCCTTCGATCGAAGGAGATACCGATGCTGAGAGTGCAGCGGTCGAGGCGAGGATCCGACGAGGCTACATGGGAGACGGAGGATAGTATCCGGAGGAACCATCCCAAGTTTTACGTAGATTTAGCGACATCGATAGGACCGTCGGGTTAGTCCAGAGATCTTCCCTTGTTTGTTCTATGTGTTTATGTCATGACGTGTTATGTGAGTTCGTATGAGTATATGTGTATCTTGCGAGGTCTTGATGTGATTTTATACGTAGACTTGGATTAGAGCCGATAGTTGACGTTTTATGAGTTCCACGTGGTTACGAGACGTGTTTGACCGAGAGTGCTGCGTTTAGCAAGTTTCGGGACGAAACTTGTTTATAAGGGGGTTAGTTGTAACATCCGGAATTTCTATTCCGGACTTAGAGCGTTTTGTAGACCTTTCCGCGTTAGCGGCTCAGTTGCCCGCAGGCACGAGGTGCTGAGTGCCGGGTTTTATTCCTAAATCCCGAGCCGACCATTCGTTATTCCCTTTTCCGCTTTCTGACCCCTCGTTCCTAACTGAGGTGACAAGAGGATAGCTGACCCCTCGTTCCTAGCTGAGGTGACAAGAAGTCAGCTGACCACTTGATCCCCTCTCCCTTTTCGCAGCTCCTTTTCCCTCTCTCTTCTACTTGGCTTGTCATTCACGTTCTTTTGTTCATGATCTTCCTCTCTTCTCTCTCTTTTCCCTCCTTCCACCTTGGGAGCTCTTGGATTGTGGACTGCAGTGGAGGAGAATCAGATCTGGTTTGGTAAGCTTATTCCTCTCCCTCCCTTCTCTTCTTTGTTGATTATCTCTTTTTTTTCCCCGCCTTCATCCATGGCCATGGAAGAAGCTCTTGAGGAAGCTTTTCCCTTGACTCCTTGCATGCATGTGTTCTTAGCTCGTTTAGGTCGTAGAAAGGAGTCTAAGATCAGTGGTTTGTGTTTGGAGAAGACCCAGAAAGGAGAGGAGGACGTTGGAGCCAAGGATCCATAGTCGAAGACGAAGTTCTGCTGCTAAACCGCGGGGGAAGATCATCACAGCCGCAGGGGCGGACCCAGACCACCGTAGGGGCGGCTCAGGCCACCGCAGGGGGCGGCTCCAGGATGCCAGAAGCCACAGGGGCGGCGCCAGAATCCGCAGGGGCGGCGACTGTGTTCCGCAGGGGCGCCAGCTTGACTCCGCGGCTGCGTTTCTTCGACAGTAGGTTCCTCTTCTCCCTTCCTCTTCGTTTCTTCCTTAGTTATGTAGTTGTATCATGTTAGTAATGCCTAGGATGGATCTAAGGTAGTTGAGAATGTCACTTAGTGGTCGTGAACCTAGGAGCCCTTAAGGCTCGATGTAGTTGATGGTTACGAGTGTGTTGAGCACAATGGACCTTCTAGGCTAGCTTGTTCCTTCTTGGCTGAGGTTTAAGATCATGTGAAGTTATAAGCTGTTGTGAGTTGCTTTCATGTGCTGAGAGTGTGGTGAGTACCTTGGACCCTAGGATGCATTCCTAGCTTGAGGGTTAAGTGATCTTGCTTAGATCACTAGAGTGAAGTCTAAGACTTCTTGAGCGTGAGCATTTGTTGATATGTATATTCTTTTGTGAGCAGGTTGTGGGCTTCCTCCCTAAGGAAGCGAGAGTGTTGCGAGTTGAGTGTGGTGACGAGGTAAGTCTCCGGACTTACTTAGCTCGTATTTTACGTATTAGCATCGATGTGTGTTGGTGGTGTGTGTGTGTTAATGTTTATGTTATAAACAACTAAACCGGTAAATAGGACCACCGACTTTATATTATTTTGGCCCAAGTGTATGATAACGGGCGGTGACATCATCTGCCTAGCTCTTGCGAGAGTCTAGGAGGTTCTCGGTGACTAGCCCGTGCGGGTAGACGGTCGGATGCATCAGTACCATTCATTACCGGTAAGTAGGGACCGAGGCGAGACCACGGTGGTTCTCGTGTCACAAACCTAAGTTGAATAAGAACGGGATACGACTTAATAATAAAAAGATAATAAACCGGACTTGTGTGTTTTGGATTACGTATGTGTTGTTTACGAGGCTACAAACCTATGGTCGTTGTCTTTTAGCTTTTAGTCAAAGTAGAATACCTAACATACACTTAACCGATTTGTATAGTGTAAGTAAGAGTCGAACCCAAGAGAGTTTGATCAAGTTTTGACTAGATTTAATTATGGGTTTACTACTAGATTAAGGACCTGAACCCGGAATTGATTGATCCTAGCATTTTGCATGCATTAGTACACTTAAGGTGATCAATCTAAGTGATAAAAAACATGCAAACATAAGTGAGAGATCAAGGAAAATAACACAAAGGATAATGAATTTAAACTTATATTAAAAGAACTTACAACCAAATAGTAATGCAACTTCAATCAACCCAATGTAGCAAAGGAAGCTTAGAAACTCATTACAAAAGACACTAGAAATATAGAGGTTTATGTAGAAAATGAGATGATTCTAGCAATAGTCAAGGGCTCTATTTATACTACAAAATGCATTAAAAAGGAATAAAGAGGCTGTGCAAACAACCACCATAAACAAGGGAGTAAAGAGGCTGCGCAAACAGCCACAATTAAGATCATAAAGGCGACGAAAACAGCCGGAGTAAAGTCCTCTGACGCTAAACCGCAGCCGCGGCCAAGGGTGGCGCAGGGGCGGTTTAGGCCAAAACGTTCCATCTTCAACGTGGCCGCCCCGCAGGGGCGGGTCTTTTAATGCCTCTTGAACGTCTGACTCTTCAACTTCGTGGCGTTTCTGATGAAGATCCGCAGGCGCGGCTCAGGGTCACCGTAGGGGCGGAGACACTGGCCCTTCGGCTTCACAGGTCCACTGGCAAGGGCGCAGGCAGGAGCGTTGGGGCGCTGGCTTCACTTCGCTGAGTCATCGTAGGGGCGGCTAGAGACAGCCGCAGGGGCGTGACAACCTACTTCTGGGAGCGGGCGAAGGCGCTGACTGCGGCACTCGGCATGGGTCTTCAGGAGTGCCACCGCAGGGGCGGTGACACTACTCTGCGGGGGCGGTGACAAGCTCCTTCTGGGCGCAAGAGAATGCGCTGACTGCGGCACTCGGCATGGGTCTTCAGGGATGCCACCGTAGGGGCGGTGGCACTACTCCACGGGGGCGGTGACAAGCTCCTTCTGGCGCAAGCGAAGGCGCTGACTGCGGCACTAGGCATCGGTCTTCAGGAGTGTCACCGCGGGGGCGGTGACACTACTCCGCATGGGCGGTGTGGCACCAGAAATTTTGTCTTCGTTGCTTTATTTCAACTCCAAAGTATTGCTCATACCTTCTTTTGTTTCATTTGGACTTCTTCATCTGGATCAAGGTATTATTAACAAGATATGACTCAAAAACATAAAAAGGACTCTAAAAACTACCTAAAATGATAGTGATTTCATCACCTATCAAACTCCCCATACTTAGACTCTTTACTCGTCCCGAGTAAATAACACATCAAACAAATCAGCACAACAAGCCTCAGGAAGTATGGTGCAGTAGAAAAGACGAGGAACAAAAGAGAAAAAGTTACCAAAGAAAAATGAGAAAAGAGAGAAAAAAGAATAGGTGAGAAAAATGAAAAACTACCATCCTTATTGCTCCAAGAGTGACCTACCCGGACATCCTCCTTATGACTCCCCTTCTTATGTCGCCAACGCCGGAAGGAGAACCTACACTCGGTATCGCTCATTTTGCCAAGGAGCCCTTTCGGGTTTTCACCTTGCCACTCTTCTTCATTTTATGATAATCTCACCAAAAATCTCACCAAAAATCTCACATCCCTCAAGTCTAATTTTGCACCAACCTAGAGTTGGTTGGACTACCTTCCTTTTGCCTAAACCACCCTTTCGGGTTTTCGGTTTATCCAAGGTTTTCATGCCTTTTTCTCAATTCTTTGGCTTTTTCTCTCTCTTTTTTTTTAACTGAATGAAACATGAATTACACTAGAATATTCAAAACAAACTCAAATAAAAATGCATGATAAGTTCCCTCCCCCATACTTGAAGAATGTTTTGCCCTCAAAGTGTGAAAATGAAAGCAAAGATAACAATGTGGAGAAGGGAAAAAGGAGTAGCTCACTAGTGGGATGGTCCGGATGGACCATCCGGACCGTGCTCCGGAAGGTAGGGGAAGTGACCGAAGAAATGCTCCTGACACTGGTATAAGTCGTCAAGGCGGGCCTGCTGAGCATCCATCCTAGCTCCGAAGGAGGTCTCAAAGTTGGCTTGCCAAGCCAACTGCTGAGCCTCCATCCTCTACTGCTGAGATGCCTGCCAAGCATCCTGACGCTGGTCAAAATGCTCGGTCATCCTCTCCTCAAAACCCGTTTGCCAAGCCTGTTGCCGCTCTAGCATCGACGTTTGGTATACGGTCTGTCACTGTTGGTGCTGAGTGGTCAGAGCCGCCATCTGAGCTAGCAGGCTGGCGTGGCCGGTGTCCTCCTCTTCTGCTGCGGTGGGCATCTCCTCATCAACCGGCGTGTGGTCCTCATATGGGACTCTGCTGGAGCTCTCCGCGTGCCGCTCAACAATGACAACTTGTGATCGTCTCGGCATGTAGGGGTCGGAGGCAATGTAAAGGTCGGAGAGCTCATCTCCGAAAGGCAGCGGCCGGGGCAGGTAGGTGATGTGACTCCCATCTGCAAAAGACAACCAAAAGAGGTTCTCACCATCCCTCCTCAGGAGCTTGCAATGTCGAAGAAGACCTTCGTTGTAGAACAAAATTGCCATCCCGTCCTCTAACTCGGTCAAGTCTGTGACCTGCTCCGATATCAAGGAGATGATCCCACCTCCAACAATATCACGCGGCTCGTTCTTCCTAATCCGCTTCAAAGAGGTGAGGAAGAGGGTAATCCAATCCGGCACGTTGTCACATGCCGGAACACAAACATACAATAATGGGAGGTCCTTGAGAGCGACCTTGTTCTCCTCTTTGTGTCCACAGAAGACACACATGATGATCTTTGATAGGAGCCTCAAGTAGGGGTGAGTGAGCTTGTTGTTGTACTCACCCCCGCTTGAAAGTCGGAGCTGGTAGCAGCTCGCCAAAATTCCACCAAGTCTGGTGTAGGAGTTGACTCCCACCATTTTTCAGAAGGGTTCTTAGAAACTCCCAAAAGCCTCCTGCAGTTGAGAGAAGTTCATCGTGTACTTCCTCTTGTTGAATTTAAAAGTGAGGCCGACACAAATGTGGTCTTCCGAATCCATACTGAACGTATCCACGAACTGTCTGGTCATCTCGGGATACGTTGGGGCACTCTTATTAAGGAAGTCCCCGAACCCAACATTGTCGAGGAAGGACTGCATGCTTTCCAACATGCCCAAACTTTCCAAGGTCGGAACATGCAAGAACCGAATTGCAAAGATCTGTCGGTCTTGCACAATCTCATACCTTGCCTTCTCCCTCTCAGTCATCTTAAATTTCCTTGTTGAATCCATTCTAGCAACAAGTTCAAGCAGAAAAATTAGAATTCACGAAGAAAAGGAAGGAAGACGACCTTTCTGTTGTGTTTTCCGCAGGGCGGTTTTTAGGACCCACAGGGGCGTAGAAGTGCGGGCGAGGTTTGAGGACCCGCAGGGGCGTTGAGGCGCAGGTGCGGCGACAAGGGAGGTGCAGGGGCGGGCGAAGACTGGGAGATGATCTCGTGAAGAATCGGTGGTGGCTGCTCCTGTGGTGCTTTTCCGGCGTCCGTTGGTGATGCCGATGGTGGTTGATGGTGGATTATGAGAGTGGTGAGTGGTGGTGACAGATTAGGGTTAGGGTTTGTGAGAAAGTGGGTTAGGGGAAGGTGCAGCCGGGTAAAGGAAAGAGGCAGCGGAGGTGTGGCGCAGGGGCGTCGGCAAGGTGGCGCAGGGGCGTGGTGGCAGCGGCGTGAGGGAGATTGTTTTGTTGGCGTTGGGGCGTTTTGGGGGTTGGGTTATGAGAGTGTAGTCGAGAGAGAGATATGTGAGGAGGAGAGAGAGAGAGGTGGGTGGGGTAAGTTTTAACGTTGGTTCCTATTTTTTTTCCTTTTCTGGGTAAACCCGCAGGGGCGGGGGCTTGTCACCACGGGGGCGGTGACAAGGAAGGGGAGACGCAGGGCCAGTGCCGGGTGCGGCGCTGGAAGCGTTCGTCAGGGAAACAGCCGCGGGGCGGGGGTCTGTCACCGCGGGGGCGGTGACAGCATTGTGCTTGCGCTGGCCCAGCGCCGGGGCGGGCTAGGAGCGCAGTGTCACCGCGGGGGCGGTGACACAGGGCCGCAGGGGCGGTTTTCTTGACAGAGCCTCCTCTTCTTATTTTCTCGGGTTGCCTCCCGAGCAGCGCCTTTGTTTTACGTCGTTGGCTCGACGCAAAACACCTGGTCATGCCTCTATGACTTCTCCCGGGTCAGTTGATTGATGTGGAGAGCTTGTTCCTTCATTTCCGTTCATGATATGAGCGTTTTCTTTCTCTTTTTCTCCTAGATCTTCCTTGCTCGTTTCTGTTTGAGAACTTCGCATTCCGTGCTGAGTATCCTGCAAGATGGGGACAACAAGCTCTTGGCTTGGGTTTAGTATAATGGGCCCAATGGCCAATTTATCATGTTTGTTTGTTTTGTTGTGGTCATCTTGCAAACCCACTTTCAAGGCCAACTTCACATGCTTTTCCACACCAAAATTAGCGTTGTTATCATAGGAAGGGTTTTCCATAGGCATAACATTTTTAATGGAACACAAAGAAGGAGTATTAATGGGTTTCTTAAGAGATTTAAACAAATCAAATTTAACAACCTAATCATTAAACTCCATAGTAAGCTTTCCATCAACATAGTCAATTTTTGTTCTAGCCGTTATTAGAAAAGGTCTACCTAACATGATGGTGTGCATGTTGTTTTTCCATATCAATGACAAAGAAATCAGTAGGGAAGATTAGCTTATCAATTTTAATAAGAACATCTTCAATTATGCCTTTGGGGTGGATATTAGATCCGTCAGCTAGTTGTACTATAGTCCGTGTTTCATGCAAAGGTCCTAATTCTAGAGATTGATAGATGGAATAAGGCAGGACATTAATAGAAGCACCCAAATCAAGCATAGCTTTGTCAAAGCGAGTATCGCCTATGACACAAGGAACACTTACAATATCTGGATCGCTACGTTTTTCCGGCATTTGTGTTTGGAAAACGGCGGACACGTGCTCCTTCTCTCTTTCCTTCTGTTTTCCCTTCATCTTCTGCTTTCTCTTGATGGTACAAAGTTCCTTCAAGAATCGAGCATACTTAGGCACACTTTTCACGAGTTTAAGGAGAGGAATGTTTACATCACACTTTGAGTAGGTCTCAAAGAGTTCTTTGTCCTCTATCACTCTTCTCTCCTTGAGTGCCTCGGGGAAGGGTGCTGGTGGTTTTTCAGCATAGAGTGGTGGAAAGTTAGGACGAACGTAAGGATCTTCCTCCAGAGCATTTTCTGTGTTGTTGGCCGTAGGGGCGGAAGGGCAAGGCCACGGGGGCGGTATGACTTTACCTGCAGGGGCGGCATCCTCCATGCGCAGGGGCGGTTGACCAACAGAAGGTTGGTTAATCGTCCCTGTTTCGTCATTCTTCTTGATGAGCCTTCCACTCCTGAGAGTAATGGAACATAAGCTCTCTTTGGGGTTCACCACAGTCTGGGAAGGCAGATTCCCCGAGGTTCGGGCTTCGATCCTCGTAATTGCCTCCGCCATTTGCCCCACTTGCTTCTCGAGATTCTTGATTCTTGATTCCGTACTCTGCACATGAGACGCAAAATTTTTAGTTAAAACCTGTAGCATATCTTCAGTGGATTGGGATATACCTTGGCGGGGTTGCTGTTGGTTTTGTTGATCCCTCCATCGGTAGTTTTGTTGATCACGCTAACCCGGCATGTAATTCTGAGCATATGGGTTGTCCCGTTGGTGTTGCTGCTGTTGTTGACCATACCCCATGGCATTCACCTCAGCATCTTCATCTTGAACTTGTGGGCACAAGTCCGTGGGATGAAAAGGGTCGCACAAACTCCACAAGCCTTGAGTTGTTGTGGAGTCCCCATCAATGTTAACCTCTTACCATTTCCTTCAATTCGGCTATCTCCGTGGATATCTCAGGACGGATGGGGTGTACAACATGTACCCCTCTCTTGGTAGAAGTCCTACCAAAGTTCCTTGTACCTTCCGCCATTTCCTGCATTTTCTCCATAGCATTTTCAGGAGTAGAGTTAAGAATATTACCTCCACAAGCGGCGTCCACGATTCTTCTTTCGTTGTCCAAAAGCCCGTTGTACAAGTACAACACAAGGTCTTGGGTGGAGTATCCGTGGAAAGGACAGCTTGACCTCAACTTAGCAAATCTTTCAAAATACTCATAAAGTGTTTCGTCCGCTTCTTGCTCGATATTGCTTATAGCTTTCTTCAAGCTGTTGGCCTTCTTGGTTGGAAAGTATTTCTCCAAGAAGGCCTTGTGGAGATTCTATCAAGTATCGATACTACCGAATGGAAGGTGGTAGTACCAATCATCCGCCGCATCTTTGAGAGTGAAACCGAAGTCCCTCATCTTGATTTTCTTTTCGGTCACGTTTGCCGGCTTCATGCTCATGCAAACGGTATGAAACTTCCCCAAGTGCTTGATGGGATCTTCTCCGCTCAGCCCATGAAAGGAAGGTCGTAAATGAATCAAGCCGGCTTGAGCTCGAAGTTGACCCCTTCTCCAATTGCCGGTATGGTTACTGCTAGAGGGTGTTGGGTCAAATCCGGTTGCGTGAATTGTTGGAGTGTGCGGTTCGCCATTGCTTCTTCGTTCCGACGTTGTCTTCTTTGCCGATTGTATGTCCTCTCAATTTCTGGATCAAAAAGGAGCAAATTCTGAGTTAGTAGCACGGGTTTGAACCATGAAAATGGTCCAAACCAATAATCAATAATCAAAAATCAAAACAAAAACTGAAACTAAACTCCCCGGCAACGGCGCCAAATTTGACCAGGCTAAAAACCTATGGTCGTTGTCTTTTAGCTTTTAGTCAAAGTAGAATACCTAACATACACTTAACCGATTTGTATAGTGTAAGTAAGGGTCGAACCCAAGAGAGTTTGATCAAGTTTTGATTAGATTTAATTATTGATTTGGTAACCAAAGGGGGGGGGGGGTGGATTGTAGAAAAACAAGACAAAAACGATTAAAAAGTAAGCAAAGTTGATGATAATAATATTGATTAAAGAGATACACTAGGTTGGATCTTAGCATGCATACTACTTGGTTGATTCTTTTTATAAGCAATTCACCGATGTCCTCATCTTGATCATACATTGTATTACGCTGACCGGCATTAACACAACTTAACTAGTTTATTAATCCGTAAACCTACAAGATTAAAGCACAAGTTAGCATTCTAATAAAGATAAAGAGATATAAAGAAGAATAAAACAAACCGTTAAATCTTTCTTTATAGTTATGTTCCTTTCCCTTAGATAATCACAACCAGCTTTTACCTATGGGTTTACTACTAGATTAAGGACCCGACCCGGAATCGATTAATCCTAGCATTTTGCATGCATTAGTACACTTAAGGTGATCAATCTAAGTGATAAAAAACATGCAAACATAAGTGAGAGATCAAGGAAAATAACACAAAGGATAATGAATTTAAACTTATATTAAAAGAACTTACAACCAAATAGTAATGCAGCTTGAATCAACCCAATGTAGCAAAGGAAGCTTAGAAACTCATTACAAAAGACACTAGAAATATAGAGGTTTATGTGGAAAATGAGATGATTCTAGCAATAGCCAAGGGCTCTATTTATACTACAAATTGCATTAAAAGGGAGTAAAGAGCTTGTGCAAACAACCACCATAAACAAGGGAGTAAAGAGGTTGTGCAAACAACCACAATTAAGATCATAAAGGCGACGAAAACAGCCGGAGTAAAGTCCTCTGACGCCAAACCGCAGCCGCGGCCAAGGGTGGCGCAGGGGCGGTTTAGGCCAAAACGTTCCATCTTCAACATGGCCGCAGGGGCGGCCTGACATTCCCGTAGGGGCGGGTCTTTTAATGCCTCTTGAACGTCTGACTCTTCAACTTCGTGGCGTTTCTGATGAAGATCCGCAGGCGCGGCTCAGGGTCACCGCAGGGGCGGAAACACTGGCCCTTCGGCTTCACAGGTCCGTTGGCAATGGCGCAGGCAGGAGCGCTGGATTCGCTTCTTCAGGCTGAGTCACTGCAGGGGCGGCCAGAGACAGCCGCAGGGGCGGTGACAAGCTACTTTTGGGTGCGGGCGAAAGCGTTGACTGCGGCACTCGGCATGGGTCTTCAGGAGTGCCACCGCAGGGGCTGTGACACTACTCCGCGGGGGTGGTGACAAGCTCCTTCTGGGCGCAGGCGAAGGCGCTGACTGCGGCACTCGGCATGGGTCTTCAGGGATGCCACCGCAGGGGCGGTAACACTACTCCACAAGGGGCGGTGACAAGCTCCTTTTGGCGCAGGCGAAGGCGCTGACTGCGGCACTGGGCATCGGTCTTCAGGAGTGTCACCGCGGGGGCGGTGACACTACTCCGCGGGGGCGGTGTGGCACCAGAATCTTTGTCTTCGTTGCTTTATTTCAACTCCAAAGTGTTGCTCATACCTTCTTTTGTTTCATTTGGACTTCTTCATCTAGATCAAGGTATTAGTAACAAAATATGACTCAAAAATATCAAAAGGACTCTAAAAACTACCTAAAATGATAGTGATTCCATCAGCTATCAGTTGTGTTGATGTATGTGTATGTGCCTTCACCTCGTTTCTAATGCTTCGAATATGAGCTAACGGTTTTGAACCGTTTGTGTAGGTGTCTTGCAGGTTAGGGACGCCGCTGAGTGAGGTGGAGGAGTGGACAGCCGGAGTCTCCGTACATTATAGGACGGGGACGTTTTTGGGGTTATGTCTTGTTATTGTTTGTTTGTGGATTATGTTGTACGGTGTAGGTTTTCTTTTCGGAGTTGTGTCATTTTGAGGACTCGGATGAGTTTCCACCTTGTATCTTTACATTTCAGTTTCTCGCATACATTATAAACGGTTTGAGTTTTTCCTTTATTTGTGCCTTGTTGAAAGGTCCGGTGAAATTGTTGTCAGGCTAAGGGTCGGGACCCATTGTGAGGTCTCGCCCGTAGCATCCCGAGTCCCGTAGATTCGGGGTGTTACAATAAGGCATCATCTTCATAATGTCCTAAGGTGATGACAACACCAGCTTACTTGTTTACATTTAATTCTCCACAATCATTTATCCAATGCAATTTATATGGTCTAGGATGATAAAATGTTGTTGATTGAAATTCATAAATCATGTCGGTACTAGAAATGTTACAACAACTACCTACATCTTTTATCATATTGTATACTTTTTCTTTACAAGGCATCTTGTATGAAATTTTTTTTCTCTTTGATTATCCTTACAAGGGCCTTGATATACATGCAAAGTTTTCCTAACTATAAAGAGTTCACCATGCTCATACTCAATTCTATCATCGTTATCATCAAAACCATTTTCATGCAATTCAACATTATTAATGCATCATTGTGATCCTTTTTATATTGCCCCAAATGGTTTATCATTAAAGTCTTCTTGTTTCGGAAATCCTCATCATATGTCCTATCTCATGGCTTTTAAACATACATTGTCTCTAGATATAGTAGAAGGGTCAGTAGTACTCCCTTTAGGGCCACTTGAAGGCTCATTTATATTGTCAGGTTTCAAAAGGAACTCATAAGTTATGATGGTTTGATGTCAACAAGCAATTCTTTATAAATATTATAATAAGTCTTTCACAAGTTTACTTTTAGGGAATTGACACGAAAATATTATGATTGTAGGTCATTGTCGAACTGCAAATGAATATGTTGAAGTGAACAAGGATGTTGAGTTTCGGGAAACGCTAACCGTAGACAGTGACGTAGCTAGGTAGGGGTGGAAGGGGCCACGACCCTTAGAATTTTACATATTTGTACAAGTCAGAATTATGTTCATAATGCTTCTATGGCACAAATGGTAACCATAGACTTATGTGTTGTTTTCTTGTTGGTCATGAGTACGAGCTTTGTGGGTAGCGATTTTTTTGTTTGACTTTCTTATGTAAGCAAATGCTCTTAGTCTCTTATACATCTTTCACGAGATTTATCATCAATTAACACTTCAATTGATTTTATTCACTTATTTTTTTAATAATTTTTGTACCATAAATCTATTTTATAAAATACGAATGTCAAAAGTCATATAAATATAAAAAGTGTAATATAATATACATATAAAGAAAATTATATTAAATTTATTATGACTATTTTACAATATGATTTATGATCAAATTATTACGTAATCTTTACAAAACATGAAGATCCGTAGAATAAACTTGAGCAATATCATTCACAATAGAAACAAAATATTTTATAAGTGACACTCTTGTTTATAGAATCAAACTATTTTATCAATGTTTAATATCAAAAAATTTAGTCGTCATCATATATAAAGTAACATATGTCACATGCTAAAAATTTTATTTGCCCCTCTTGACAAAACATCTTGGCTCCCCCCACTAACTAGGTGCACGGAGACATGATGTTGCACAAAGTGAAAGCTACAACAATCTTGAAGATACAAATTGATATTATAGAATACATATTTAATATATATGGACAAGATTCGCCCGAAGACCTTTATCTATCTTGTAAAGCGTATCTTAGAAATATATCTCTTTCTAACAAGTGTGTATCTTAGGATATTTTAAGATGGGAAAAGAGATCATTGACATTATCTATTTCTTGACCGGAGACGATCATAGGAAACGAGATCTTTTTATTTTAGGGTTAGTACTTAGTACACTATAAATCCCTTTATGGTCGTTATAGTAAATTAACTCTTCTAGAAACATTTTTATTTTAAATCTTTAGTTATGTGAATCAAATGAACGAGTGAAGTTGGAGACAAGGTGGAGACGAAATCCGTGGTAGACAACAGGAGATGGAGACGGAGACGGAGATGGCGTGAGTGACCTGAAGAAAAGTAAAGGCCTTTATTTGATAGAGTTGGAGTTTACAAACTAAGGAGTCTTAGGAGGTATTAATACTATGGTGTGTATATTCCGTCCAACCTATCAATAAAGTTGCGTGAAGAGTTAAAGTCCTTTTTGGTTGTGTATTGGTAGAGCAAGTGATTTTTTTAATCCTGATTGACTAATTGGTGAATTAGGGTTTCCCTTTAAATCTCATGTCTTAATGCATTTATTGTACTATGAGTTAGCACTAGTATTTGTACTCTTAAATATATACTCTGTTGCCTTGGAAATTGACTATAGTTTCTAGTACTAACGATCTAATAATTGGTATTAGAGTAGGCTGATTATGTTAAGATACTTGTAAGTTAAGATGAGTTTCTCTACCAACAAAGTGTCGTAAGGATTTTTTTTGGAAGCCTCGTGTTTATAAAAGAGGAGAATACAATATATGGGATCCACAAATGGAAACATG
Source organism: Fagopyrum tataricum (assembly GCA_002319775.1). Classification (NCBI taxonomy): domain Eukaryota; kingdom Viridiplantae; phylum Streptophyta; class Magnoliopsida; order Caryophyllales; family Polygonaceae; genus Fagopyrum; species Fagopyrum tataricum. The sequence continues at coordinate 39,146,603 of CM008279.1, read as the reverse complement.
TCAAGTCTGGTTAGTATTAGTGTATCATCATTATCGGTGACATTGATTTACTAGACAAGGACGGAAAATCCAAGGAGATCAAGGACTGGGAGGAAGAAGACTTTACAATCGTTGAAAACAATGCTTAGGCGGATATGTTTCTCATTTTAACTATTTGCCTTAACGATCAAAGAAAGGTGATGACACACAACACTACAAAGGAGAAATGGGTTGCACTAAAAAAGATTCATCAAGGAAGCATGAACGTTCTACGCAAAATCATTCTTGCTTTGAAAACAGAGTATGAGAGGCTTCGGATGAAGGAAGATGATGAATTAGAAGACTACTATGAACACCTTGTTTCTCTAGTTTGCCAACTTAGTTTCTTTGGTGTCACAATTGAAAACACTATAAACACCTTGTTTCATTTTTCATATTATTTTTCTAGTTTATTTTTCATTATTTTATTAGTCATATCTTTTATAAAATCCAAAAAAAAATGAAAAAGTTTAAAATCCAAAAAAATTGAAAATATTCAAAAAATTTGTATGTTTCTTACAAATGTGGAAATGAACTTAATAATGATACTATGTTTTAGTCATGACAATAATTTTTGTCTTGTTTGTAAAGTGTGTGAATTTGATCATATTAGAAGCATGTTACATACTCATCCATGAAATGTATATGAAAGATGAATTTAGTTATGCACTTATGATTTCTATTGGTTGATGTATGACTTAGTGAATCCTATGCTAAGAAATTTGAGCTAAAGTAAACATTGTTTATGAACTCTTAATTGCTCGGCCTAGGAAAGCTTACATTAGTTAACACTTACTTGAATGAAAAAATACTAACCCATAACCGAGAAGGTAATATCATGAAAAAGTATAGAAAAAACATAGAAAAGCACATCAAAGTTTCAAAAATGTCACTTGGCAAGCCACTTGGCAAGTGTGATCAATGCTTAATTTTCATTTTATTTAGTTTTTATGCTAACGAGGCCAAGTATGCACATCAAAAGATGAATGTACAAGTGAATATAAACCATGCCAAAAAAAGAGCAAGAAGATTTTATTTATTAGGCCGAGCCCAAGAAGAAAAACATTATAAAGGACCCGGTCATTTTTTTATTGCACTTAAGCATGTGAGCCTTTAGCTATGGTTTTGAACATTTGGATAAGCAATACAAGTCATGTGCAAGCATCGATAAAGACCAAAAAAAGAGAATGAAGATTTTATTGGGAATGTGTTCTTACTTGTTTATTTTCATGTTCATTACCTTCAACCATGTCATAATGCCTTGTCAAGGCTAGAATCTAAAAAGTTATCTAACATATACTCCAAAAAACATTTTCCTTTGTTTTCTTGTTTATTTATTTCTTTTTTTTTTTCAAACCTTTGCATATGGTTCTTACTTGGGGACAAGAGCTAAGTATGGGGTATTTTGATAACAAGTTTTTATGTAATCTTTCTAGTAGTGTTTTTATGTTTTTTTTCCTTAATTTTGCATGGGAGAAGGCATTCACACCTTTCGTAGTGTTTAAATACTCAAAGAATATCTACTCCTTTGTGTTTTGTGTTTTAGGTGATTTAGGTCCAAAATGAAGCACAAAGAGCCAAATATTCATTAATTCTAATTAAAGGAGTTATCACACACTGCCCCATCATCAAGGAGCAAAGAAAGGAAGGAGGCAAGGAGCTAAGGAACATGGATGAAAAGGCATAAACGAGACAAGAAGAAAGAAAGAAACAACTTGAAATGATGACCAAACCTAAAAGTTTCAACTAAGGTTGAGTGAAGTTTCACTCGGAAGAAGAAGCCCCAAACACTAGACCTAAGAAGACAGGGTTTCTCCAATGCAAAAGCATCCCACACCAACTTAGTCCGAGTGGGCATGAAACTCGAGAGAGGAAGTCCGAGTTAAAGAACAAAGTCCAAGTGAAAGTGAAGATTCGGCCTTACCTCAAGTGGAATGGAGCCCTCGACCTTGTGGAAGTCCGAGCTCGAGAGAAGCAAGTCCAAGCTCAAAGGAAGACTCGAGACAAGTGCATTTTTCCTTGAGTCGGTGATCCACTTGACCTTGAGTCATTCAAGATTGACCTAAGGCTACAACGCATGCAATAACTTCCACTTGTCTTGAGGGGTCATACCACTTGCAACTAAGTTTGTTGGAGATTCCAAGTAGGAGGATTTTCCTTCTCAATACTATGATTCAACTTAGACATCTTTTACAAAAGAGGTCAAACATCCTTTATATATAGGATGAGGGTCAAACCAAAGGTCAGAAATATAAATGACGGAATTAAAAACCGGAGTTAACCTCCAAAATGAAAGGTCTAGACTATGAAAGGTCGGAACTTTAAGTCCCGGATTAAGTTCCGAAATTAAAGCTTTGAAATAAAAATCCCATTATTGAATATGCATATATGAGAAATGTCTTCAAAATTGGCAAGCTTCATTTCATGGCTAGTCATGCCGCTTGACGGGCCTTCTTAGCCGGAAACACGGATGACATTGCCATCCGGGGGCGGATAAGAAAGTAAGTCAGCCGGGTGATATTTCTTCTTCGTTCGGTTGGGTTGACAAACTCGAAAGACACTTGGCTTTGTTGTCCAAAATTTCCATTTTGCTCGATTGAAGTTGAAAGTAAGGCGGCCGAGGTATCTTCTTCCTCTTCTGAGTGGAATGTTGAACTCGAATGACACGTTTGGAATTATCTTGGCAAGTGCTTGACACATGTCCACGTTGATCGAGTGATCGATCGAGTAGCAAGTCTTCTTCTATTGAGTGAATCTTCACTTGAACGGTTGATTAGAGTTCCATCTTGCATGGAGAGCCTAAGTCTTTTGGATCGAGTGCTTCTTCTTCTTCTTTGTGTGAGTGAGAAGGCTTCTTCTATCGAGTGAGCACTTCACTCGATCCATATGACTTCCAATCTCCTTGATGATTCTTCGGCTCTTCTTTCTTCATTTTTGGCCTTTCTTCCTTGCATGCTTTTGGGCTTCCTTCCTTGATTTCCATGTAATGATGAGATGAAGTGAGTTGTCTTTAGCCTTGATGGATTTAATCTCTTTAAGCTCCATTTTGGACCTAAAACACCTAAACACAAGAGACAAAAGGGAGTAGACATTCTTTGATGCATTTAAATACTAGCCAAGATTTAAATGTCTATCCCATGCAAAAACTAAAGAAAACACATGAAAATAACACTACAAAAGATAGAATGAAAACATGCTATCACGTGGCTCGAGTGGGCTGTAAGTAATCCGGACCGAAGGAAATAATAAAATCATATCCATCTTCTAATAAGATAAGATCCTTTAAGACTTGGGCGTCAAGTATCTCTAGAAGATATGATTTCAAGTCTACCTTTAAGCTTTTCTATTAGAAGGCTTAAATTATTTGCAAGGATTAAATAAAATAGCATGGGATGAAAAAAATAACATTTAAAAGCCTGCAAAATTAACCCATAATTAAAAGATTTATTTATGGGCTAAAAATATAAAATAAAAGGCCCGATTTAGGCACTAATGTTGTGTTATTCACGAGTAGAGGAGGGGCCCGAAATGGACTTCGTGGGTCATGGCTCATGGTGACGTGGTGGATAAGGTAGACTTGTGTAGTTGGTCCAATCATCAGAAAGATAGATCACAAGTTCCAATTGGTGGATCCGGAATGAGTACGTCTTAAGATTGTGGGCCCTATTTAGCGAGCTTGCATGGATGGCTTGTATAGGTGTGGAAGGGATTATTCTATCCCATACATATGTTGCATGGCTTGCATGGTTATCCCCGACGTGTGCATGGCTCGCATGGCTATGTGGAACGTGTGCATGGCTCGTCCGAATCAAAGGGGACGTTGCATGGCTCCTTACTACATGTGCATGGTTGTCCGCAAGTGGAGGACGTGCGTGCATGTGAGTTCGGGATGCAGGTGGTTGAGGCTGGTCCGAAGTGGTTTGAGTGGGCCCGAGTCTCTTCCTATTAAAGCAGGGTTGTGTTGGAAGTTGGGTAGATGTGGGACCATGAGTCTTCTATTCCATTGAATGTATGCATGATTGATCATGTTCTCATGCATCCTTGATCTTCTAGTGCGAAGGGATCTTAACTAGCTTCCCTTTTTGATGTTGATCATCCTTCCTTTCCTAAGCTTTGGAGTCCATAACTGCATGTCTTTTCTTCTCCTTGCTTCGATCTTCCTCTTCTTAGTAGGTGGTCCTGTACATGCTCTTGTGTCTCTAGATGATCCAAGATGTGCTTATGTGTGTCTAGGTGATCGTGGATATGCTCCTACATCACTAGACCAGTTCAAGATACGTTTGAGATAAATCCCCTATTATTGGCGATTTTCTTATTCTATGTTAGTTCTTGATCAAAGATGATCCTTTCATCATCTAAAAACTTGAACTACAACTCCTTTTTTCCTTGGGTGGTCTTTCTTAGTCTTGTTGACAGTTTCTTGACTTGTTCTTCGAGTTTGTTGATTTGATTCTTGAGAGAAGGACAAATGTTGTTCATGAGATGTTGATTATCCTTCTCAACCATATGATAGCTTTCATTCTACCTTTCTTCTTTGAGATGTATGGCTCTTATCATATCCGCAAGATCCTTTACTTCATCTTCTCACTTTTGGAACGCCATCAAACATCTAGTCATAATAGGTGACTCAATGTCTTTTTTAGAGTCACTGTTTTCCAAACAAGAGGAAGTAATCATTGTTCGTTTTCCTTTGATATCCTCTTCTCGTGGCAATCTTTTCTTGCTTATACTTGGACATCTGAATGTGATGTGTCCCTTTTCTCTACAGTTATAGAAGGTGATTACCTCATGGTTCCAGCTCTTCCAGAATCGTTTGATGGTTCTGGTTATGAGAGCAATATTCTCGTTAGTTCCCTCCTTAGGTGCTTCTTTATCGTCACAAAGATTCTCGAGAGCTTTATTGACTTTTAAAACAAGGCGATTTTTTGAGGATTGAGAAGGCTTGACAATCATGCAAGTTTTCATGTTCCTTTGATTGCTCCGGTGGTGGACATGAATTTCCCGATGACTTCCTCTAAGTCAATGTGCTTGGTGTCCTTAATTGTTTCCTTGAAAAGCGACAACGAGTTGGGACCATTTGAAGCTACCATTCCGATGAACTTGTTAACCTGTTTCCAGTTGTCGATGGTGACACCAAGGATACTTAGTTGACTTACAACCACAACGAAGCGTTCGTAGTAGCCTTCTAGTTCCTCATCTTCTTTCATCCGAAGCCTTTCGTACATTGTTTCTAGATCCATAATTTTGTTAATTGAACATCCGTGATTCCTTGATGAGTATTTTTAAGAGCACCCTAATTTTCCTTTGTTGTGTTGTATGCCATGACCTTTTTTTTGATCTCCAAGGCTAAGAGCGGCGGTGAGAAGCTTATATGCCTTAACATTCTTTTCGACGATATTAAAGTCCTCTTCACCCTAGTATTTGTTATCCTTGGGTTTTCCATAATTGTCTATTAAGTCAATGTCGCCGATTATAACGATACAACATCATTGACCACTGTGAGAGCCGTTTTCTTTCGGACCGAGTCTTGGTCCTTAGCCGAGTTTGGTTTGGCCGAGATTGCCCTTACCGCACCCGCGGGCCTGACTGCCGCCTCTGCGAGTTTCCGCCCCTGCGGTTTCTGGCGGCTGCAGCCGGTTTTGTTGACTCTTTTGACCGTGCTTTACCTTTCACCCTTACTACTTCGTTTTACCTTGTTGAGCAAGGGTTCCATTTCATTCCATGTTACAGCTTCCCTCACGTCCTTCTTGCTTCTCCTTCATCTTCTTTGATCTTGTTCTTGATTCTCCTTGGTTTTGGAAGAGTTTTGTTGTGGCATTGATGATGATGATGCTTTTGATGAGTGTTGCTGTGCTTGGAAGCCATTAAGAGTGTTGATGATCATTCCATTAGCTAACCACAGCTGTGGTAAGCTTCCTATTCTTTGTTCTTCTTCTCTTTGCTTTATTCTTCCTTTCTTTAGCTTAGGATTAGATGCTTGATCATAGGGTGATGTTAACTTGTGTATATATATGTATGGATGGGAATTTGGAAGAGAGGAGACGTGATTTAATCACGTGAAGAGTGAAAGACAACTCGCGGGGTTTCGCTCTGCACTGTCACCGCCCCCGCGCCTGGAAACCACCGCCCCTGCGGAAGCCGTGCCGCAGCGCCCGCGCCAGCGTCTTGCATGCGTCGCCTGCGTACCTTGTCACCGCCCTTGCGGCTGCTCCTGCCGCGCCTACGGGTTATCCATTCCGCCCCTGCGTCCCTTGATCACGCAGGTGCGTCTTGTCCCGGGACTACCCATAGTTGGGTAGCTCCTTTCCTTTCCTAATATGAGGAAACTAGTACCATGCTAGGTATCGGTTTATGATGAGTATGCTATAGATATGCCGGTTACGGCCTTGAGGTTACGAGTTGGATATGATCCTTATGGATCCCTTGGGTCTAGGTGTGACCCCTTTGTGTGATAGGAGTTTGATATATATATATATGTATGCCTTGTATAGGCCGTGTTGTCCTCCAGTTGGAGTGGATCAGTCTGAGAGTTGATCGTACTTGAGTTACTCCTGAGATTGAGGTAAGTCCATAGGACTTACTTAGCTACTATCCTTATATTGGATGTATGCTTGAGTGGTGTGTGTATATGCTTTATAACATGTGTTATTATGGTCACCGACCTATGTTGTATTGACCGCCCATTGTAGTGGTTGTGATAACCTTTCCCTTTCATCCCGTAGTGGAGTCTGGGAGGTTCTCTGTAGTCAGACCAGATCTGGTATACGGGAAGGACCCTCACCACTCCCATAGGGTACACGGGAGGTGTGCTGATACTACTCCAGCTGGCTAGAGCACTCAGAGGCGGGGATTATATTCCTCGTGTCACATATCTTTATATACATCTATTTATACGATTGAGTGATTTAACTTATTAAAGATAATAAACCGGGTAAATGTTTGATATCATGATGATGTGTTAATATTATTGATGTGTGTTTGTGCTCTAGCATCTTCTTATATATGTGTATAGTTAGCTAACGGTTTTATACCGTGTTGTAGATCCTTTGCATGTTAGGAGAGCTGCAGAGTGATCCAAAGGGGTTATCTGCTGAGGGTTCCGTACACTGGGCGTATTCGTGGGATATGGGTTATTTACGTTGTACGGATTCATGTTTTGACTTTGTACTCAACAGTACCTTGTATCACCTTCTTTATATGTATATATATATATATATATATATATATATATCAGTTTTAAGTTTTGTTTTAATCTATTGGTGCCTTGTTGTAAGATTCAATGAATTTGTTGTCAGGCTAGGGTCAGGATCCATTGTGAGATCCTAGCCCAGTAGCACTCTGAGTCCTATGGATTTGGGGTGTTACAAAGTTGGTATCAGAGCCCAGGTTGACAACAATGGCACTAGTAATCTGCAATAAAGTTCGAATAGATAGATAAACAGAGTCCTATGGATTTGGTTTTGAAATGAGTACAAATGTTTTGGGTTATCGTGTACTTGAACCATCGCCCCTCTGAAGATCTCGACGGTATAGATATATATAGATATATATATATAGATATTCTGCTGTTATTGATCTGTTATATATCTATACATATGGCATATATATAGCCTTCTAAGATAGGTTTACGTCTTCTGCAGATGGTTCAGACTAGAGCCTTACCTGCAGCTAGGCGAGGTAGAGGTAGACCCCCTCTAGGTAGAGGATGGGGTAGGACTCCTGCTGACGGTTCACATGCGGGAGAGATACATGAGGAGGTTGCTGAGAGCGTCGTTCCTGAGACTGGGAACGGGGCAGCTGAGAGACAGGGGGCACAGAGAGCCTAGTCTGGCGAGTCTGATCGTATCTCCATGGGGAGATCAGAGTTTCGAGCATATATCCGACGTGTAGAGGAGGCTGTCAGAGCCGGTAGACGTGCCCCAGATTTACAGGCACAGAAGGGACCATCTGAGAGGTCCCACACCGTTACTCAGGTTCCAGCTGTACAGGTACCTGCTGCTGAGATTGCCAGAGCACCAGAGGAGCATATAGGGCCTAGACCAGATACCTGGTTGAAGGCATTCCATCAGATGGGTGTACCCCCTTTCACTGGGAAGATGGGATTGGAGGTTGAGCTCTGGATCGGGCATGTAGAATCAGCTCTGGAGTCTATTCGATGTCAAGCTGACAGACAGATCGAGTTGGTTCAGACTTTATTCCAAGACTTGGCACAGCACTGGTGGAGATCAGTATGGGGTCAGGTTACTAGTTATGATCAAATGAGGACGATGATCAGAGAGCGTTTCTGCCCTGCCTCACTGAGGAGGGAGAAACTGCGAGATTTTGTTGAGGCTGGGTTTGAGGATGTACCAGTCTCTGAGGCCATCAGGAGGTTTCAGGAGGAGCTGATATTACTGGGACCAGCTGCACCTTTTGCAGACCAGCACGTTTATCTCTTTTCCCGACGACTGAGAGATACTACCCGGGCCTATATGGCGGGATTTCATTGTGAGTCCTTGATGGACTACCAGGATAGAGCCGCCGAATATGAGCGACAGCGGGCGAGTCAGAGGAGAGCTTCTCAGACCGGAGGTTCTGAGAAGAGGCAGCATATAGGGCAGACCAATGGTACTTGTTCGCTATTTTCACGCCCCTGTAAACTTTTATCAAGAATGATAAAAGCTCACATGTTAGTAAAAATACGGTATGTTTTAAATTTATAAACAAGAAATAAACACCGAATCTGTAGCGAACCCACAATGTATGGGTCAATTACAGTTAGGGTAAGTATTCCAAGGTCGAACTCAGGGACTAAATGTTTGGAATGCAGATGTGATCACAGATAGCGTAAATCAAAATAAAAGAACGAGGTTGGAAAAGAAGGGAAGAAAGATCAAAGGAGTTTTGAAGGGTTTTCTGTAAGTTCGCAATCAAATAACAGATTTGATCGAAAACCAAGTAAATAGACAAATGAAAGTATATCAATAAAGAAAATGCGGATTCCAAGGATTCAAGGTCATCGTTATTACGCACGGACTCAGGAAATTTCTCAAAAGATCTATGGTTACAAACTTCAGGGAAGAACGTTTCTAAACTGATAGTCTATTACTGGGTAAGTCTCAAGACTATCTAGTTCCAAACCAACCACCTATTACCGGGTAAGTCTCAAGGTAGAGAGGTAGGAAATTCTAAACAAACCAAATTCCGAACTAAGGGAAAGGTAAAACATTACCGGGTAAGTCTCAAGTATTACCCTACTTAGGACAGAATCTAGGCACACTCAACCCAATAGAGGTTTCCACCTCTATTACCTATGGTCGAACACTCAAGTATCCAAACGGAACATTACCGGGTAGGTCTCAATTCCGGTTTAGGTTACTAGCTAGAGAATTCTAACTAGGTTTAAGAACAAGCCAACCAAAGGATTTCAAAGCTACTAAAACCAAGCAATAAACACAATTCCATCATAGTCCGAGTAATAACGAATCCCAATTCACCTCGGATGCACACGAGTTTAGCCAACAAGCGACATTTCAAACGCAATCATCAATCCACTCAATTCAATGGAAGAATCAATCATCAATCCAAGCAATTCAATGGAAGAAGCAATTATCAATCCAATCAAGTCAATCGATTCAAGAGATTCAAGAGATTCAAGAGATTCAAGAGATTATGCATAAACAAGAACTAAAATAGAGATTAAAGAAGAAACTCAGCTTTATTGATAGAGAATCAGCAAAACGTCAAATTCCCCAATACTCGCGAAGTTTCTCCAAGCTTCAACAAGTTTAACAATGGCCAACAATGGCCTAGGGCAAAGGGAGAATAAAGGGGAAGAAGCTCTCTCCAAAGGAGCTCGAAATTTGAATTGAAACGGGAACCCCCCGGAAATCATTTAGGGCTTTCCTTTTATATCCTGCAACGGTCTGCCCTAAAACGAATCCGAAAATTAACGAAATAAAACGGCGAACAAGAATCTCGGTTGGAAATCTCGGCCGAGATCGGGTCAATCGGGACCGAGATTTGGCAACAGAACCTTCAGCGCGTCAGGACTTCGGAAATCTCGGCCGAGATCGAGAAATCTCGGAGGATGAATCTCGGCCGAGCCAAGATGAATCTCGGCCGAGCCATGTGAAATCTCGGCCGAGATTTTGACCATCTCGGTATGGTCTGACCGAGATCGGTCCATCTTGGTCCGAGACGCAGTCTTCTTCGTTCCTTCGCGCCTTTAGCTCGATTCCTCGCATCTTTAGCTCGATTCCTCGCCTTTCCCGTGCACGTAGCTCGCTCCAATGTGTCCACTTCGAGGCTTGATCCTCAAATACGTCGTTTTAGCTCCAAAATGTGCCAAATCACCTACAAAGCCACAAATAGCATGTGTAGACATCTATTCTTGCAAAGTAGAACTAAACAAGCATAAATGGCACAAACTAAGGCTAAAACATGAATGCGGAAAGGGGAAATCTATCTAAATGCATGAGTGTAACAGGTCGATAAATCATGTTATCAGTACTGGTGGTTCTGCTAGTGGTTAGTGTGGTTAGAGACGCCAGGTCAGCCTTCATCTGCCCAGTTGCAGAGAAGGGACGGCAGTGTTTTAACTGTGGAGATCCAGGGCATCTGAAGCCCGAGTGCACGAGGCCATTAGTGACGTGTTTTACTGTGGTAGACAGGGTCATAGAGCCGTTTACTGCCGTCAGGGCGGAGCTGCATCTCAGTAGGGTTCTTCTCCTGCCAGTGTAGCGGAGGTGGGTAGAGGCCACCTCAGCTGCAGCAGCAGATATAGGGACATCAGAGAGTCCCAGATCGCCCTACGACTCAGGGATCTGCTCTTGGGCCGAGTAGAGGCAGAGGCCGTGGTGGAGGCACCACTAATACTAGAGGCCCACAAGGTCGTGTTTTTGAGCTGAGGAGTGCAGAGGAGCCAGCTGCACCTACTGCTACAGGTACCATTTGATTCATGGTTTACCTGTTAGAGTTTTATTTGATATTGGTGCTACGCACTCTTTTATTTCTGATGCTTGTGTAGAGCGCCTTGGTTAGATACAGTTGAGGGGATGCCCTTTATTATAGGATTACCCGATGGTGGTAGGGTCAGAGGTACCCGTGAGATTCACGGTTGTCCCATTTTCTGTAGGGACCCGTGTGTTACTAGTTGACTTCTTTGTCATGCCATTAGAGCATTAAGAAGTCATTCTAGGTGTGGATTGGATGGCTAGACATTCTGCAGTCCTAGATGTCGGTAGGAGGATCGTTACCCTCTCTACCGAGTTAGGCCAGATAGAGGTTTTCCGAGGTTGGGACCTTGGAAAGGTAGGCACAGTTATCAGCGCTATACGGGCAGCTAGACTGATTAGGCACAGGGTTGTGAGGCCTTCTGGTGTTATGGCCATGAAGGAGGGGGGAGAGTCCAACGTTAGAGGATATCCCAGTTGTTTGTGAGTTTACTGATGTTTTTACTGAGCCGTCCAGTTTACCACCTCAGAGGAGTGTGGATTTTCAGTATCGAGTTAGAGCCTGGGTACGAGACCCATCTCGAAGGCCCCATACCGGATGGCGCCTGTCGAGATGCTGGAGCTGAAGAATCAACTCGAGGAGTTGGCTGAGAAGGGCTTCATTCGCCCTAGCGTGTCCCCATGGGGAGCACCTGTCCTCTTCGTACAGAAGAAGGACGGATCACTGAGGTTATGCATAGATTACAGAGAGCTAAACAAGTTGACCAACCAAGAACAAGTATCCACTGCCGCGCATTAATGATTTGTTAGATCAGCTACAGGGAGCGACTGTGTTCTCCAGGATTGACCTGCGTTCCAGGTATCACCAGTTGAGGGTGAGGGAGTAGGATGTGCACAGAACAGCATTCCGGACCAAATATGGCCATTACGAGTTTGTAGTGATGCCATTTGGGCTTACGAATGCCCCAGCCGTCTTTATGGAGTTGATGAACAGTATCTTCAATCGACTTCCTGGATTAGTTTGTGGTGGTTTTTATTGATGACGTTCTGGTATACTCTCGCAGTGGAGAGGGAGCATGCATGACATCTAAGGACTGTATTGTAGGTTTTGAGGGATAGATAACTTTATGCTAAGTTCTCTAAGTGTGAGTTCTGGATGCCAGAGGTAGCATTCCTGGGTCATGTAGTATCAGCTGAGGGGATCAAGGTTGATCCGGCGAAGATTAAGGCAGTAGCAGCATGGACTACACCGACGAACGTCAAGGAAGTACATAGTTTCCTTGGCCTAGCCGGTTATTACAGACGCTTTGTGGAGAGATTTTCTGTGATTGCCCGTCCACTGACGAGTTTGCTGAGGAAGACTACCAGATTTGTGTGGTCTGATCAGTGCAGACAGAGTTTTGAGGAGTTGAAGAGGCGTTTGACTTCTGCTCCTATTTTGGCACAGCTAGAGGGTACTGAGGATTTTGTGGTTTATAGTGATGCATCCAAGCTAGGCTTGGGATGTGTTTTGATGCAGCGAGGCAGAGTTATTGCTTATGCGTCTCGACAGTTGAAGACGTATGAGGAGAACTACCCGACTCATGATCTGGAGTTGGCAGCGGTAGTTCATGCACTGAAGATCTGGAGACATTACCTGTATGGTGCTACATGTCAGATCTTCACAGACCATAAGAGTCTGAAGTATATTTTCACGCAGTGGGAATTGAATAACCGCCAGCGTAGGTGGCTCGAGCTGATCAAGGACTTTGATTTAGGGATTCTGTACCATCCAGGGAAGGCGAACGTTGTCGCCGACGCCCTGAGCAGGAAGACGCCTCGAGAGCAGGCGATTGCGAGGCTGACAGTTCACCATCAGTTGCAGAGAGACCTAATCTGGTTAGACCTGGACATCCAGTTTCCTGAGGAGGATGCCCAGCTGTGTACATTAGAGGTCCTTCCTGATCTGTTGGGCGAGATCCAACAAAAGCAAGAGACCTGCCTTACTTTGATGAGAATACGAGATAGGATGTCTCGGGATGAGGCACCACAGTTCATGCTTGGAGCAGATGGAGTTTTGAGGCGCCGCGGTCGCGTCTGTGTATCTGCTGATACAGAGGTGAGGCAGAGGATTTTACAGGAGGCTCACTGTACACCTTACTCTGTACATCCAGGTACGAGTAAGATGTATCAGGACTTGAGACGTATATATTGGTGGGGATGGCTGAAGCCCGATGTGGCCAGATTTGTGGCACAGTGTGCGACCTGCCAGCAGGTCAAGATCGAGCATTTCAGACCTGGGGGTGAGCTCCATCCACTTCTTGTTCCACAGAGGAAGTGGGAGGACGTCACCATGGATTTTGTGACTGGACTGAGGCTGAGGCTGAGCCGGAGTTTTGATTACATCTGGGTCATAGTAGACAGATTGATGAAGACGACACGTTTCATTCCTATCAGGGAGACGTGGCCGGTGAGCAGATTAGCTGAGGAGTACACTAGGCATATAGTGAGACTCCATGGTGTACCGAGGACGATCGTCTCAGACAGAGATGGGCGATTTACCTCGAGATTCTGGCAGCAGATTCAGACTGCCCTGGGGACGAGCTTGCACTTCACGACTGCGTTCCATCCTCAGACAGATGGTCAGTCAAAGAGGACCATTCAGACCCTGGAGGATATGTTGCGAGCTTGTGTGTTGGATTGGGGACAGGTGTGGACGGATCATCTCCCACTTGTTGAGTTCTCCTACAACAACAGCTGGCATGCATCTATTGGGATGGCCCCATATGAGGCACTATATGGACAGAGATGTCGTACCCCGATATGTTGGGATGAGCAGAGTAGTGTCAGTGGTTTAGCACCTGATCAGATTCAGGATGATATGGCTCGAGTAGCATTGATCAGAGAGCGTATGCTGACTGCACAGAGCCGTCAGAAGTCTTATGCTGACAGGAGGCGTAGGCCTCTAGAGTTCAGAGTTGGAGCCCATGTGTGGCTGAGAGTGTCCCTGACACGAGGTGTTAGGCGTTTTGGTATTAAGGGGAAGTTGAGCCCCCGATATGTCGGACCGTTCGAGATTCTGGATCGGGTTGGGAGCGCAGCTTACAGATTAACCTTGCCTCCGAGATTAGAGGGTGTTCACCCTGTATTTCAAGTGTCTCAGCTGAGGGAGTACATACCAGATCCGAGACACATCGTGAGTTATGATGATTTGGTGGTTGAGCCGGACCACACGTTTGTTGAGCATCCTATTGCAGTCCTAGAGCGAGGTATGAGACGCTTGCGTTCGAAGGACATTCCTATGTTGAGGATACAGTGGTCGAGACGAGGACCCGAGGAGGCTACATGGGAGACTGAGGATAGTATCCAGAGGAACTATCCAGAGTTCTATGCCGAGATAGGTGCACCAGTAGGATCACCGAGTAGATCTTAGTACTAGCTTGGTGAGTCTTATCTGCTTATATGCTTATATGCTATGATGTGTTTATTTCATGCTAGCTTTGATGTGATTATGATCTTATTAGATTTTGTTATGCTAGTATGATTTTTGTTTATAGTTGGAGATGGTTCTTTCCTCCATGCTATTGTGATATGATAGGTTTAGCTGGAGATGGTTCTTTCCTCCATGCTATTTTGATGGACATAGTAGTGTTGGAGATGTTCTTCCTCCATGCCTTTCTGTTATGGATATGATACGGCTAGAGATGTGATTCCTCTATGCCTTGTGATACGTTTATAGTTTGGCTAGAGATGGTTTTCCTCTAGGCCTTGGATAGTATAGTTTGCTACTGGAGTGGATGAGTTCCTCCATGCTTATGCTTGAGGTTATAGAGAGTTTTACCTCGGCTTTGAGTCCGAGTGGTTTCAGGACTTTGCAAGTTTTGGGACGAAACTTGTTTTTAGGGGGGTGAGATGTGAGAGCCCTTTTCTTTCGGACCGAGTCTTGGTCCTTAGCCGAGATTGGCCTTACCGCACCCGCGGGCCTGACTGCCGCCCCTGCGGTTCATGGAACCGCCCCAGTGGTTTCTGGCGGCTGCAGCCGGTTTTGTTGACTCTTTTGACCGTGCTTTACCTTTCACCCTTACTTCTTCGTTTTACCTTGCTGAGCAAGGGTTCCATTTCATTCCATGTTACAGCTTCCCTCACGTCCTTCTTGCTTCTCCTTCATCTTCTTTGATCTTGTTCTTGATTCTCCTTGGTATTGGAAGAGTTTTGTTGTGGCTTTGATGATGATGATGCTTTTGATAAGTGTTGCTGTGCTTGGTAGCCAGTAAGAGTGTTGGTGATCATTCCTTTAGCTAACCACAGTTGTGGGAAGCTTCCTATTCTTTGTTCTTCTTATCTTTGCTTGATTCTTCCTTTTTTTAGCTTAGGATTAGATGCTTGATCATAGAGTGCTGTTAACTTGTGTATATATATGTATGGATGGGAATCTGGAAGAGAGGAGACGTGATTTAATCACGTGAAGAGTGAAAGACAACTCGCGGGGTTTCGCTCTGCGCTGTCACCGCCCCCATGCCTGGAAACCACCGCCCCTGCGGAAGCCGTGCCGCAGCGACCGCGCCTGCGGGTTATCCATTCCGCCCCTGCGTCCCTTGATCACGCAGGTGCGTTTTGTCCCGGGACTACCCATAGTTGGGTAGCTCCTTTCCTTTCCTAGTATGAGGGAACTAGTATCATGCTAGGTATTGGTTTATGATGAGTATGATATAGATATGCCGGTTACGGTCTTGAGATTACGAGTTGGATATGATCCTTATGGATCCCTTGGGTCTAGGTGTGACCCCTTTGTGTGATAGGAGTTTGATATATATATATATGTATGCCTTGTATAGGCCGTGTTGTCCTCCAGTTGGAGTGGACCAGTCGGATTGTTGATCGTACTTGAGTTACTCCTGAGATTGAGGTAAGTCCATAGGACTTACTTAGCTACTATCCTTATATTAGATGTATGCTTGAGTGGTGTGTGTATATGCTTTATAGCATGTGTTATTATGGTCACCGACCTATGTTATATTGACCGCCCATTGTAGTGGTTGTGATAACCTTTCCCTTTCATCCCGTAGTGGAGTCTGGGAGGTTCTCTGTAGTCAGGCCAGATCTGGTATACGGGAAGGACCCTCACCACTCCCATAGGGTACACGGGAGGTGTGCTGATACTACTCCAGCTGGCTAGAGCACTCAGAGGCGGGGATTATATTCCTCGTGTCACATATCTTTATATACATCTATTTATACGATTGAGTGATTTAACTTATTAAAGATAATAAACGGGGTAAATGTGTGATATCATGATGATGTGTTAATATTATTGATGTGTGTTTTTGCTCTAGCATCTTCTTATATATGTATATAGTTAGCTAACGGTTTTATACCGTGTTGTAGATCCTTTGCAGATTAGGAGAGCTGCAGAGTGATCCAGAGGGGTGATCTATTGAGGGTTCCGTACACTGGGCGTATTCGTGGGATATGGGTTATTTACGTTGTACGGATTCATGTTTTGACTTTGTACTCAGTAGTAGCTTGTATCACCTTTTTGATATGTGTATATATATATATATATATATATATATATATATATATATATATATATATATATATCAGTTTTATGTTTTGTTTTAATCTATTGGTGCCTTGTTGTAAGATTCAGTGAATTTGTTGTCAGACTAGGGTCAGGATCCATTGTGAGATCCTAGCCCATTAGCACTCCGAGTCCTATGGATTTGGGGTGTTACAACCACAAACATATCTAATGCTTTTTTCCATTTGAGGAACCCATACATCATATTCTCTCTTTTTTCGAGGACCAAAGGCTTTCAGAAAGATTCTTCCGACACTTCGTTGCTTGAGGAACTCATATTAACCTACAAGTATCTTAACACAGTCTACAACAACCTCCTTTGATATCAATTGTTTGATCGTGGATTGTTAGCATTAGGAACTAAGCTCAATTCCCAATGCATTAGAATATATAATTTAAGTATGAATATTAATGATGTAACTTTTACATAAATAAAGTTATCAAGACATCTGGTTTCAAGTGGAAATCCTACCGATCAATTATTCAATTAGGTTTAAAACCACTTACCCGTAACTTGTGTGTTTCTATAAAGCGGAATTGCTTTCGAAAGAATTAATCAACTAAGCATAAGGGATCTATTTTTCACGTGACACTACCAGAATATGCCACATCATGTTTTGCCAACACTACATTAAGCCACCTAATATTTTTCCACATATCTTTACAACATTATGCCACCTCATAATTTATCATGTGCCATAAATACTTTAAAATACCTCAATATTTGACATATGTCATCATTAATATAACCCAAAATATATAATTGAGTGTCCGTATTAAGTTTTGTATAATATATTAATACTTTGAATTTAATTTCTTTTTATATAATTTAACTTTTATAAAATTTTATTAAAGCAATAATATTTTCCTATAATTTATGGACTATATTTTATAACATGCAGATGATGAATATAAAAAAAAATATGACCCTAAAATATTTTATTATGTTATAATATATTATAAGACAAATATTTTTGATTATAATTGAAATTGTTTTTCACTCAAATAAAAAGTATTATAAAACCGATACAAAAACTTATATAAATAAAAGAATATTATATTATATTTTTTTTAGATATTTATGTAAAGGAATTTTGTAAATTAAATTATTTTAACCTAATATATATAATTGTTCATAATATATATATATATATATATATATATATATATATATATATATATATATATATATATATATATATATTCCAATAAGAATATATAAATTTCTACAAATTATTATATAACTCTTTCTAAAATTAATAAGATTATTTATTCACTTTACTTACTCTTTATGATTATTTATTTGATTTAGAAATCACTATATTAAATTATATAATACATTGTATTTTAACCTAATAAATCTGACATACATGAGATTCAAGTTATTTACATCGAGTTAGAAGGTAGGCGGACAACTAGTTGTGCCGCTACCCTTTTCTCGATAGCAAAACCGATACTCCTAAAGTCTACGTCTGAAGACTTGATAAACACAACTTTACCATGTAAGACCTGTTGCACCCTCTTGAGAATCTCGACAACATCGGGCGCAAGAAACCCAAACTTGTCAAAAGTGAATGGAAGAAACACATGTTGGTTTTCAATGCAAGGCCCTTTCATGCTTAGCCACCTTCGTAGAGGCCGCGTTGAGAGCCGCTTTACCCACAACAAAAGACCCACTACCCAAACTAACTAGAGGAGAGGCCCCGTCAAATCAATACAAGCATGTTTTCCACCAACCCATCCAAACACTAACACGTCCGCCAGCCTCAAAGTAGATCTCCCTTCCCGCGGATTAGTTAAGAATGTCAAAAGTGCCTCCTTCTTAGCCGAAACTCTTGATCTCCTAAACACGTCACATAAAACATCACGAACCATATCATGCCTATATTTGAAGCCAGGGAGTTCCATACAATGAATTGCATGCTCCCCAAAAGCATCTAAATCCCTCTAACAATTAGACATAGGACAAGTCGCACCAGCTGGAAACAAATGAATCATAAGGCGATACTTAAGAATCGTGTGATACTCAACTAGAGACATACACTGTCCAAACCCCGGGATGAGTATGGTAAGAAGGAAATATTGGTTATGCGCTGACTGCAAACACTTAAAAAAACCGCTTTTTGTCTATGGGGTCAAACCAAAAGTCACTTCCATTGCCTGCATTGTTTTACTGAAAAGAGGACTCTTCAAAGCACATTGGACTTTAGGGAGATGGTGTTCTTGACAGTAAACCCAAAAAGACCGAAACTATGAATAGAAGCCTGAAGATTGTCCAACGTTGCAAAACAACTCAAATCCCATATCAACTATTCCACTGTCCCGCAAGATGTGGTCTTGAAGGATCCAAGATTGGGCCCTAGAGGCCACAAAAGCAAAAGAAGAAGTCTCCATAGCTGAGTATAAACCAAGCCCTCCAAACCGAATAGGCAAAGAAGCAAGCTTACATTAAAGATCTCAAAAAAAGGACCGCCACAAACCACAATATCCTCGACCGATCAACGGAGTCCAAGATCAAAATAAGTTGTTGCACACTCTCCAATCTCCATGCTCCGGTAGACAAGTCCTAAAGTTAAAAATACATCTTAGCAACACTCATACAAGAACGAAACAAGAGAAGCTCACTCTATGGGTTTCTCAACTGTGGAAGAAGGTGCATCAACTTAACCGCCATAACCACTATCTTCATGACTAGCTCTCTAATAAACCCATCATCTTTACTCACTACCCCACCCAATAACTTAACACCCAACGCCGGCCTCGCAATGCCGTGAGGGAATAAACCATCTCTAAGCTTTGACCCATCACACGAAGGCCAAAAGAGTTCAGTCTTACCAATATTCAACTCGAGACCAAAACTAGGTCCAACCTCTCGAATGACATCAAGCGCTCTAGCCACTTTCTTTGAGCGGCCAATAATAGTACCATCATCAAGATACCAAGCATGTAGAAGAAGCTTGCAACAATTTCTGATATGGAGAAAGGGATACAAGACAAGAGAAAAAAGAAGCGGTCCCAAAGGGTTCCCTTGTTGCATACCAATAGCCGACCAAACAACCCTATCATCAACGTACAAACGGGCAGCTTGACCATACAAGAAATCAACTCATAAAGAGATAGATGGACATATTTCCCTTACTTCCTTAAGCAACACAATTTTATAGGGTTGTTAACGGTTCCTGAACCGTTATTTTTTTATGGAACCGGAACTGCTTAAGGTAAATGGTCCGGTTCCCTTATATTTTTTTGTCGGAACCGTTTAGAACCGGACTGTTTAAGGAGTCGTTTTCTTGAATCGGAACCGGAACCGTTTAAGAAATTTCAGAACCGTATGGAACTAGACCGGGTTGAACCGGAACTGTACAGAAACGTTTGGAACCGGAACCGTACAGAACCGGAACCATCTTGAACCGTTTGGAACCGGAACATTTTGGAACCGTTTGAATACTTGATGAGAGTAAAAGTGAAAATTAGAAGAAAACATATAAAAACACACCTCATTATCCAATATGAGGTTACAAAAATAACCAATTTTCACAATTCTATACATTTTGACCCTCTCATAGTCTCAAGGGAGAAAAAAAAGTGTAATAACCGAAAAATTCCGAAAAATTAATTTAATTAATTAATTTAATATTTTATTTTTACTCCAAGATCTGAGTCGGGTATAAACTTGTATCCCGTTTCCTTAAACCGAATCAGATTTGGACCGATCGGTTCACCTTACCAAGGGACCAACCGGTCCAAGAATTTATAATAGCTGATAGTAATCAGCCAAGTTCTGTTTGTTTCCAAACCGTGGGCCTGGACTAAGGGGAACTCCTTGGCGCACCTTGTAGCAGATATTGGGCCAAAATCAGGACAACGCTGGCCATCCTTTTCTTCGTTGCTGAGTTTAGGCAAGTAATGGAGCGAAGGAGTTGTATCGATAAGCAACGGCTGTCTTCACTCTTCGTCCTCTTCCAGTAACGTTGGTCAAGGGAGGGTATTTACTCCGCTTTAATTTAGAACGTTGAAGAATTCGATCACTGTTGGACGTGTAACTTCTGCACCTCACCCACGTTCATCTCTCGTTCCCTCTTCAACCTCCTCCTCGCAAATCTCTGTTTCGACTTGCTTTCACTCTCACCCTGCCCCGGGCTGCTGAACCTAACCAACTCAGCTTCTTCGTTGTTCACCGCCCAAAACCGCCTACCCTGCACTCTGACACGCCTCTGAAATATTCTTCCTTCCCGGCACCGATCCTACCTTGTGTCGGTAAGTCTCCTACCTTGAGTCATGAAGCGGATGATTCTTTAATTGAAACTGATGAGGAAGAGATTGTATACAGGTGGAGAGCGGACTCGAATCTCTCCCGAACACGGCTCGTCTCTGGTTCCACGCTACCGGTTCCATTGGAAACGGTACCGACCTTCGGCTAGTTTAGTCAAACCTTAGTGTGTCGGTAATGATCTTTTAGTTTAAGTATGATGGTTTATTTTATTATTTTAGTTTAATTAAGTACAGGATTTATTTAGAGCATTTCATAAGGACGATAGATGATGTTAGATGAAGATACTTGCGTGTGAAGACATTATGGGTTAAACTATAATAGGACACGGTCACGAGACTAGAATAATATGAAGGGGGGAACTCTAGATCGATGTGGTTGGGGATTTTAGGTCCTGTAACGAGAAGGATAAGAATGAGAATCTACTTAGTGAAATAATTAGTGGAGGTTTGTTTGAGAGATTGGAATGTGGATTTATATATCTAAGTAGACCCAAACTCGAGTTAACTCGATATATTAATTCCATGAAATTAATAAGAGACTATTATTATTTAATTGTTAGATACATGCTAAGGTAGTTGTTTTATAAAAAAATAAAAGGGAATTAGCGGGATAATTGAAGGGTGATATTTAAATAAGAATCAACCGTAAGCTAGCGGAGTATGTAAGTTAAATATGGAAGGGTAGAGACGAACTATAGTACGAGACTAATGCGGAATAACCGGAGAAGCTGGAATTGAAACAAAGGGGGATAACGCTACGTTGGTGAACCCGACTTGGGAAATTAAATAGGTAACAAGTGGGATAATGTTAGATAAGTCTGAAATCTCGGGTTAGCGGATTTCTGAAATAACTGAGGAAAATTCGAGAATTGGAAATAGACGTGTAGGTCTCCGAACCGAAAGGTTAAGATAGATCAGGGTTTGAGTCTAGACGTCATATCTTGATTGTGAGAATGATAAGTTGAATGAAATTAAGATTGAAATGATTCTAAGAATGGATAAAATTATGGAACAGGATAATCGGGTCTTTAGCTGGCAAGATCACGAGACTTTGAGACCAATACAAATAAGGTGAGTTCATAGGACTCACTTAGCTACCATTTTATACTGAGTGTGCATTTGAGTGGTGTGTGCTATATTCATGTGAAATAAAACGAACGGATTATATCACGGTACTGTATTTTGTTAAGTAAGGCACAAGTGTATGATAACGTGCCGTAACCGTCGGTCCGGGCCGATGGTGCCGGAGGATTGCCCCGCG
This sequence comes from Fagopyrum tataricum, assembly GCA_002319775.1. Lineage (NCBI taxonomy): Eukaryota > Viridiplantae > Streptophyta > Magnoliopsida > Caryophyllales > Polygonaceae > Fagopyrum > Fagopyrum tataricum. The sequence goes on along the minus strand of CM008279.1, from coordinate 39,124,558 downwards.
ACCAGTCCAGTAGGTATACGGGAAGAGGTACATACACTAGCCCTACTGGTTTATGGGGACGGGGGCAGGAGTCGGGAGACTCTTGTGTTACAAGATAAGATGGAAACTAGATTGGATCAAGTCACGTAATGAAAAGATAATAAACCGGGATCTGTGTATACATGCTGAGTGGTTTACAGTATATTCCTCGTGTGTGGTTGTGCTCTAGTGACACTTTAGTATTAGAATTGTAGCCAACGGTTTATACCGTGTTGTTAGGTGATGCAGGTTAGATCTCTACCGAGAGATCGAGAGTGAAGTGGCCAGCCAGGGTTTCCGTACTAGGATCGGGTGTTTGGTTATTTATTTCCTTAGTTGACTTTCACTGTTAGACTTACTCGTCCTAGCGATTGGCTGTCTTATTACTTTGAGTACTTTATTTAAAGATTTACCGTTTTAATATTTGTGCCTTGTTGCAAGGTCCGTTGTGAAATTGTTGTCAGACTAAGGCCGGGACCCACTGTGAGGTCCTAGCCAGTAACGCTCCGGATTCCCAAAATTCGGGGTGTTACAAAAAGCCTTAAAAATAAATAAGTACAGGAACCGGACCGGAACCGGATTTAAATGAACCGGAACCGGAACCGTATTAAACGGTCCGTTCCAAATTTTCTAACAAATGGCACAAGAACCGAACCGAACTGCCAAATTCCGGTTTGGTTCCAACGGTTCCTGATGGAACCAGACCAAATTAACAGCCCTACAATTTTATCAACCAGGTTGAAGGATTTGAAAAATCCATTGTCAACATAACCAGAGAACCGGCCATCAGCATGACGTTCATTCAAAACCCTGCTAACACTATGAAAATAGTCTTTGCACTACCTGGAACACCGACCCCAAATAGTCTACCACAAGATCTCGTGCATTGTAACCCAAGGCTATGGACCTGAATTCATTAGTATGGAACATTTTCTTTTCCAAGTGAAATCCCCTAGAACATGAAAGGGTGAAAATATGCTTTCGTTGTTGTGGAATAAGAAGCCTTCATATCTTGATGCATTCATTTATTCGGAGCTATTATAGTACGATCCACCTTCCTTAGGTTGAGAGCGCTATAACAAAAGGAGAAAGAGTTATAATGCCTTCGAGCTTCTATTTCTATATAGATCAAGACAAAAAGACGCAAATATGCATCATCTTATCATTTGTCTTGCCTTTTTGCATCTTCCTCTTGTCTTCCTTGAAGGTTAGAGCGGAAAACAATGTATTGTAGTTTTTAATTAACAAAGTTATTTTATTACTATAAATGATTTTGACATAAACAAACTATTTTAATAACTACAACTTTTAAAATTATTATATCATTATAATACAATATGACTCATGTATAATATAAATAATAATAAAAATTTTCAAATTAATTGATGATATGTGTGGGTAAATACTTACCTAATTAATTTATATGTAATATTATTATAAAATAAAATATATACTAAATAAGCTAAAATTTTAGTAATTATATATATATATATATATTCTTTTGAGCCATGAAGATAGATTGTTTTAAATTTTTTTAGGCAATAAAAAAGTAGTGATATCACATACTTTTCATATAAGTTTTATATGTTATCCATATATAAATGCATATAAAAGTCTAAAATTTAATTTCATATAAATGATATAACCATTTAGAAAGTGTAAAACATAAAACTACTACAATAATTTATACAAATAGGACATATTATAATTATATTTTTCGACACCTCTGAAAAGACAACACCTTTGTGTAGTTGAACGCAATAATGAGGTTCAAGGCATCCTTGAGTGTGACTTGGATGTTTTTGTTGCATTTATGGAGGTGTTGACGGTTCTCAGGATGTGATTGTGTGATCGATGTATGGGTCTCCATGCTATGAGTCGTAAATGTCGTCACCCTGATGGTTCTGTTATTGCTTTTGTTGAGGATGGTGGATACATTGTGGGGATCTTGTTGGAGATCAAGTTGTGACTGATGGTGGGGGTATGGTGTTTGATGCAAATCTGTTGGAGAGGGTTATGCGTGTTCCTATTTCTACGGTAAAAAGCATTCCTTATAGTTGCCGTATTAGTTTCTCTCAAGCGTTGTTGGTGCTCTCCTGAAGGTGGTGGTTGAGCCAAGATATGTAGCTTCTTGAGTTATGCTGTTTTTGCTTCCTAAGCTCAGTGCACGTTGTAGGTGTTTAGGCCTATATACAATCTCTTAACAAGTAATTTTATTATGCATGTACAATAAAATCTTATTGTTATATGTACGTGATGTGTATAAATAAATACTAATATTCAATTTAAATACTTCAAAGATCTCGTGCAATGAACATGTAAAATCAATAATATTTTTTCCTGCCTAAATAAATATCTTAATATACTCAATAAACTAGTTTAAATCCCGTGTCAAGCACGGGTATTTATAATATATATAGGGTTGATTCGGGAAAATAGACATTTTGTTAAAAAGAACGCATTTTAAAAAAGTTATTCGTTAATAAAAGTGACTGATATATAATATGATTTAAAACATGTAATTGAGAATATAGTTTAACCGTAAGGAGGCTGAAATTCTAAAAAAAAAAGATACAACAATATAATGAAGATCTAACTTGTTAAGAAAGATAGAAATGCACCAAAATATATAATCGTTTAAACAAAAGTTAAGCTTAACTTATATGGATTTTTTTTAAAAAAAATCGGATTACTTTAAAATATTTAATGTTAACAATTCTTTGAAAAAACGATATTTTAAAATGTTTGATATACATTGGAGATTTGTAACAAATTTAACAATTTCAATCTGAATTGATTTTGGTTGAAATATTGTAAACAATTATTTACTTATTTTAAAATTTTCTAATATAAATAATGGCAATGTATTAATATATTGGAATTTGGCTTCAAAAATAGATAATATTAATTTGGTTTTAAACTAATAAACTAAAAAAATTAAAATAGATAATATCGAAATTGATAGTAATAGGTTTTAAAATAAATATTTTTTTAACAAATTTTGATTTACGTATAATTTTAAAAGGAGTGACAATTTAGTAATATATGGTGATTTGGCTGAAATCCTGAAACCTTAAAGCGTCACGTCCGGCAGCAATCCGTAGGCTACTTTAGTTATATATAATAGATAATAGATAAGATCTTAAGATTATAAATCGTTAGACTTACCTAACAGTATAAGTGGACCACGAGTTATCTATTTTATATAATTAAAGTAGCCTACGAATAGCTGACGTGACACTCTAATATTTCAGATTCTAAGCCAAATAATCATATATTAGTAAATTGCCACTCCTTTAAAGTTATTGAATTTTAAGTTTTTTTATTTATTTTAAAACCAACAGATTTGGTGCAATTTAAAAGAATAGTGTACGAAATTGTCACTCCTTTAAAATTATTAATTTTTAAGTTTTTTAATTTAAAACCAACATATTTGACGCAATATAAAAAAATAATGATTTTGTACATACAATTTAAAAAGATAATATTTGATCTTATATGTAAATTTTAATCTTAACTTGTTAAAAAAAAATCAATTTTTATCTTTAAAATTATAGAAATATGTCGTTTTCATGATGTTTTTTTTCATATAAATGTCAAATGAAACGGTTAAAATTTTATTGTATTTTCGTTTTATTTTAGTTGTTATTTTACGATTGATGTACTCTGAATTTTATAACGATTCAAAATTATTTAGAAGTGTTTTGATATTATATAAATGTGACAAGACGGGAAGTTAATGTCCGTATCTTGTCCCATATCTTATATAAGTATTAAAGGAGAGCCCTTCTTTGCCACGTGTCGCGTCCACGTTTATCGAAGTCCCAAATTTTTTTATAAAAAGTAAATTTTCAATTGATTTTTAATTATACAATTTAAATCAAAATATTAAATTCGAAATTTTAGAATGAAAAAAAAAACAGATTTTTAACTTACGTAATGTAGATTTTGTAATCAAATTTAATATAAAAAAAAATCAAATCATGTAACCGAATTTGAAATAAAATTTTACAATTGGAATTTCTAAAAAACATATATTTGTAAATAATTTAAATTTTGTACGTGATTTTTTTTGTCAACATATCTACAATTTTTATTTTAATAATCAGATTCTTAACTTTTTAACTAATTTGTCAAATTTGCACATATCTACATTTTAGTCCATGATTAAAACTTTTTAATCATGCAATTTAAATCAAAATATTAAAATCTGAATTTTAGAAGGAAAAAAAATCAAATGTTTAACTTACATAATTCTAATGTAGAGTAATCAAATTTAATATAAAAAAAACAAATCATATAACCGAATCCGAAATAAGATTGTAATCGGGATTTGTAAAAAAATAAATTTATCAAATAATTTAAATTTTGTACGTGACATATCCACGGGCCATGATTTATTTGCAATTTACACGATTTTAATATAATATTATTGGCCTTTATTTTTTATTCAAAATATTTTTTAATTCATTTAGTTTTTCCATAGTTCATTAATTTAAATCTTATCTACCAGTTATTAGCTGTAAATATTTTGTTACGTGATCTTCTCTTTTAAAATGATAGATCTCATGAAACAAATTCAACCAATGCAAATTCATAAATCTTAAAAAACAAATTAATTTATTAAACGTTTAGTTCATTTTATATTCATTTTCTAAAGTTTTAAACGTTTAGTTCATTTATTAAAAAAATTGAAATTATCCATTTACTAGGCTTACTAACGTTTTAGTTTAATTCAAATATACTGTACATATTAAGTAAGTTGTTTTTGTCTAATAAATTTTCCTTTGTGAACACACTATTAAATAATAGTGTGTTTCAACGTATTTTTTAACGACCGTACTTTGATGGAATTTATAAAACTGGAATTTTTAAATACTCTCGGTTAAATGAATAGAATTATAATAATGTGTTCGTCCTTTCATAAATCATATAATCTTTTTTTTTTCTTTCTAAGTTCCGGTTCTTTTTTTAGTTCCTATTAATTTAATGCTCTGTTTTTTTTTAAGTTCAATTAATAATTTTTTAAAGATCCGATATCATCAATCGTACACTAAGGGAATAATATGCCAGTCAAACCAATTTATAGGGTAACCAATTGTCAACAACAATGTTATCATTTAAAATTATAAAAGGCCCAAGACCACCATTAATTTCATATGACTAAACAAGTCTAATCATATCGATAAGTTTAAGTATCTAATGTTGATCAAATTAAAATTCTTGATAGTTTCCGGAGACCTTTTACTTTTCATAAATGGGAATATCAAATAATAATAATTAAGATGTAATAATTAATTTTAAAAAAGAAAAAAATTAAAAAGAAGAAGAAAGTAAATGCGACCATATAATATCATTTATATTAAAAAAAACCATTATAAGAAATATAATTTCATTTTCCATCTCCTTATCTTATAATGTATATTTTAATTTATAGCATTAACAATTTATTAAAATCCAACCCGCACAAAGTGCAGTATTACACTAGTATTTATTGATAGGACGAGATTGTTATTTTAATGAAATTCCATCACCATTGAAATAAGATCGAAATGAGAACAATATCATGATTTACGAGATTTGTTACCAACCCGATTTCTATGTATTAAAATACCCGGGTCCTAAACTAAACTAGTTGAGATAAATAAGCCCTATACACCTTTACCATATAAAATGAGGGTTTCTTCAGTGCCATATACACTATCCCCAGATCCTCCGGAGTAACCTTTACTCCCATCGCCATTGTTGACCATCTCACCTCCGTATCTTCCAGTTAGGTCTGGAACTTCTCTCCCTCACATTATCTTTCGCTCTTCGCCCGCTGACCCTGCATTCGCTTCTCGTTCTCAATTTTGAACTCTCTAGGTTAATTAGTTCAGTTTATACTGCCAAATTTGTTCGCGTTTCTGCGTATATCGTTATTTAGCTTTAACTTATTTCGTATTACGATCGTTGATTAGCTTTGTTGCAAATTATTTCGCTTTGCTTGTGTCGGATTTGGTGGAATTTGAGTTAGATGCTTGCACTTTCTAAAGGGGGCAAAGTTTGGACTAAATTGGCAGTCATTGACTAGTTATCGAAGCTTGGTTGTGTTTGGCCTTTGTTTAATTGTGCTTTATACTGGCTATTGTGTTTAAATGTTCTCAAAATTTCGGAGATTGACTTGTTTTTTCTTTGATTGCTGATCAATTGAAACCTTTTATATTATGATCGATTGATCAGGCTCTGTTGTGTCTGATAAAGGCTTATATCTTAGTCCTAAGGTTATCAAGTGACGCCAGCAACTCAACCACTTACGAATTGCTGCAGTGTTTCATGGAACATATTTCACCTATTTGTTATGTTACAGTGCGCGGTTTATCTGTACATTTTATCTTTATTGCCATGATTCAAACACCAGTTTCTTCAAATTATAATATGTCAGTCATCCGGGACTAATCATCATACACTCAACATGGGCAAATGTAGGTGCTGAACATCCTCCAAAACTATCAGTACTGCTATTTGCTTTTCTATGTGATTCATGATTGGAGTTTAAATAGACCAACTTGAAATTAAATGCCTCATGTTGAATTTGATTCGGGAATGATGTTTGAATTCATTAACCTGCTTTGATATAGCATAAATTTGACGAGCTTACTTCCATATCTTATGACTAATATCAGTTGATGCTGTACGAACTTGTCAGTTTTGCTTGTTGGTTGCCTTTGTGGATCCTTTTTAGTAATTCTTGTTCTTCTATATCAGGGTTGGACCTAACTGAATTTGAAAGCAGATTGTATTGTACGTGATGGAACAGGTAACCGCTATTAATATTGAGTATTGACTACATAAATTTTCCTTTTGGGTGTTCCTGTAACATTTTTCTTTTAATATGGTAGTATGAAAAGGTTGAGAAGATAGGGGAAGGAACCTACGGTGTGGTTTATAAGGCTCGGGATCGTCTCACAAATGAAACTATTGCTTTAAAGAAAATTCGCTTGGAACAGGAAGATGAGGGAGTACCGAGCACAGCAATAAGAGAAATTTCCCTGTTGAAGGAGATGCAACATGGAAATATTGTCAGGTAGATCACCTATTCTAATATACTATGGTTATGCATCTACTTTCTACTATTGCTATTAGACGCTTACTTCCATGAAGTCCATAGTTACAAGTGTGAGGAGAGGAGGCATAGATACACACTTGTTACATGCGTCTATTCTATCACAAAACATTTACTGATTAACTTAAATTTCATTATTCAGTCTTAGGGTGGATCAGGGCTGCATTTAGACTTTTAGTGCTTACCAGTTCGGGGACTACTGGTAAATAGTCATAGCAAAGTTCAGGTGCTACTGATAATAGCCATAACAAAGTTTTTGACAACCAATACTTTCCTATGTTGAAACCTTTGTCACATGTGTTTTCAGTTGTTTGGATAAACATATAGATTTTTCATTCCTTTCCTCTTTTTCTTTTGGGCTAATAGTCGGTTGGTGGTTTGATGGGGTAGGGATTACAAGTGTGAGGAGAGGAGGCATAGATTCACACTTTTTCTTTTGGATAAACATATAGTTTTTTTATCCTTGACATGAACTATATCTACAGGAAAAATAATGAATCCTCTGTGCCCATAAATAATGACCGGGGACTAGAAGTATTTATTTTACCATCCTGTGCAAACCCTTCCCCTAGCTTGGTTCATTGTGTCTGGTACTTTGGGGTAAATTAGAGCCTTTAGAGGTTCAATATGTTTGTTTCGACCAATTCCAAGTTACTTTGATTTATCAATGTATTTCCACTTTACACAGACAATATTACTTCTCTTGCATATGGTGAACTAGAGGTAGCTGACAGGCCTATATTCGTGAGTGATGTCTTGCATACATTTGCTTCTTTTTTTATCTGTTGAAGTTTTTTTTTTTATTTGTCTGGCATGTATAAATAGTCCACCTTTAGTTGAGTGGTTATTTTTTTTTCTTGTAAGTTTGTCTGATTGGAATTTGAGTGCCAGGTTGCAGGATGTAGTGCACAATGATAAATGCCTTTACTTGGTTTTTGAGTATCTTGACCTGGATTTGAAGAAACACATGGACTCATGTCCTGAATTCTCAAAAGATCCGCGCCTGGTAAAAGTGAGTTCAATTTGATCATTTCTGACATTTAGTTTGGGAGAAAGTGTAGTCCTGATAGAATCTTTTTTTTACTTCCATATTGTTTAAATGGGAGGGTATTACCCTGTTTGGAGCGATGAATTATATTGCCCCCCCCCCCCCCCCCCCCCCCCCCAATTTAACTCTCAAACATAATAAGTTGATTTGAAGATGATTTCTTTATGGAAAAAGAAAAGAATTTGTATCGTTTAGACATTTGTATCAAATAGTTTCGGGTCTTTGGGCCCCAAATTTTGCCTAATTAGCCCAGTTGCACAATTGGCATAGTGGATGTTGTGGCCATAAGTCATGAACTCGTAGGGATTGTGGAGGGCATCCATGAATGAGCTATGTGTGTGTGAGAGAGAGGAGAATAAACTAAAAAAGGGGGGAGTGTTTAGGATCTTACTACATTTCATGATTTTTTTTATTGCATCATTCTTTCATATTCTGTGATGATGGGTTTTTCCTTCTTTGGTTTTGAGGATATAAGTAATAATGCAAGTGATGCATTTCTATAAAGAGCTATACATTCTGTCTTGTAGATGTATTTGTATCAAATTCTCCGGGGTATTGCTTACTGTCACTCACATAGAGTCCTTCACCGAGATCTCAAGCCTCAGAATTTGTTGATAGACAAGCGAACCAATGCACTCAAGCTTGCAGACTTTGGGTTGGCTAGGGCATTTGGCATTCCTATGAGAACGTTTACCCATGAGGTATTAGTAGTACGATGTTTCGTTAATACATGCCTTATATGAGTAGACCATCTGAGTTGTTCATCAAAAAATTTGTTTGCACACTTATATCTCCTAGTAAATGCCAGCTTCAAGAATAGGGTGTTAAATTTATCTGATGCCTTTTTTCATATGTAATTTTGACATTTCTTTCCCTGCTGTAAACTGGTGATTTGATCAATGAAACTCTCTGTTTTTTAGCCTTAGAATTTTTAAGGTTTTCCATCTAGCAGGTTCTAAAGATCTATACAGTGAGGTCTGTAACAACTTTTATTGGTTTATAGATATCTGCAAATGAACTTGCTTGCTTTCTTAAGTTTCTTCACTTTTGGCGTTTTTCTATGTAGAATTCTGATGCTTATCAAGAAACCATTGACACTTTCACAATTTAGAAAGTTTTGGAGGATTGGTACTTTAAGGTTGATACAGGCATTTTCTAAGTTATATTTGGTCATTTGGTTCTCTTCAGGTTGTCACACTGTGGTACAGAGCACCTGAAATTCTCCTAGGGTCTCGCCATTACTCTACTCCTGTTGATGTGTGGTCTGTTGGTTGTATCTTTGCTGAGATGGTTAACCAGCGGCCATTGTTTCCTGGTGATTCTGAGATTGATGAGCTCTTTAGGATTTTCAGGTTATTATTCTCCGACCTATTATTTTTCTTTATTTTTATTCCTGTAGATTTGTTATTGGATGTTGGCACGTGCTATGTCTGTCTCATACATAATTGATTTCCTTGCTGGTAAAAAAAACTATAGTTTCTCCGAGAATGATGAAAATAGTTTTTTTCCCCTTACTATTACCTTCAATTACTTCATGTTGAATCTACGCAGAATGGAAAGTGAATTGTGACTTCCCATACATTCTCTTGAACTTTTTTGCTTGGTTTAAATTGCACAAAATCATTTTAGAAAGACGACTATCCTGTTTACAGACTCTGTTCATATTGCTTTTTGATTCTCTATACAGAATTATGGGTACCCCTAACGAGGATACATGGCCTGGAGTGACTTCCTTGCCTGATTTTAAAGGCTCCTTCCCCAAATGGGTTGCCAAGGTATGAAAATGGTCAATATTATGTCAACACGTTGATCTTTTTCTCATATTGGTGCTACTTAATGAAATCTGACAAGTGCATCCTATGTCTTCCAGGATTTAGCAGCTATGGTCCCAAATCTCGATGCGTCTGGAATTGATCTTCTCACTGTAAGCCCAGAACTTCCTAATACATTTTCTTACATGTAGTAACTTACCAGTTAAGCATAAGAATGCTAGTTGATGTGGTATATTAGTGTGTAACATTAACATTGATCGTTATTCATCACTTTTAAATGTTTCTAGAAAATGCTTGTCTTGGACCCGAGCAGAAGAATCACGGCCAGGGGTGCACTCGAACACGAGTACTTCAAGGACATTGGTTTCGTACCCTAAGTATCTTCTACTTTTAGAGGCTGGTTGCATCATGTTCATAATGCAAGTTCTCTCACCTTGGCATGTTAAAGAGAACGCTTGTTTTCTTCTGGTTTTCTGCTTCGTGGAACCGAACTATTTTTTCCACCTTTGTTTTGATTACCTCTATGGTTTGTCTCTCCTATACAATCAACTGGTTTAAGTTCTTATTGCAAACTCTAGGATTGGTCATTTAATGAAACCGCACTTGTGTAACTATATGAGATAGTATAACCTTAGTCAAATTTCTTCAATTTGACTGGAGGTGTAGTATCAGGTTTGTCATACATTGCTCTGCAACAGCAGATCCCTTTCTGTTTATCGTATTCATCGTAAAGCTTGTCTTGTACCTTCTCTTTATTGTTCGTCTTCTTGGATGCTCATTCAATTGCCTTGATGCTATGGAGTTTTGTAGTTGGAGATGGTTATGATTTCATCTAAGGGCCTGTTCGCTGGAACGAGATTTTTCGGTAGTTTAAGCTTTTTGTGTAGTTTAAGCTTTTTTCGGTAGATTTTTGGGTAGAGTATTGAGTAGCTTTGTAAAATATGAAAATCTAACGAAAAAGCTAAAAAGTGTTCGGTATGTGGAGATGTAAGGGTAGATTTTTGTGGTGAAATTACTAAAAAGGATAAACATTAAAAATAATAATAAAACATGCATATATATATTTAAGGGTAAATTGGACTAAAATTATATAAAGCTAATGAAAAAGCTCTCTCACAAAGGTTTCAAAAAGCTACCCAAAAAACTACACGAAAAGCTACTAAAACTCTAATCTCCACAAAAATCTCCTCCTGCCAAACACCTATTAGCTTTCAAAATTCTCAAAGCTCTCCAATAATCTAGCGAAAAAACTCTAACGAACAGGGCCTAAAATTGCATGAAATGACATACAATATTGCAATTGAATTGGGTATTTATAAGTACACCCTAATCTTTAGAATCGGTATTTTCGAGAGTGTTGGCTCAGCACAGTTCTCACATTTCCTCTAGGGAAGCTAAGAGTGTGTTTGGTTTTGCAAGTTTCTTTCTTAGTTGAAGTTTTTTAAGTAGTTAGTTATTTGAATAGTTTATTGAAAGATTTTGTGATATTTGAAATCTGATGAAAAATCTGTTTGAAACCCCTCAATTTACTCAATTTTCAAAATTCACAAAGCTCCATCAAAAGCTATACAATAGTCTATACATTTCATCTTTTTTACGGTTTTGAAAATTAATTTGACTAATATACTATCTTTTTTTCCGACTCGTGTTAAGATTTTTGTTTCCTAAGAGTTTGTGAATGGTCTGTTTATTAGGGTTTAGTTTGCGGAAAATCAAATCTATCCAACCAGCGACTTTGAAAATAGTCAAATTTTGTTTTGTCAGTTTCTGAATGGTCGTTTTTAGGGCTTAATTTGCGGGAGATTCAATTATATCCACTTGCTATAATAAGGTTTTAAAGGTATATATTTGCGGTCAAGATCTCTTGTATCCCTCCCCTTGTGTATCCTTGTATCCTATCACGTGATTGGTTGAATTTATATTGTTTATTATTTTTTTCGTAAAGCAGTAAAACTTTAATCCTATTTATTTAGCCTCAGCCAATCACATGTTAGGATACGTGTATCACTGCAGAAGATCAACTGATATATTTGGGTAATTGAATCGGATTCAATCAACAGGTCATATTAAAAGGCAGTTGAGGGTAAAACACAGAACTTATGCCCTGCAACAGTTTGTGAATGCTTTTAGGGTTTAGTTTGCAGGAGAGGTTCAATTATATCCACTTGTTATTATATATTTATATGGTTTTAAAGGAGTATTTGGGTAACTGAATTAGATTCAATTAACCGATCATATTAAAATGCAGTTGAGGGTAAAACGGAGAACTTATACCTTGTGACAGTTTGTTCCCAACTGCAAAATGCGGCAAATGCCGCTTGTTTCTTTCAAAAAGTATATCTCTTCCCTTTTCTTCATCAACTGAAACCCTAGAATTTTTAAAGGTTTTTGTTTAATATAACATCGACTAGGAAGTACAAGTTTCCAAGTTCTTCCCTCGTACATGAAAGAAGAGATGTGGAATCAGAGAAACGGAATCAGGAAGAAAAATGCAAGTTTGCAAAACCTTTCAATGACCTCATGTTGATCAATATTGATACATTCAATATCAACTTATACGTTCCAACAATTGTTTTAGACTCTCATCAGTTTTAAAAGCCGGAACCAAGAACGGAAACTCTCTTTACAAGATTCAATGTTGATCGAATCTAATCGGGATTGAGAAGAAGAAAAGTTTCCATTGGGAAGGCTCGCAACCATTCAAAATTTGTGGTAGAGGGTTTCCAAGGAGGTAGTGGTAAGTGGTTAGAGCTACTTGGGAAGCTTTCTTTACCTATTATATATATATATATATATATATATATATATATATATATATATATAGCTTAAAGTCAATACTTTGATGGGCCCACAACAGCTGGATGAAATTCTAAAGAAAGGTATATTGAATGGTGATTTGTTAACGAAAGTGGAAGTGAAATGAGGTGGTTAAGTAAAAAAAGTATCCAAGAGCTGGTCAAGTATAAACATGGTATACAGGAGCTGATTTCCTGTATTTTACTCTTAGATTTAAATGATTTTACATCTCAAACAATTCACCAATTTACTCTTAGATTTATAGTATTTTACATCTCAAACAATTCACTGTATGTACCTGAATTGTATTCTTATCCTAAAACCCCAGTCTAATATCTTTCCTAAGTCGTAATCTGCAGATATTTAAAGAGCAAAATATATCATTAACATTACCACTTAAGGGTGTGTTTGGTAAAGACTTGATGACAAGGAATTTTTGTAGTTGATAGTGATTGAAAAAACAGAGAACGAAAGCTATGCTATGTCAAACATACAGTAAGTAGCATCTCCATTTATCATGCCAAAAATCAGTCCCAGTTCGTACACAGTAATAAAAAACCCTGTATGAAACTCGAAAAAATCTCAAAAGACCAAACCTGGACTTTAAGAAGCTCAATCCTCATACTCGGTCTCTTCATCATCATCTTCGTCGTTATCGCCATACCTCCAACCATCCTCACCATTATCACGGTCCTCTTCCGTTTCTTCACTATCCTCCTCTGCATACGCCTCATCTCTTGGGGTCCACGCCTTCTTCATAAGGTTCACATTGGCAGGTGCAACACTCGCTGAACCTTTGCGCATGGTTTTGGAGGGAGGAAGTTTCGTGCTCGGCTTGCTGTGCTTTGGTTGTTTTGAGCTTTTACCATTGACCCTTTTTCCCGAATAGACATCTTGGTCTCTGCCTTCATCCATGTCATTGTCTACAAAATTGTTGTTCAGTTGAGATGTCTTACTTGGGTGGTGGTTATCATCTGTATAATGACCAGGATGCTCTCTCCTCAAATGGAGGTTGAGCTTGTACTCGTGGATGTAGGCTTTCCCGCATCCTTCATAAGGACAGCCATAAGGCCTGGCTGACGACGCAGACCCATATGCGCTTGAAGATGGCTTTGTTGTTTTGACCGGCTTTTCCACAGGTGGTGTATACTTTGGCACTTCAGTAGAGTTCTGTGAGTTGACCAACATACAAAAATTTCACAGTGAAATGATAATCAGCTGCAGCACCTAAGTTTCTGAAATAGGTTTGGCATGAACAAAAAAGGGAAAGAATATAAGCCACCATGCCAGCCGTAACCAGGACGTCCCAACAGACAAAGTTCAGGAGAATCACAATTCAAGACTGTGTGATCAAAACCAAGAATAAGACTACAGTAGCTACCCAAAGCAACATGTAAGAAGCACGTGGAAGTATAGCCAAAATAGCAAATTGAGAAACCGTATTTTTTGTTCTCAACTAACCTTTTCATGATGAGCTGATATATGATTTTTAAGTTTATACTCATGAGCAAATCTCTTCCCGCATTCTGGGTAGGGACAGATGTGATAGTTTTCTTGGGAATGAGTCTTCATGTGTGATCTCAAGTTGAAATCTAAAGAGAATGCCTGCATTTGTACACATAAATTAGCAAACAGACACCATGTCGTGCAAGAAGATTCATTCAAAATGAAAATCAGAATAGAAACAAAAATTATTGGTATCAGCTTAAGCTACTGGTTCAGACAGGTACTCAAGAGACGTTGATGCTAGTAGCTAGGCAATGATGGTTGAGCAGATACTTCAAATTGGAAAGACACTAGCATTTCACACATTTGAAAAGGCAAAGATACTGTAGAGTAATACTGGACGCCCCAAAATGAACATAAAATAATTGCACATTTGCAATGACACGAAATGTAGTACTCCTTTCGTCTATGGGTATTTGTCATTCGATCATTTTGCATACTTTTAAAGAAGACTATCAAATATACTATTATATCTAGAGCTGTCATTCGGATAGGTAGGTTGGGTGGTTTCATGTCGGTTTAACTTGGTTTTGTGTCAATTTCTTGGATCATTTTCTGTCAAATTATTCGTATATAATCAAGTTTAGTCATTTTTGGGTCCGGTTTATTCAGGTTTCAGGTAATTTGTTTCGTCGAGTCGGCCTCAAACATTTTGCTTTTCATTTTTTTGGTGTCAATCAGGTTTTCCGAGTCTTTAGCAAAAAATATTGTTATATTTTTTCCCAATTAATTGAATGTGTTAAGCATTGTAGCCTAAAAATTAAAATATAAACAAATTTTTTCGTCAAAGTCGTTTTGAGTCGGGGCATTTTTGGTTCCCGGTTCATTTCGGACGGGTTACCCTCGGGTCCTCGAGTCATTTACTTCGGATTCTCTACTCATTTTGGGTCGAGTTCAGAACATTTCAGATGTGGGTTATTTTCATTTTGGGTTAAATCTACTTCATCACATCAGTGTCAAATATTCATTAGTTTACATTTTCAGGTATCGGTCGGGCTAAGTTTTTTCAACTCTAATTATATCCCTATTTATTACTCTATTGTTTTACTTTCTTGAAAACCACAACTAACAATCTACTAAAAATTACAAGGGCATTTGTGATAAGTAGAGACCAAAATAACTACAACGGCAATTAATTTTTAGCAAGAATTAAAGGCTAAAACGGCAATTATTTTAGAGGAAGTAATAACCATACGTACCCTTAATGTTTTAAAATCCGCTACGGGGAAATTTGCAAATTAATAAAACAAACATAAGAAAGATGTAGAGACAGAATAATCACCTTACCGCATCCTTCATGAGGGCACGCAAAAGCTCTTTCTCCGGTATGAATAAGAAAGTGTCTCTTCAACTTGGAGCTATCTAAGAATTTCTGCAAGGATCGATATGTAAGTATACGGCGAACAAAACATGTACACAAGTATGGTTCACAAATCGCTAAAAAAAGATAACTTTATGTCAAGTCATCGACAGTGTTGAGCCATTACCTTTCCACATCCGTCGTAGTGACAAACATATTGTCTTTCTCCATGAATATGAGAATGCTTCCGCAAAGCACCAGCATCAATAAATGTTTTTCCACAACCTTCATAACTGCAGAGGAAAAGGACTTCAGAAGTTGGTTCTGGATCTGTTGATTCCGGTTCCTTCTCCTTCTCCTTCAAGGATCGCAACATGTCCACTAAACAACCAAATGAGCAAGAGCAGACACATAAGTGACTGAAGTGAGAGACTAGTATTCTAACACTGTCACTCAAAAATAGAAAAAGTATACAGCTGAAGTTTATACAAATTTGTCAATTTTGTGTTGTATTTCTTTGTCTTGGACATGCTGATTAGAAGGCTGTCTAGCCACCTAGAAGCTAGACGGTACCCTCCCGTCTTGAGTCTGTACAGCTTATTCTAGAGTTTTGCATATTTCCCATACTTCTGTTGATGGAACTACTAGCCACTCAAATATGGAAGCTCGTTTTACATGAATAACTAGTTAGATATCACTCACTAATTCATATGCAACTTTTTAATATAAAAAAGCTACACCATAACATTTTGCTAGATTAAACTTTCGTTAAACAAATTAATGGAAAAGGAGGATTCTAGACATTTTTTTCGTGGCTGGAAATTTGAAGAAATTTTTTTTATCACATAAAAGATAAACTCTTTTCCTTGGATCTCCAAAGACAACTAATTATGAAAAATAACAATAAAAACAATAGCTTCATGCTAATTAAAAAAATTGAAATCTGAATACTCGTTACATCATTGATAAAAAGGATTAGTTCATACATATTTTAGTGTATACTTCAAATCCATAAGACAGCACATTGACAGAAGGAAAATCAACTAATACATTAATAGAAAATGTATACTTTACCTCTAACCCACTTAATCAGAGTACACTTCCCTCCTGTTGCCACTACATCTTGAGGAACCCTAATCAAAGTGACTCGAAAAATCAATACAATAGTTATATGAGAAGTGGATCTTTTTATCAGACACTATGCCCTTGAGCTCGAGGTTTTATATGCTTCTATTCTATCAGTTCATTATTATTTTTAAAAACAACATTTTTTATGAGTTGTAGCAAGGGAAAATCAGAAGACAGTAACAATTTGTAGTATAACATCAATCATCATATTGAGTGCAAACACACCTCAGCGCTTGACTGCATCTACAAGATTCAACAGACATGAATTGATCGTATAAGCTATTGACTCAGGCTAAATACTCATAGTACACAACCCAAATTTAGACTGGTACTATATAATTACCAGCCAAGCGTTTAGATACCCATCTATTAATCAAGTCTTTGAAATATCATCATTTAAGGCTTCAAATTGACAACCCTAACCTATATGAAGATAATTTTGATAACATAAAAAAAAAACTCATGACTGTGAAAAAGAGAAGATGGTTTTCTCTAAAAGTTTTATACAAATTAAGTTGCAATCGTCAAATTAAGTTGCAGTCATCAATTTTCTCCCTAGGCAATTAACTGAAGTTTTATACAAATTAAGTTGCAATCGTCAAATTAAGTTGCAGTCGTCAATTTTCTCCCTAGGCAATTAACTGCATAATCAGAGCGCCAAGGTTACTCTTAATTTCCGTCGTCACATCATTTCTCTACCGATCTAATGGTATATTTGCAAGTTGCACTTCAGCTACTTATTGACTGTGAAAAAGAGAATATGGTTTTCTCTACTAGTTTTAGATATATACAATTGATAAGTTTACAAAAAAAACTTCCAGCATCAGTGAATAAAATTCCCAACTTTATCAACAAAACAGTCTCACTATTTACCAAATCTCGTACAACGTGTGGATGAACACTAAAGCAAGACAAGATCACCGATTTGAAACAAAATCGATAGAACGCCGAGATAAAATAGACGAATTCCTAAAACACAACACTGACAAAACCCTAATATCGACGCAACTCAGATGCGAGAGAGGAAGAGGCATATACCATTCTTTGACCCACTTAAGAACAGGGGTTTTAGACTTGAGAAACGGACGTCTATCGAAGAGGTTGTGTGGAATTGGAGCCTCCATCACCTAGCAATGAGTTCAATCAATTCGAATGAGAATTGTGTCAGAAAATCGGCGAATTTGGTTGAGAAGAGAAGAAATATATGTGCTGCTTGGACTTAGGGATTTCGTTTATGGAAGAGAACTGCTCGCCGGCGTTTCTTCTCCCAATCGCTCTACAAGTTCCTCTCAACCCTTCTCCGATAACTCCATAACACCTGACTAGCAAAATCACCAAAATAAAAGCTTAGAATTTGTGCATAATAGAGCCCACAAACTATTCCCCGAGTTTTAGGTATATTCAATTGACACGTGTATAGTAATTTAGAGAAAACTAGTTTAATTACCTATCCAGTACGATTTGTTTAGAATACGAAGGATTTTCATCTATATATCTGTATATAAATCTTAAATCTATTTGAGGAGATTGAGTTTGTAAGGACTTTAACGCAGGAGCATCTCATGAAAGCGAGGAGATATGGAGTATTGATCACTTTAAAGAAGAAGAGAAAGTCTTAAACATATTTCTACGAGAGAAATGAAAGTCAAGCCTACAAATGAAATGAAGTCTATTTCTAAAAGAGATAAGAAGATATTCCTAGAAATGATGTGAAGACCATTTCCGGAGATACATTGAAGACCATTGATTGAAAATGGGAGATGACATGAAGATCATATGCATGGGAGATAACCATTGAAGTTAAGAATGCATGTGAAGCACAAAGAATAAGTTGTTCTAGATATGCAAGGAGAATGCCGATATTCACGTGGGAGAGACGCAACCGTATACGTGCATGCAAGAGCACGTATGCATGGGCCAGAAGAAGAGCTTGAAGGAAATGCAAGGAGGTGCGTGGTTAAGAGGAGTTGGACGTTTTGAATATGTCTAGTTGGGCCTATTTTATTGTTAAAATAAGGCCTTAATTAGATCTATTATTTTCAGCCCATATTTGGACTATTTTAATATTGGGCATGCTTTTATTTATTTTAATAGTTTAGATAAGATCTAGATATGATCATATCTTATCCTTTTACCCCCGTTTGGTTGTAACTCCGGAAACGGAAACGGAATGGAAACGAATCTAGTCCACATATGTACTTTGTTCATGGAATCATTCCGGTTGGTTTCATGCAAAATGCAATTGTTTCCCCCAACTTTGTTACCTATAGGGTATTAAAACTAATCAAATTCTACCATAATTAGTTCAAACCACAAGGAATGATTCCCAACAACTTCATGAACAAGGGTGTACGTATGAACTAGATTCGTTTCCATTCCGTTTCCGGAGTTTAAACCAAACGGGGGCTTAGTTTGATCTTATCTCTTAAAGGTTTGATCTTATATTTGAGCTAGATTGAGCTCA
Organism: Fagopyrum tataricum; assembly: GCA_002319775.1. Taxonomy (NCBI): domain Eukaryota; kingdom Viridiplantae; phylum Streptophyta; class Magnoliopsida; order Caryophyllales; family Polygonaceae; genus Fagopyrum; species Fagopyrum tataricum. The sequence goes on along the minus strand of CM008279.1, from coordinate 39,105,421 downwards.
ATCTTGGATCAAGCCCATGACCTGTATTTAGCTTAAGAATGACGCACCCTCTATCTATATAAGGCATGTTGGACATGTATTTTAGACTCAGACTTGAATAAACACATTTTGAATACTCTTTAGTATTTTCTTCTCTTGTGAGACTCGAGAACGAATAGGTGAGATGCCTATTCAAACCCTGGACGGGTGAGAAGCACGTCCAAACCCTAGTTTGGAGCCTTTGGAGAGCCGTCTATCTTGGTGAGACTCTAAGCTCGATCTCTCTTCGATCTCCAAGCGACTTCTTGTGCTTTGGGAACAATCTCGTCTTTCCCTTTAGCATAAGATTATAGCGGAAGAGTTCCTTTCAGGGATTCAACCAGTCTATCCAGCTATGATCTAACCACCATCATTGGATCATTCATCCATCCAATCCACGTTTTTCTATCCATCTCACGTCTTATCCATCTCTCTTCTATCCTAAGTTCTTGGTGTTTAAAGATCGGACAACCTCACGGCTAACCCCGTATCAACCTTTTTTTTTAACACAATATAAATCAGGCCCGACTAATTTTTGATAAATTTTTAACTCAAAAAACAACTAATTTAAGGGGCATAATTGGAAAAGGAAAATATAAACGCTATACAATCTTCTTCTATCGTCATATTCTAGTAGCCGCCTAGTCCAGATCCGACGAACCGTCATTGGAGAGATATCTCGACCTCCTCCGAATTCTCATCGTCTTCGTCTTTCGTGTCCGGCGATAGCGGAAGAAGAAAATATTAATTCGACGGTTGCAACCACAATTGGAGAGTGAGGGAGAATGTTCGGAAACCCTAACTGAAGCACTCAGGATCTGAGATTGCTTCTTCATGCGTTCTTGTTTCGACGCCGCAAGAATCGGGATCTTTGAGTGCTTCTTCGGCAAAAATACTTCGACTCGGCTTGGGTTTCCTCGTTTGTTCTTCTCGGATGTGACATCACCACCCTTCTTAAGAGCGAGGGAGAACTAAGAACCAATACTCAGTTGGTCTAGTGGGATGTGGTGCTAGGCTCCTTAAGTGTTTAGCTTGGAGATTCGAGTTCGAATCCTCCTGGCGGCATGTATGAAAAAATTGATATTGGGAGGGTATCCCCCAGCAATGGGCCACGACTTTCTACCCGATCCGGACGTAGAGCGGCTAAGCCGATCGAACCGGGTGGTCTCCGAATTTACCATTGCAAAAAAAAAAAGAGGGAGAACTAAGAGCCGACGAAGCCAACAACGCCTGTGACGAGGTACCACTACAGTTCTGTTATCCTTAATTATGCAGGGAGTTTTTTTTTGCGGTTTTAAGGATACAAAAACTCCACTATATTCTACTAGTAAGTAATTAAACTAATAAAAATGGTGATAAGGCCAAATTTTGACCTGGAACTATGATTTCCTTTGCTATGTCATTGATAACTTTTCTATTCGCTACATTGGTTGCTTATGTCGTGTTTGTCACAAATTTTCTTATTAGAATGTTATCAACAATATGAGATTGCTTGAATTCTTACCTGCTTCTACAAGATTGTACAAGATTGTTTGGCTAGTTATTGTCATTATATGATCATAGATTATGTGCTTTCTATATGGATTCTTGGAATGGTACGTAATATTTCTTTTCTTTTATGATGATCTAGTGAACATTAATCCATGCCTCTCATCTCTAATTATGCACTGGTGATACTTCTTGTTCAGAAATTCCTGAGAAGCAGTTGGACTAAGAACAAAAGTTATGTCTCTGCTACTACCTTGGTACAATATCTGAGTTTTCATTTTTATTTTTCAGCTAGGAGTAAGTGTGGCTGCCTTTGCCCATTTCATATCTCAGTGTCTTCTAAAAAATAGTTAAAGTTGTTCAAATGCTCTGATTTTGCTTCTATCAAAGAAGAAGCCTATGGTGATTCACAATTAATCATAGGTACTAATTTCAAGTTTCAACTGTACTCTGTTTGCTAAATTATGACCCTATAAATCCTTATCAATAATGATAAAGATTCACAAGTTCATAAAACACGATATGCTTTAAATTTATAACTTGTAATAACCACTCAATTAGTAGCGAACCCACAATGTATGGATCGTACGCAATAGAGCAAGTATTCCAAGGTCGAACACAAGGACTAAGCGTTTCAATTTGTAGTTATGACCAATGATAGTGTAAATCTTGTAAAGTCCGGAAATTTTAGAAATAAATATATAACAAGATCGAGAATTTTAGAAATAGATTACCTTTTTATTCTCTTCCCGTAAATTATTCCACGGAAATGTTCGGAATTTATTTCCGACCCGTAGGCCGTAAATTATTTTTACGGAAATGACCGGAAATTTTATTTTCCGACCGTAACGTTCGTTACGGAATTATTTTACGGGATCCGATCCCGATCCTTATTTCTTTCTTTTCTTTCTTCTCTCTTTTTTTTTTATGTGGGCCCCACCCGCCCAGCTGGCCAAACAGACCCCTCGGTCTTCCCCTCCCTTGCCCACTACACCACGCCACCTCCTGCACCGCCCAGCTACTCCCTCCTGCGTTCTAGCCCGGCAGGCTGCAGCCAACCCTTCACCCTCCTCAACTGCCTCCTCGTTCTCGGCCTTCTCCATCACTCCCCTCTTTCACTCAAGCCTAGCAACTCCTCCCTTGTCTCCCTCCCTCTCCCGCTGGTTTCACCCCTGCAGCCACCACCCGACTCCCTCCACCGTTGGAACCACCGCCATCCCCTGCGCCGGACCCGAGCCACCCACTGTCGCCTCTCGCACCACCACCGGATTCAAAGCACTCGACCCTAGCTCTCCCTCCTATGTGAGCCTCCACCACAGTTGCTTGTGCGAGCCCGTCGTCCGTCGATCTGGAGCGAGCCGCCCGCTGCTGCTGCCTTGCCCCGCCACCACCTGCGCCGTCCGCTGCTCATGCCACCGCTGGAGCCCAGGACTGTCTGCCACAGGAGCGCCACCTGCCAGGCTGGACCTAACCCACGGCTCTCTTCCTCTTCCCGCGGGTGAGCCCTGCTGCGTTGCTAGCCTCTGCGAGCCCTGTTCACCACCACCTGCTGCCGCCTGCAGCGCCAAGGGAGCCCCTGCAGCCGCCTCCTTTCCCCTGCCGGAGCACCACCCACGCCGGCGTCCAAGGGCTTGAAAATCGGTCGGAACAGCTTTTGGCTTATTTACGGTCGCCCCCCCTCACTTTAGGTATAATTACATTCTGCCCCCTCAGCTTTTGGTTAATTACAGAATATACCTAGTTTTGTAGTAATTACAGATTTGACCCCTATGCTTTAGGAATTGTATAATTGCCCCGGAAAAATACGTTAGCGAGTTTTAACTTCGGAAATTATGAACGAGTTTTATAATAGGTTTCGATATATTATATTTGATGATCAATTTAGCGTATGGGCTAAATTGTGTAGTAACATGATAGGTTGGAATTAGCATAACTTAGAGGAAATGCCAAGTAGCGGCTTATGGGACTTTAGGAGAATGTGATAAGCGTGTTCCGACCTCGTTGGCTTTTACCGTCTTTATTGACGGTAATTATGGTAGACTCTAGGATGCAGTCCTAGGATGTGAGTCAAATGATCCTGCGTGGATCATTTGTGTAGAAGTCCTAGACTTCTCGAGTTGAGCGGGTTTTTATGGATACCTTGTTGTGAACAGGTTGAGTACTTCTTCCCAAGGGAAGCGTGAGCGTTTGTGAGTAGCGTTTGGACGAGGTAAGTCTCCGGACTTACTTAGCGCGTATTCTATGTATTAGCATGATGCGTGTTTGGTGGTGTGTGTTTACGTATTTGTCATAATCTTTAAACCGGTAAAATAGGACCACCGACTTTTATAAGTAATGTTGGCCCAAGTGTATGATAACGGGCGGTGACATCATCTGCCCAACTCTTGCGAGAGTGGGAGGTTCCCGGCGACTAGCCGTGCGGGTGAGACGGAAGGATACATCCTTACCGTGCCTTGCCGGAAATAGGGACCGGGGCGAGACCATTGGGGTCTCGTGTCACAACCGAAGTTGAATTAGAACGGGAAACGAATTAAGGAAATTAAAGATAATAAACCGGACTTGCGTGATTTATGTTTTGTGATTCTTATGTGTGCTTGTGCCTTTCCCATTATTTTAATGCTTAGAATGCTAGCTAACGGTTTTAAACCGGTTATGTAGTTGACTTGCAGGATAGGGACGCCGCCGAGTAAGGCGGAGGAGTGGACAGCCGGGGTCTCCGTACATTTTAGGACGGGGATGGGTTTTAGTCATGGTTTTTATGTTATTTTTATGGTTTGTGTCATATGTTAGATTTTTGTACCGTATTATGTTGTTTTGAGGACTCGGCTGAGTTTCCCAATTGTACTTTACTTTTCGTCCCGCATACATTAAAAACGTATTTCAGTTTTCCGCCTTTATTCTGTGCTATTGTTGAAAGGTCCAGTGAAATTGTTGTCAGGCTAAGGGTCGGGACCCATTGTGCGGTCTCGCCCGTAGCGCCCCGAGTCCCGCGGATTTGGGGTGTTACAAAAGTGGTATCAGAGCCCTAGGTTGACAACAATGGCACTCGCAATCTTTTAAAGGCCGAATGAGGTATAAAACAGAACCCACACGGGTTCTGACTTTTCGTTTTCAAAATCATATGCATGAGTCGGGTTTGGGTTAGAATGTACGGGACCACCGCTCCTTCCGCAAACCTCGGCGACATAGATCTCTGGATTAGAATTAGGTACTTATACTATTTTTAGTACATAGTTACATATATATATACATACATATATATATATATATATATATATATATATATATATATATATATATATATATATATATATATATATATATATATATATATATTTGTATGACCTTAGGATGTTTGTGGATATTGTATGTACCTAGCTATGTATGTGACCTTAGGATGTTTGGGCTTGCATGCCTTGGATATGTATTATGATCATGTTACCTTTATGCTTTTAGAAGTTTATTATACCGGAATATAAGAAGTACCACGCTGTTATAATTAAATAAGACGTCTTCCGAAACCAGATGACACGCACGAGGGCCACCGCGTATGTAGGACCCGCTAGGGGTTTACCGCCACTTCCCCCTGCCGCCCTGAGAGGACGGGGACGAGTAGGAAGACCCCCAGGTACGAGAGGTAGAGGTCGGGGACGCATCCCCGTTGCGGACCCACTAGTTGTGGGTGCACCAGCAACAGAGGCCCCAGTAGAGGAGGTCGCAGAGAGCGTCATTCCCGAGGCTAGGGATAGGACCGTGGTTAGGTCAGGAGTTCAGGGTTCTTCATCTACCAGGACCGGGGGAGCGTCCGTGGCAGCTACTGTTTTCGGAGATTACGTACGTCGGGTAGAGGAGGCATTTAGGACTGGAGCACCACCTCCCGCACCACCAGTGCCTGCACCTGCACCAGCGAGATCAGTTGAGGTCACACAGAGGGTGACCCAGGTTCGGGCTGCACCGGAGATAGTTGCACCAGCAGTTGTTGCACCCGAGCCAGTTGTGGAGATTGTTAGGCCGAGAGACGAGCTGAGGTCTCCGAGACTTGATTCATGGTTGAAGGCTTTCAACCAGCAGCATGTACCCTACTTCGACGGGAAGGTAGGGTTAGAGGTGGAGCATTGGATTGGGCACGTAGAGTCAGCACTAGAGGCGATCCGTTGCCCAGAGGATAGACAGGTCGAGATAGTCCAGACCTTGTTCCGTGAGCAGGCCCATTTCTGGTGGAGGACAGTTAGAGGCGGTGTGACTAGGATGGAGCAGCTACTGAGCCTTGTTAGGGAGACTTTTTGTCCAGCTTCCCTGAGGAGCGACAAAGTTCAGGACTTCCTCGAGGCAGGATTTGAGGATGTCCCAGTTATAGAGGCGATCAGACGATTCCGGGCGGAGTTGGCCTTGCTGGGACCTTCCGCACCTCCAGCGGACCAGCATGTCTACCTCTTTTCCAGGAGACTGAGGGAGTCCACCCGCGCTTACCTTGCGGGATTCCGTTGTACATCCCTGGCGGAGTACCAGGACAGAGCTTCGGCTTATGAGAGAGACCGCCCTGGACTAGGAGGGCGACACAGTCCGGAGGGCCGAACAAGAGAAAGAGGACAACCCCATATGGTTCAGGGACAGGAGTAGCAGGTCAGGGGCTTAGCCAAACCCAGGGACGTTCAGGTCCTCAGACTCAGAGGTAGACATCAGACAGGGCACGACAGTGCTATGGTTGTGGGGAGTATTGACACATAAAGAATGAGTGCAGAAGACTGCCAGTGGCTTGCTTCACTTGTGGACAGATGGGCCACCGAGCAACTTTTTGCCGTCAGGGCAAGTCCTAGTCTCAGCAGGGTTCTTCGCCTGCTGGCAGAGCAGGGGGCAGTCAGAGGCCGCCTCAATATCAGTCTCAAGGCTCTCAGCAGAGGAGCCAGGGTCAGGGTCAGACTCGCACACAGGGATCAGCTCAGGGACAGGGCCGAGGTAGAGGCCGAGGTGGAGGTACGCAGGAGACTCGAGGCACACAGGCCAGAGTATTTGAGCTGAGGAGCGCTGTTGATCCCCCAGCACCAGCAGCCCCATGTACTATTCAGATTCACGGTTTTTCGGTCCGATTTTTATTTGATACAGGTGCCACACACTCGTTTATATCCGATGATTGCGTAGCTAGATTGTCCTTAGCTACGATAGAGGGGAGCCCCTTTTCTATAGGGTTACCCGATGGAGGTAGGGTTAGGGGTACCCGAGAGGTACACGGTTGCCCCATTCGTTTGGGGAACCGAGACTGGTTAGCCGACTTCTTGGTCATGCACTTAGTGCATGAAGAAGTCATCTTGGGTATGGATTGGATGGACCGCCATCATGCCGTTTTGGACATCAGCCGGAGGACCGTGATGATTTCCACAGAGACGGGGCAGGAGGTGATTTTCCGAGGTTGGGACCTCGGGAGGCCGGTACAGTCATTAGCGCCGTTCGAGCCGCTAGACTTATCGGGCAAGGATGTGAGGCCTTCTAGTGTTATGCCATGAAGGAGGAGGAGACGGGACCATCACTGGAGGAGATCCCTGTGGCATGCGAGTTCGAGGACGTATTCGGGGAGCCACCTGGGCTACCACCGCAGAGGAGCGTCGACTTCACTATTGAGTTGGAGCCCGGCACTAGGCCGATCTCCAAGGCTCCATACCGCATGTCGCCGATCGAGTTGCAAGAGCTGAAGAAGCAGCTCGAGGAGCTAGCCGATAGGGGTTTCATACGCCCGAGCGTTTCCCCTTGGGGTGCACCGGTCCTCTTCGTTAAGAAGAAGGACGGATCTTTGAGACTATGTATCGACTACCGGGAGTTGAACAAAGTCACCGTCAAGAACAAGTACCCGTTACCGCACATTGATGATTTGCTAGACCAGTTGCAGGGAGCCTCCGTATTCTCACGTATCGATTTGAGGTCGGGATACCACCAGCTTAGGGTGAGAGATGAGGACATACCGAAGACGGCATTCAGGACGAGATACGGCCACTATGAGTTTGTCGTGATGCCATTCGGGCTCACGAATGCACCTGCCGTCTTCATGGAGTTGATGAACGGCGTCTTCATCGACTTCTTGGACCAGTTCGTGGTGGTATTCATTGACGATATCTTAGTCTACTCCCGGAGTAGAGAGGAGCATGAGGGACACCTGAGGACGGTACTTCGAGTCCTCCAGGATAGAGAGCTTTATGCTAAGCTCTCTAAGTGTGAGTTTTGGATGTCCGAGGTGGCATTTTTGGGACATATAGTTTCCGCCAAGGGTGTCATGGTCGATCCGGCGAAGATTGAGTCTGTTTCCTCATGGCCGCCTCCTAGGACGGTCAAGGAGGTGCGCAGTTTCTTGGGCTTAGCGGGATACTACCGCCGTTTTGTTGAGGGTTTCTCTGTGATTGCGCGACCACTCACTTCCTTGCTGAGGAAGTCTACCAGGTTCGTCTGGTCCGAGCCTTGCCAGTGCAGCTTTGAGGAGCTGAAGAGGAGGTTGACCTCCGCTCCTGTGTTAGCCCAGCCTGAGGGCATAGAGGACTTGGTAGTATATAGCGACGCCTCCAAGCTAGGCTTGGGGTGCGTCTTGATGCAGAGGGGTAGGGTTATTGTGTACGCTTCTCGGTAGCTGAAGCCGTACGAGGAGAACTACCCTACCCATGATCTCGAGCTAGCGGCAGTGATTCACGCCCTGAAGATTTGGCGACACTACTTGTACGGGGCTACGTGCCAGATCTTCACAGACCACAAGAGTCTGAAGTATATATTCACTCAGCGGGAGTTGAATAACCACCAGAGGAGATGGCTGGAGCTCATCAAGGACTTTGACTTGGAGATTTTATACCATCCCGGGAAGGCGAACGTAGTCGCCGATGCTTTGAGTAGGAGGACACCTCGGGAGGAGGTGATAGCTCGGCTTACAGTTCGGCCTCAGCTACAGAGGGATTTGACGGGCTTAGAGTTGGATATCCGATTCCCGGGTCCAGACGGTCGTTTATCCGAGTTAGAGGCGTTACCTGACTTGTCCGGAGAGATCCTACAGAAGCAGGAGAGTTGTCTCATTTTGAGGAGGGTCCGGGACAGGATGTCCCGAGGAGAGGCACCACAGTTTGTCACGGGAGCAAATGGGCTGTTGAGACGTCAGGGACGCATTTGTGTACCGTCGGATCAGGAGCTTAGAGAGCGGATTTTGCAGGAGGCCCATTCCACACCTTACTCAGTGCACCCAGGCGCGAGTAAGATGTACCAGGACCTTAGGAGATCCTATTGGTGGGGCGGGCTAAAGCCCGATGTAGCTAGATATGTGACCCGATGCGCGACCTGTCAGCAGGTCAAGATCGACCACCATAGACCCGGAGGAGAGCTACACCCACTGCCCGTGCCGCAGTGGAAGTGGGAGGACATATCTATGGACTTCGTGACCGGCCTGAGACCTAGAAGGAGCTTTGACGCGATATGGGTGGTAGTAGACCGGCTGACGAAGACCGCGCGTTTCATTCCTATACGGGAAACGTGGCCGGTGAGTCGTTTAGCCGAGGAGTTTACCCGTCAGATTGTGAGACTACATGGAGTCCCGAGGACCATCATCTCGGACAGGGACGGGCGTTTTACCTCGAGGTTCTGGCAGCAGGTACACGCCGCCCTAGGCTCGAGTCTCCATTTCACCACCGCATACCATCCCCAGACCGACAGCCAGTCTGAGCGGACTATTAAGACTTTAGAGGATATGCTTCGAGCGTGTGTACTAGACTGGGGTCAGGTATGGCCAGATCATCTTCCGTTGGTCGAGTTTTCGTATAGTAACAGCTGGCACGCTTCGATTGGGATGGCACCGTATGAGGCATTGTACGGACGGAGATGCCGTACTCCCTTGTGTTGGGACGAGCCCGGGAGCTCTAGCATTGTAGCACCGGACCAGGTACAGGACGACATGGCGAGAGTCGCTCTGATTCGGGAGAGGATGTTGGCTGCGCAGAGCCGTCAGAGGTCGTATGCGGATAGGAGGCGTAGACCTCTCGAGTTCAAGGTAGGAGCTCAGGTCTGGTTGAGAGTGTCACCGACACGGGGCGTTAGACGATTCGGCATTAAGGGGAAGTTAAGCCCCCGATATGTCGGACCATTTGAGATCTTGGAGAGAGTCGGTGAGGTGGCATACCGTTTAGCATTGCCACCGCGGTTGGAGGGCATACACCCGGTCTTTCATGTCTCTCAGTTGAGAGAGTACATCCATGACCCGAGACACATCGTTAGTCATGGGGACCTAGTGGTCGAGCCAGACCACACTTTCGCAGAGCACCCGATAGCGGTCTTAGAGCGGAGTACGAGACGCCTTCGATCGAAGGAGATACCGATGTTGAGGATCCAGTGGTCGAGGCGAGGAGTCGACGAGGCTACATAGGAGACGGAGGAAAGTATCCGGAGGAACTATCCCGAGTTTTATGCACACCTAGCGACATCGATAGGACCATCGGGTTAGTCCCGAGACTTTACTTGTTTGCGTTACATGTTATGTGATTTGGTTTGAATTATGAGTACCTTGCAAGGTCGTGATGTGATTTATATACATGGACTTGATTTTGAACCGATAGAGTTTCGAGAGGTTACGAGACGGGTATATGGAGAGTGATGGGGTCTAGCAAGTTTCGGGACGAAACTTATTTTTAGGGGTGTTAGTTGTAAAGTCCGGAAATTTTAGAAATAAATATATAACAAGATCGAGAATTTTAGAAATAGATTACCTTTTTATTTTCTTCCCGTAAATTATTCCACGGAAATGTTCGGAATTTATTTCCGACCCGTAGACCGTAAATTATTTTTACAGAAATGACCGGGAATTTTATTTTCCGACCGTAACGTTCGTTACGGAATTATTTTACGGGATCCGATCCCGATCCTTATTTCTTTCTTTTCTTTCTTCCCTCTTTTTTTTATGTGGGCCCCACCCGCCCAGCTGGCCAAACAGACCCCTCGGTCTTCCCCTCCCTTGCCCACTGCACCACGCCACCTCCTGCACCGCCCAGCTACTCCCTCCTGCGTTCTAGCCCGGCAGGCTACAGCCAACCCTTCACCCTCCTCAACTGCCTCCTCGTTCTCGGCCTTCTCCATCACTCCCCTCTTTCACTCCAGCCTAGTAGCTCCTCCCTTGTCTCCCTCCCTCTCCCGCTGGTTTCACCCCTGCACCACCTGCGCCGCCCGCTGCTGCTGCCTTGCCCCGCCACCACCTGCGCCGTCCGCTGCTCACGCCACCGCTGGAGCCCAGGACTGTCCGCCACTGGAGCGCCACCTACCAGGCTGGACCTAACCCACGGCTCTCTTCCTCTTCCCGCGGGTGAGCCCTGCTGCGTTGCTAGCCTCTGCGAGCCCTGTTCACCACCACCTGCTGCCGCCTGCAGCGCCAAGGGAGCCCCTGCAGCCGCCTCCTTTCCCCTGCCGGAGCACCACCCACGCCGGCGTCCAAGGGCTTGAAAACCGGCCGGAACAGCTTTTGGCTTATTTACGGTCGCCTCCCCTCACTTTAGGTATAATTACATTCTGTCCCCTCAGCTTTTGGTTAATTACAGAATATACCCAGTTTTGTAGTAATTACAGATTTGACCCCTATGCTTTAGGAATTGTATAATTGCCTCGGAAAAATACGTTAGCGAGTTTTAACTTCGGAAATTATGAACGAGTTTTATAATAGGTTTCGATATATTATATTTGATGATCAATTTAGCGTACGGGCTAAATTGTGTAGTAACATGATAGGTTGGAATTAGCATAACTTAGAGGAAATGCCAAGTAGCGGCTTATGGGACTTTAGGAGAATGTGATGAGCGTGTTCCGACCTCGTTGGCTTTTACCGTCTTTATTGACGGTAATTATGGTAGACTCTAGGATGCAGTCCTAGGATGTGAGTCAAATGATCCTGCGTGGATCATTTGTGTAGAAGTCCTAGACTTCTCGAGTTGAGCGGGTTTTTATGGATACCTTGTTGTGAACAGGTTGAGTACTTCTTCCCAAGGGAAGCGTGAGCGTTTGTGAGTAGCGTTTGGACGAGGTAAGTCTCCGAACTTACTTAGCGCGTATTCTATGTATTAGCATGATGCGTGTTTGGTGGTGTGTGTTTACGTATTTGTCATAATCTTTAAACCGATAAAATAGGACCACCGACTTTTATAAGTAATGTTGGCCCAAGTGTATGATAACGGGCGGTGACATCATCTGCCCAACTCTTGCGAGAGTGGGAGGTTCCCGGCGACTAGCCGTGCGGGTGAGACGGAAGGATACATCCTTACCGTGCCTTGCCGGAAATAGGGACCGGGGCGAGACCATTGGGGTCTCGTGTCACAACCGAAGTTGAATTAGAACGGGAAACGAATTAAGGAAATTAAAGATAATAAACCGGACTTGCGTGATTTATGTTTTGTGATTCTTATGTGTGCTTGTGCCTTTCCCATTATTTTAATGCTTAGAATGCTAGCTAACGGTTTTAAACCGGTTATGTAGTTGACTTGCACGATAGGGACGCCGCCGAGTAAGGCGGAGGAGTGGACAGCCGGGGTCTCCGTACATTTTAGGACGGGGATGGGTTTTAGTTATGGTTTTTATGTTATCTTTATGGTTTGTGTCATATGTTAGATTTTTGTACCGTATTATGTTGTTTTGAGGACTCGGCTGAGTTTCCCAATTGTACTTTACTTTTCGTCCCGCATACATTAAAAACGTATTTCAGTTTTCCGTCTTTATTCTGTGCTATTGTTGAAAGGTCCATTGAAATTGTTGTCAGGCTAAGGGTCGGGACCCATTGTGCGGTCTCGCCCGTAGCGCCCCGAGTCCCGCGGATTTGGGGTGTTACAAATCTAGACTAAGAAATAGAAGAAAAAAGATAAGGGGAAGAAGATCTATGTTTTTGGATGTTTTGGGTTGTTCGTAATTGAATATCAAATTCAATAAAAAAACAATTTAATAAAACAAACAAACAAACAAACAAAGGATAATCAAATGCATGGAAGAATGGATTCCAAGGGTTCAAGATCATTGTTTATGACATATGGACTCAGGATAACTCGCAAGGTTATGGTAGAAAAAACTACAGGGATGAAAGTTTCTCTAGTGATGATCTATTACCGGGTAAGTCGCAAGATCATCTAGTTCCAATCCTAACTACCTATTACCGGGTAAGTCTCAAGGTATCTATGATGAAAATTCAGTACAAACCGGATTCTCTAACTAAGGACTAAGTAACCCCTTACCGGGTAAGTCTCGGGAATTACCTAACTCAAGTAGTAATCTGGCACATTTAATCCAATAGAGGTTATCACCTCTATACCTATTGTCAATCTACTTCTGTTTCTAAGAAGGAATATCACCGGGTCTGTCTCAATTCCAACTCAGGTTGCTAGCTTAGAAGGTTCTAACCTAGAGTCAATCCAAACTAACCATTAGGGTTTTAAACTATTCAAACCAAATATAAAATATAACCTAATCCATCATAGTCCAAGTCATGAACAAATCTCTATTCACCTTGGAACCACAATAGTTCTAGCCAATAATAATCATACCAAAATCAACAATTAAATCTAAGAAAGACAAATAATTCATGAAATGCAAAGGTAAAAGGGGGAAAAGAAACGAACTCAGCTTTAATGACTATAAATCCAACAAATGAAATAAATCTCGAGCACAAAGTGTATCCGAACAATAAATGACAGCAAAGACTGAATATTTAATCTAAAACTAAGAAAATGCAAGGAAGAAGAAATCTGGAAGATGATGGCCGTCTGGGAGACGAATCCCAATCTAGGGTAACACCTAACTCTCTTTCACCTCCCCTTGGAAGGTATTTCGGCTTTTCTTTTATACCAAACCTCTGCCAAAAAGAATGGCCCGAAAAGGAAAAAGTACGAAAATAAAATATGACGCTCAGGGAAGAAATTTCGGGTGGATCTCGGTCATATCGGGCCCGAGATTTTGACTATGTCTTCATTTTCTTCAGTGTCTAGAAAATCTCGGTCAAAACTTGCATGGATCTCGTCCGAGATTTCAACCGAGATTTCTCTCAATTAAGGAAATCTCGTCCAATCTTCAGGATCTTGGTCGAGATATGTGTCCAAGATGCTCCAAGTCCATCCTTTATGCTTTTAGCTCAACTCCTTCATCCTTCCCTTCGCTCATATGATCGCTCCTATGCATCCACTCCGAGGTTTGATCCTCAAATGCATCGTTTTAGCTCCGAAATGTGCCAAATTGCCTACAAAGCCACAAATAGCGTGTTTAGACATTTATTCTTGCAAAGTAGAACCAAACAAGTATAAATGGCACAAACTAAGGTTAAAACATGGATGCGAAAAGGGAAAATCTACTTAAATGCATGACTAAATTAGATCGATAAATCATGTTATCATACTCTTTTGGAAACTAATGCTACAAGTTGATCTATTGTCTCCACGTTTCAAATACTTGCATTTTTTGGGTAAATTACATAAAGAGGCCTATACTTTGTTATTGCATTTATGGCCCAAACTTTCATGATTTGCAAATATGTCCTTTAATTAATAATTACAGGAAACTGCCCAAAATTACTTTTGGAAATTCACAAATGCCATGAATTGAGTTATTACAAGATATGGCCTAAGTTTATAATTGTAGAAAATATCCCAAAATTTATAACTACATAATATGACCTAACTCGGCCTTGTATAACTAGATTGGACTTGGACTTGTGTACTCGATTGGGCTTCAACTTATGTACTCAATTGCGCTTGGACTTATATACTCGATTGGGCTTGGAATTGCGTAACTCGATTGGGCTTAGACTTATATACTCGATTGCGCTTGGACTTATGTACTCAATTGGGCTGAACTTGTGTAACTCGATTCGGCTTGGACATGTGTAACTCGATTGAGTTTGGATTTGTGTAACTCGATCTTGTTTAAATGACAAACCTTTTGTAATTAAAATTGTGCATTAACATTGTAACACCCAAATCCGCGGGACTCGGGGCGCTACGGGCGAGACCTCACAATGGGTCCCGACCCTTAGCTTGACAACATTTTCACCGGACCTTCCAACATGGCACAAATAAAGGTCGAAAACTCAAATATGTTTTTAATGTATGCGGAATCGAAAAGAGAAAGGTACAACTTGGAAACTCAGCCGAGTCCTCAAAACGACAAACCACAATACTAAAGTTTAATCATGCAACAACATCCAACTAGACATAAACGACATAAACCCAAAAACCGTCCCCGTCCTATAATGTACGGAGACCCCGGCTGTCCACTCCTCCGCCTCACTCGGCGGCGTTCCTAACCTGCAAGTCATCTACACAAACGGTTTAAAACCGTTTGCTAATATTCTACGCATTAGAAAAGCAGTGAAGGCACAAACACACCCACAACACATAATATAAATCACACAAGTCCGTTTCTTTATCTTTATATCATCAAGTCATATCCCGTTCTAATTCAACTTCGGTTGTGACACGAGACCCCAATGGTCCCGCCTCGGTTCCCCCTCCGGCAAGGAATGGCACGGATGCCTCCGTCCATCTGACCCGCCGGGCAAGTCGCCGAGAATCCCCTAGACCCCGCAAGGCTAGGCAGTATTGTCACCGCCCGTTATCATACACTTGGGCTAAAATTATACATATAAGTCGGTGGTCCTATTTACCGGTTTAATAGTTATAGCAAAACATAAACACGCACCACCAAACACACATCAATGCTAATACGGAAAATACGAGCTAAGTAAGTCCGGAGACTTACCTCGTCACCAAACCCAAGTCAACCACACTCTTGCTTCCTTAAGGAGGAAGCCCACAACCTTCTCACAAGAGATATGCATATCAATACATACTCACACTCAAGAAGTCTTAGACTTCACTCTAGTGATCTACGCAAGATCACCTAACCCTCAAACTAGGAATGCATCCTAGGTACCAAGTATTCATCACACTCTCAACACATGCAACAACCCACAACAGTCCATAATTCCACAAGATTAATCCTCAATCAAAGAGGCACAAGTTAGCCTAGAAGGTCCATCATGCTCACATGCTCATATCTATCACTTACATCGAGCCTTAAGGGCTCCTAGGTTCACAACCACTAAGTGGCATTCCAAGCTACTCTAGATCCATCCTAGGCATGCTACTAACATGATCCAACAACAATACTAAGGAAGGAACGAAGAGGAAAGGAGAGGAAGAACCTACTGTCGAAGAAACGCAATCGTGGAGTCAAGCTGGCGCCCCGGCGGAGCAGGAGCCGCCCCTGCGGAACCAGAGGCCGCCCCCTGAGGCGCTGTTGGCCGCACCCGCGGCTCTGCCGGCCGCACCCGCGGCGGTCTTGTCCTGGAGCCGGAATCCGCCGCCGCCCCGCGGCCATGCCGAGCCGCACCCGCGGCGGTGCTGGTCCGTGAGTCTGCCGCCGCCCCGCGGCCATGCCGAGCCGCACCCGCGGAGGTGCCTGGCCGCACCCGCGGCTGTGCTGAGCCGCCCCCGCGGCCTGCCGCGCCCGCGGCGTGATGGTCCGCCCCGCGGTCGTGTTGCAGAATGTCGTCTTCTTCGTCTTCGATCGTGGCTTCTTGGCTCCAAAGTCTTTCTCTTCTCTTGCTGGATCTTCTCCAAACACCCACCACAGGTCTTAGGCACCTCTCCTCGACCTAATCTAGCTAAGAACCTAGACATGCAAAGAGTTGAGTAAAAACCTCTCAAAAGCTTCATCCATGGCAATGGATGAAGGAGGGAAGAAGAGAGGGATGATCAGCCATGGGGAAGAAGGAAGGAAGGAAGGAGATAAGCTTACCACAACAGATCTGGAGCCTCCTCAAGCTGTCCAACACCAAGATCTTTACACAAAAATGGAAGAAGAGGAAGAGTGGGAGAAGAAATAAAGAGGAAGAGTGGGAGAAGAAATGAACGTGAAGAGAAAGAGAGGAGAGAGAGGGAGGGGGACAAGGGCTGCAAAGTGAGGGGACAACAGCTGTCTTGTCCTCTTTTGCCCAGAACGAGGGGTCAGAAATGATCCCTTGTCATTTCGACTCGGAACGAAAGGTCGGAACGCGGAAATAAGGGAAAAAAGACGAGTCGGCTCGGGATTTTCTTAGGAATAAATCCCGGCACTCAGCATCTCGGACCTACAGGATAACCTACAAGGCGCTCTAAGTCCGGAATAAAATTCCGGGCGTTACAAACATTGTGTATTAACTCAACGTACCTTGGATTTGTGTAACTCGACGGACCTTGGACTTGTGTAGCTCGATTTGGCTTAGACTTGTGTAAATCGACCTTGTGTAAAACGATTGACTTTTGTAAACGACGACTGTGTGTATTAACATTGTGTATCAATATTCGGTTTTAAGTATAACGTTATAAAAAATAATAATGGATTACACAAGTTCAATTACTTCAGTTGGTATAAGGGTGGGAGGGAGGACCTCTCATTCAGAGTTTGAAATTCAATAACTACAAGATTTATTAATATTTTGTATTAGACCGGGCGTAGGCTTGTGTAAAGGGCCCGGGTGTAGGCTTGTGTATTGGGTCTAGACTTAGGCTTGTGTATTAAGTAAATTGATATTACCCAATTTGTCCTTTCGATTAATCTTTATAAATAAATAGGAGAGATTAGTTTGTCACCTAAAATGAAAAAGAGTCTTCTTAGTGCTTATCTTTACAAAAAAAAAAAACTACTCTCCCATTTCACTCAATCTATTACAAGCTCGGATATGTATATAAATCTTAAATTTTAAATCTTTTAAAAGTTTGTACCCTTTTAAGAACAATATTATTTACACATTTATCAGATCAAAGAATGGCAACAAGTTAACAAAAAATCTAAAGAGATGAAAGGTAAGGTAAATAAGCAAAGAAGAAAAATATCTGCTGGACCCTACCTGTAAAAGACTATATTAAACTTAACTTTGATGGGTCAAAAAAAGATTCCGCGGAACTCAGCTTATGGATTTATCCTGCGGAATCATGATGCTTTGACAGTCTCTCTAGGCTTTGGGCAATGTGGTAACATATCGGCCCTGCATGCTGAAGCATGTGCGCTTAGAGAAGGACTGGTAAGGCATATGATCTAGGGATCGAAAATATTAAAATTGAAGGCGATTGCCTGTCGATTATTAACTCGGTGAAACGAATTTGCAAAACCACCCTGAGATCTCGACCTCTTTTTGTCTGATGTGTCTAATATTTTATCTGGTTTTTCTCAGGTTAAAATCAGGCACGTCTTCAGAGAGGTCAATGGTGTGGCCGATTCGCTAGCTGAGTTGGGTCATGATCCTCCCTAATTGAGGAGCTCATCCGTAAGGATGCTCTAGGTCGGAGAGTCTCGAAGAGATGATTATCCCTAATTGCTTACCGTGTATTATCAAAAAAAAAAATATTATCTACACATTTACCCCACTTTTTTGTTAAATATTATGCACTAACTTGTTTGTTGCTTGACTCATGTCCTCTTTTTATCTAATCTCTTTCACCCTCTTCCTCACTCTGATCATTGTTGACCAACCGACCTCGATTGAGTCACCACATCATCAACTCTCGTCCACAATCGATTGTTGGTGTTTGCATCATGTGTTTGATTTTCGAGTTTTGACAGCTGCTAAGCTCGATATCAACTATCTTATATCTATTAAAGCAGAGACATCTTTGTCACGTGTCAGCGCCACGTTTAACGTAACCTAAAATCTTTTTTAAAAAGTGGTTTTTTAAATCCCAAAATTAAAATAAATTAATCTAAAACAAAATCTATAAATATATTTCTAAACGTACATTTTAATAATTTTTAAAAATCATTATTTATTAAATAAATAATCATAACCGATTTTAAAGTTTAGTTTATTTATTATGTTATATAATAAATAAGTGAACTATGATTTTTTTTAAAAAAAATTATTAAAATTTCATTAAAAAACAGATTTATTCCTAACAAAAAAAATATCAATCAGATATGTACGTCATTAGAATTGCATCGGAAGTTAAATTGCACGAGAAGTTACAATACTTGAAAAAAACCATAATTCTTATATAAAGCCATCAATATTCATCCACCAATACACCTCATTCTCACCTCCTTCGTTTTCAATACTTTACCATCCGTAGTAGGATTTCTTACTATGTTCTTTGTAAATTTGTAATGTTATTTTGAATTTGTATTAATGATAGGTTTATTTTTTGTGTAGGTTATGGAAAACAAGTTCAACTTAATCAACGATTTGAGCATGAATTCCAGTTCCAATATCATGATTTGTGTACGAGTTACGTATGTATATATATATCTTCTTGAGGCGGATTTGTATTCCAAACATTCTATACAAGTTATATGCGCATGTCAATAACAGTGAGTCATCACGTTTTGTTAATTTTCGGTTAATTTTACTGTGGATCTATGAAATTTATTCTCTTCATACTTCTAAACTTTCGGGTCTATATATGTGATTATGGCAAACAAATTGACTGACGGTGATGAGCGCCATATATTTAACGACAGAGATGTTGTTGAAGTCATTGGTTTCACTCAAAATTTGGATGTTGGTTCCTTTTACGAAGCTATTGTTATACGCTCCGTACATATTCAAAATTATGTTGTACAATATACACATATGAACACAAATCAGATAATCGATTTGGAATCACAATTGTTTCTTGTGCCTCAAGTAGTTTTACGCCCGTATCCTCCGTATCATGTTCGTTCCGATATTTTCCAAATGAAGTTGTTGATGTGTATCATGAACAAGGATGGTGGAGGTGTAGTTGTGCATCGTTGGGCAAAGAACCCAAAGTACATGATTCGTCTACAACCTAGCAGGAGAAATGTTTATGTTTCACCATTGAGCATTAGGATTCACTGCCATTGGATGAATAATCAATGGTTCGGAATATAAGGATATGATCTAGTTAATACTATCAAGGATTTTGTCAGACATTTATTTCAATACCAAACAAATTATAATGTTAATTGCAATGCTATTAAATTTCATTTCAATATAATTTTATTTATTTATATCAAGTATCTATTTTATTATAAATTGTCCGTTTTATGTTTTTTTATTTGTATATGATCTAAAGTACGATCAAATATTACTAGTCTTATATTAAAGCAGAGGCATCTATTGCCACGTGTTGCTCCCAGAATTTACCTCAGCTCAACGAAAATTTTTTAGGCCTCTACTGCCGCATATCGCTCTCAGATTTATCGTTAGCCCAAAATAAATTAATCACGTAAAATCCAAAATAATTTAACAACAAAATCTTTAGATAATAACCTCAACAAAACCTTTTTTAAAAGTTAATTAATTAGAAGATTTACCAAATATAATTCTGAATTATAAAATCCGTTCAAATCTTAATTGGCCAAGTTATTTCTATCGACAAAATTGTACAGGTTCACTAAAAAAATTCAATTAAATAATGTATTGATAAAAGATAAATAATCAAAATGTTAATTGGTTAACTAGATTAAAAAATTTCATCAAAATTGACAATTCTTCAGCAATAAAATTAAAAATTGTCATATCTTATTATCTATATCTTATTTTTCTCAAAAATTATGGTGATTAACATTGATTATAATATTAAAAACACATTCGTAAAATAAGAATTTTAATATGGTGATTAACATTAACTCCCTAAAATCTCGAAACTAAATCAAAACCCCAACATTAGATTTGCGCGTATCTTCTAACTTACTATCCAAAAATATAAAATAATAATTTTAAATAATTTACATATAATTAGTATTTATTTTAAATTAGTAATAAAAAATGAATTCGGTTGTCATTTAAACCAATCATAATTATACTTATAATAATAAAAACAATTAAAAAATATGTAAAAAATATTTAAAATTCATTAGGTTTTAAAGTAATCGATTATCAGGCATAAATTTACGTAGCCTACTAACTTTCCTTCGACTACAAAATTATTCAAGTTTTTTTCTTGCTTATTCTCGTATCCAAAATATTTATAATAATGTAGAAATATTTATGATATATTAAAAACTCAATCCCGCACAAGGTGCGGTAATATACTGATATCTGTTAAGGAGAGTTTTTGTCACGTGTCACCTCCACGTATTTTGCATCTCCTTTTTTTTTTCCTCATGAAGCCCATGTTTAATTGAAAAATTGTCAATTTCAATAAATCCTAATAAAATCGAAAAATCTTATCATAGCAAATTTACTCACCACCTTCGTTTTTGCAAAAAAACTATACTTGAAACAAATTTAAAAAAATTGAAAAATACGATAGTAACAGTTTATTAATCTCAACCCTGTACAAAGTGGCGAGTATACACTAATATTCAATTTACTTATGACGCCACTAATTTGTTTTGTTTTTGTTGAATTTTGAAAACTATTGATTATGGCCTCCACTCGGCTTTGTTTCTTTCAAGATATGAAATGCAAACTGATAAGGACGAACGACGAACGAAACCAAGCTTGCTAATGAGAAAGAGATGCCGTTCTCCTCAAGGCCTTAGAGAAGAGATCAACAAGATGAAGGGAAGATGGGACATGAGCTGTGGAGATGAAACATCTTTTCACTTCATCATGGACAAAATGGCAGTCAATTCATAGGTGCTTAGACCGTTCGTGAAAACCAAGATGAGTAGTCAAATGTTGTGCATCTTTATTATCACAATTATTGTAATAGATCGCGAGATAACAACCTATAGGTCCAAGAGAAGGCCATCAAGTGAAACCAACTCACTATCAGTCAGGGGAATAGCCATATACTCGCTTTCACCGAAGATTTTGATATTGTATAATGCTTTTTGGTTTTCCAAGACGAACCAAGGAAGATACAATAACCAATGATCGATCTACATGTGTAAGTGCAGGAACCCAGTCTGCATCATTGTATGCAAGAAGGTTGAGATCATTCTAGATTGGGTAATGTAAGGCATAATCAATGGTGTCTTTAAGGTAACGAATGAGATAAAGTGTTGCTTGCCAATGAGGGATGCAAGGAGCAGCCAAAAATTGGCTTAATTGTTGGATAGTGTAGGCTATGGGATCGAAGCAAAGTTCTCTTTACTCTTGTTTTTGTGCGTTATCACTTTCATCCTTTTATTCATTGTTCTTCATCCATTCTTCAATATCTTCATCTTGTTCTTCATCGTTCTTCGTTGTGGCTTTGTAGGTGATTTGGAACATTATGGAGCTAAAACGACGTATTTGAGGATCAAGCCTCGAAGTGGATGCATTGGAGCGAGTATACGTGCACGGGAAAAGGCTAAGAATCAAGCTAAAGGCATGAAGGAACGACGAAGAGCCATCTCGGCCTTGATCTCGTCTACCAGACCAAGATTTGCCTGATCTCGGCCGAGATCCAAGGGTCTCGGACCGAGATCCATGATCTTGGACGAGCTGGAAGTTACTGTTGTAAAATCTCGATCTCTATCTCGTCTTGATCTCGGTCGACCCGACCGAGAAGCCCATGACGCTGAAGACGAAGTCAAAATCTCGGCCCGATAGTGACCATCTCGGCCAAGATCAGACCGAGATTCTTCCCTGAGCGTTATATTTTATGGGCCCAATGTCTTTTAGCTAGGTTTTGTGTATAAAAGGAAGTCTTGGATTCATTCCAAGGTGTGCTGGGTTGTTCCCAGAGTTTACCCTAGAAGGGAGGAGCCGTCTCCTCCCCTATCCTTCTTCTTCACCATTGTAGTTTAGATTTGTTTAGATTAAAGTTGGAGACTGTTACGTTGAAATTTATTGGGAAGACATTATTGAGTTGAGATTTAGCAAGATTGCAGGTTTTTATTCATTTAAAGTTGAGTTCTTTCTTTCCCTTTTGTCATTTCTTTGTTTGTCTTTGATATGATTTTTATTGGCTAGAACTTTGTGGTTCCTGTAACACCCGAATCCGTAGGACTCGAGGCGCTACTGGGCTAGGATCTCACAATGGATCCTGACCCTAGCCTGACAACAAGTTCACTGGATCTTACAACAAGGCACAAATAGATTAAAAGAAAAACATAAAACTGATACATACATATATATATATATATATACATATATATATTTATACATATCGAAAGGTAATACATAGTAACCGCTACATAGTAACCGCTGAGTACAAAATAAAAATATATATTTGTACATCATAAATATCCCATATCCCACGATAACGCCCAGTGTACTGAGCCCTCAACGGATCACCCCTCTGGATCACTCTGTAGCTCTCCTAACCTGCAAAGGATCTACAACACGGTATAAAACCGTTAGCTAACCATACACATATATATAGAAGATGCTAGAGCACAAACACACTTCAGAAATGATAACATATAAACATTTTGTCACACATTTACCCGGTTAATTATCTTTAATTAGTCCAACACTCAAATAGTATATATATATATATATATATATATATATATATATATATATATATATATATATATATATATATATATATATATATATATATATATATATATATGTGCATATGAATATATGTGACACGAGGAATATATATAAAATCCTCGCCTCTGAGTACTATAGCTAGCTGGAGTGGTATAAGCGCACCTTTCCGTATACCATAAGGAGTGGTCAGTGCCCTTCCTGTATACCAGATCTAACCAGACTACAGAGAACTTCCCAAACTCCACTACGGGATGAAAAGTAAGTTGTCACAACCACTACAATGGGCGGTCAATATATCATAGGTTGGTAATAAACCATATCGCATGCTATAAAGCATATAACAAACACCACTCATGCATACATCCAATATAAGGATGGTAGCTAAGTAAGTCCTATGGACTTACCTCAACCTTTGAAGTAGTCTCAACCACGATCAACCCTCAAACACGGTCCACTCCAAACTGGAGGACAACACTGCCTAATAACAAGGCATAACAAGATAACAACTTCTATCCATCAAAGGGGTCACACCTAGACCCAAGGGATCCATAAGGATCATATCCTAACTCATAAACCTCAAAGCCATAACCGGCATAAACGATATCATACTCATCATCATTCTAATCTCATACATGTACCTAGCATGCTACTAACCCGCTCATACTAGGAAAGGAAAGGATCTTACTACTCTAAATAGATCTTGTACAAGACGCACCTGCGGAATGGAAAGACGCAGGGGCGGAACAAGGTAAAGCACAGGCGCGGCAAGGCTCAGCCGTAGGCGCGGTGACAGTGGCCGCAGGCAACGCAGGCACGGCGCAGGCGCTGTGACACGGCTTCCGCAGGGGCGGCGGCTTCCAGGCGCGGGGGCGGTGACAGTGCAGAAAGTGACCCCGCGGTTCCTCTTCGGCTCTTCACATGATCAATTCACGTCTTCTCAAATCCAAAGTCACACACATACATATACATACACATTCCAACATCAATCTACATTCAATTAATCTAATCCTAAGCTAAGGAATGAAATCAAGGAAGAAGAAAGAAAGAAGAAGAAACAAAGAGCTCACCTCTACTGTTGGTCTAAGCAAGGAAGAGATCCACAACCACGAGCTCAGCTGGCTTCCAAGCTCAGCAGCAACATCTATCATCATCATCAACCACAACAACACACAACTCTCTTGCAAACTCAAGAAAACTCACACAAGATCAAGAAGGAGAGAAGGAGAAGCAAGAAGGACGTGAATTGGCTGGGAAAGGAAGTGAAACCCTTGATCACGAGCCAAGGACAAGGCTTAAGAAGGAAGGAAGAAAAGAGTAAAGCACAAGTCAAAGGTCAACAAAGCCGGCTGCAGCCGCAAGAAACCGCAGGGGCGGTTCCTTGAGCCGTAGAGGCGGATACTGGACGAGCCGCTGGGGCGGCTCCACGAACCCGCGGGGGCGGCTA
The DNA here is from genome assembly GCA_002319775.1 of Fagopyrum tataricum. Classification (NCBI taxonomy): domain Eukaryota; kingdom Viridiplantae; phylum Streptophyta; class Magnoliopsida; order Caryophyllales; family Polygonaceae; genus Fagopyrum; species Fagopyrum tataricum. Next base: position 39,081,122 of record CM008279.1, on the reverse strand, counting down.
AGGCCAAAACTAGCTCCAAAGACTAAGGCTCTTACACCTCACCCCCCTTAAAAACAAGTTTCATCCCGAAACTTGTAAAATCTTTAAACCACTCGGACTCACAAGCCGAGGTACAACTCTCTCTATAACCTCAAACATAAGCATGGAGGAAATCATCAACTCCAACGACAAAATCACTATCTAAGGCATAAAGGAAAACCATCTCTAGCCAACTATAATCATATCACAAGGCCTAGAGGAAAAACATTTGTAGCCATAACATACTCATAACAGAAGGGCATGGAGGAAAAACATCTTCAGCAACACTATGTCCATCAAAATAGCATGGAGGAATAACCATCTCCAGTTGAATCCTAATCGTATAACAATAGCATGGAGGAAAGAGCCATCTCTAGCTATAAACAATAATCATACTAGCACAACAAGATCTAATAAGATCATATATCACATCAAAGCTAGTATGAAAATAAACACATAATATCATATAAGCATATAAGCACATAATACTCACCAAGATAGTACTAAGATCTACTCGTCTATCCTACAGGTACATCTATCTCGGCATAGAACTCTGGATAGTTCCTTTGGATACTATCCTCAGTCTCCCATGTAGCCTCATCAGGTCCTCGTCTCGACCACTGTATCCTCAGCATAGGAATGTCCTTCGAACGCAGGCGTCTCATACCTCGTTCTAGGACTGCAATAGGGTGCTCAACAAAAGTGTGGTCCGGCTCAACCACCAAATCATCATAACTCACAACATGTCTCGGATCTGGTATATACTCCCTCAGCTGAGACACGTGAAATACAAGGTGAACACCCTCTAATCTCGGAGGCAAGGCTAATCTGTATGCTGCGCTCCCAACCCGATCCAGAATCTCGAACGGTCCGACATATCGGGGGCTCAACTTCCCCTTAATGCCAAAACATCTAACACCTCGTGTCGGAGAACTCTCAGCCACACATGGGCTCCCACTCTGAACTCTAGGGGTCTACGCCTCCTATCTGCATACGACTTCTGACGGCTCTGTGCAGTCAGCATCCGCTCTCTAATCAGTGCTACTCGAGCCACATCATCTTGAATCTGATCAGGTGTCAAACCACTAACACTACTCTACTCATCCCAACATAACGGAGTACGGCATCTCTGTCCATACAGTGCCTCATATGGGGTCATCCCAATAGATGCATGCCAGCTGTTGTTGTATGAGAACTCTACTAGTGGGAGATGATCCGTCCACACTTGTCCCCAATCCAACACACAAGCTCGCAGCATATCCTCCATTGTCTGAATGGTCCTCTCTGAATGACCATCTGTCTGAGGATGGAACGCAGTAGTAAAGTGTAAACTCGTCCCCAGGGCAGTCTGAATTTGCTGCCAAAACCTCGAGGTAAATCATCCATCTTTGTCTGAGACGATCGTCCTCGGTACACCATGGAGTCTCACTATCTGCTCAGTGTACTCCTCTGCTAATCTGCTCACCGGCCACGTTTCCCTAATAGGGATAAAACGTGCCGTCTTCGTCAGTCGGTCCACTATAACCCAGATGGCATCAAAGCTCCTGCTCAGTCTCAGCCTAGTCACAAAGTCCATGGTAACATCCTCCCACTTTCTCTGTGGAACAGGCAGTGGATGGAGTTCACCTCCAGGTCTGCAATGCTCGATCTTGACCTGCTAACAAGTCACACACTGTGCCACAAATCTGCCCACATCGGGCTTCAGCCATCCCCACCAATATAAACGTCTCAAGTCCTGGTACATCTTACTCGTACCTGGGTGTACTGAATAAGGCGTACAGTGAGCCTCCTGTTAAATCCTCTGGCGTAGATCCGCATCAGCGGGTACACAGAAGCGACCGCGGCGCCTCAATACTCCATCTGCTCCTAGCAGGAACTGTGGTGCCTCATCCCTAGACATCCTCTCTCGGATCCTCATCAGTGTCGGGTAGGTCTCCTGCTTCTGTTGGATCTCACCCAACAGATTAGAAAGAACCTCTAAAGTACGCAGTTGGGCATCCTCATCAGGAAACTGGATGTCCAACTCTAACCAGATCAGGTCTCTCTGCAACTGATGCTAAACTGTCAGCCTCGCAATCGCCTGCTCTCGAGGCGTCATCCTGCTCAGGGCGTCGGCGACCACGTTCGCCTTCCCTGGATGGTACAGAATCTCCAGATCAAAATCCTTGATCAGCTCGAGCCACCTACGCTGGCGGTTATTCAATTCCCGCTGCGTGAAAATATACTTCAGACTCTTATGGTTTGTGAAGATCTGACATGTAGCACGATACAGGTAATGTCTCCAGATCTTCAGTGCATGAACTACCACTGCCAACTCCAGATCATGAGTCGGGTAGTTCTCCTCATACGTCTTCAGCTGTCTAGACGCATATGCAATCACTCTGCCCCGCTGCATGAATACACATCACAAGCCTAGCTTGGATGCATCACTGTAAACCACAAAATCCTCTGTACCCTCCGGCTGTGCCAAAATAGGAGCAGAAGTCAAACGTCTCTTCAGCTCCTCAAAACTCTAAATACACTGATCAGACCATACAAATATGGTAGTCTTCCTCAATAGACTCGTCAGTGGACGGGCAATCACAGAAAATCCCTTCACAAAGCGTCTGTAATAACCGGCTAGGCCAAATAAGCTACATACTTCCTTGACGTTCGTCGGTGTAGTCCAAGCTGCTACTGCCTCTATCTTCGTCGGATCCACCTTGATCCCTTCAGCTGAAACCACATGACCCAGGAATGCTACCTCTGGCATCCAGAACTCGCACTTAGAGAACTTAACATAAAGTTCTCTATCTCGTAAACCTGCAACACAGTCCTCAGCTGCCCTGCATGCTCCTCTCGGCTACGAGAGTATACCAGAATATCATCTATGAATACCACCACGAACTGATCCAGGAAGTCGATGAATATACTGTTCATCACCTCCATAAAGACGGTTGGGGCATTTGTAAGCCCAAATGGCATCACTACAAACTCATAGTGTCCATATCTGGTCCGGAATGCTGTCCTGTGCACATCCTGCCCTCTCACCCTCAGTTGGTGATACCCTGAACGCAAGTCAATCCTGGACAACACAGTCGCTCCCTGAAGCTGATCTAACAAATCATCAATACGAGGCAGTGGATACTTGTTCTTGATGGTCACCTTGTTCACCTCTCTGTAATCTATGCACAATCTCAACGATCCGTCCTTCTTCCGTACGAAGAGGACAGGTGCTCCCCATGGGGACACGCTAGGGCGGATGAAGCCCTTCTCAGCCAGCTCCTCAAGTTGCTTCTTCAACTCCAGTATCTCGACAGGCGCCATCCGGTATGGGGCCTTCGAGATCGGTCTAAATCAATACCAAAATCCACACTCCTCTAAGGCGGCAAACTGGACGGTTCAGCAAATACATCTGCAAAATCACAGACAATTGAGATATCCTCTAATACTGGACTCTCCCCCTCCTTCATGGCATAACACCAGAAGGCCTCACAACCCTGTGCAATCAGCCTCGCTGTCCGTATCGCGCTGATAATCATGCCTGATTTTCCAAGGTCCCAACCTCGGAAAACCTCTATCTGTCCTAACTCGGTAGAGAGGGTAACAACCCTCCTACCTACATCTAAGACAGCCTGATGCCTATCCATCCAATCTATACCTAAAATGACTTCTTCATGCACTAATGGCATGACAAAGAAGTCAACAAGTAAAACACGGGTCCCTACAAAAATGGGACAATCACAGATCTCACTGGTACCTCTGACCCTACTACCATCGGGTAACCCTATACTAAAGGGTATCCCCTCAGTCGTATCTAGACCCAGACGCTCCACACAGGCATCAAAATAAAAGAATGCGTAGCACCAGTATCAAATAAGACTCTAACAAGAAAACCATGAATCAGAATGGTACCTGTAGTAGTCGGTGCAACTGGCTCCTCTGCACTCCTCAACTCAAATACTCGACACTATGGTCCTCTGGTAGCAGTGGTGCTCCCACCACGACCTCTGCCTCTACTCGGCCCAGGAGCAGATACTTGAGTCATAGGGCGATGTGAGACTCTCTGCTGTCCCTGTGTCTACTACTGCTGAGGTGGCCTTTGCCCACCTCCTAATACACTGGCAGGAGAAGAACCCTGCTGAGATGAAGCTCCGCCCTGTCGGCAGTAAACAGCTCTGTGACCCTGTCTACCACAGGTGTAACAAGTCACTAGTGGCCTCGTGCACTCTGGCCTCATATGTCCTGGATCATCACAGTTATAACACTGACGTCCCTTATTTGCAACTGGTGCAGATGAGGGATGAATCTAGCGTCTCTGACCTCGCCAAACACTAGCAGCACCACCAGTACCACTGGTCTGCCCAGTACGTTGTCTCTTCTCAGACCCTCCGGTCTGAGAAGCTCTCCTCTGTCCCGCTCTCTTTCTCTCTCTCTCATAATCAGAAGCCCGGTCCTGATAATCCACCAAGGTCTCACAGTGAAACTCTGCCATGTAAGTCCGGGTAGTATCCCTCAGTCGTCGGGAGAACAAATATACATGCTGATCTGCAGGAGGTGCAGCTGGACCCAACAATGCCAGCTCCTCCTGAAATCTCCTAATGGCCTCGGAGACTGGTACATCCTCAAATCCAGCCTCAACAAAATCTCATAGTTTCTCCCTCCTCAGTGAGGTAGGGCAGAAACGCTCTCTGATCATAGTCCTCATATGCTCATAACTGGTAATCTGACCCCGTATTGATCTCCACCAGTGTTGTGCCAAATCCCTGAACAGAGTCTGCACAAACTCAATATGACTTTCTGCTGGACATCGAATAGACTCTAGAGCTGAGTCTATATGCCCGATCCATAACTCCACCTCTAACCCCACCTTCCCAGAGAAAGGGGGTACACCCATCCGGTGGAATGCCTTCAACCAGGTATCTGGTCGAGGCCCTCGATGCTCCTCCAGAACTCGAGCAGTCTCAGCAACAGGTGCCGGTACAGCTGGCACCTGAGTAACTGTATGGGATCTCTCAAATGGTCCCTCCTGTGCCCGTAAATCTAGGACACGTCTACCGGCTCTGACAGCCTCCTCTACTCGTCTGATATAAGCACGGAACTCTGATCCCCCATGGAGACGCGATCAGAATCATCAGACTGGGCTCTCTGTGCTCCCTGTCTCTCAGCTGCCCCGTTCCCAGTCTCAGGAACGACGCTCTCAGCAACCTCCTCGTGAGTCTCCTCCGTTGCACGTGTACCATCAGCAGGAGTCCTACCCCCGTCCTCTACCTAGAGGGGGTCTACCTCTACCTCGTCCAGTTGCAGGTAGGGCTCTAGTCTGAACCATCTGCAGAGGACGTAAACCTAACTCAAAAGGCTATATATATGGATATGTATAGATATATATCAAATCAATCACAACATAATATCTATATATATCTATACTATCGAGATCTTCAGAGGGGCGATGGCTCACGTACACGATATCCTAAAACATTTGTACTCATTTCAAAACCAAAACCTTTTGAAAAGTCAGACCCCTTTCGGGTTCTGTTTATTTATCTATTCGACCTTTATCGCAGATTGCAAGTGCCATTGTTGTCAACCTGGCTCTGATACGAACTTTGTAACACCCCGAATCCGTAGGACTCGAGGCGCTACTAGGCTAGGATCTCACAATGGATCCCGACCCTAGCCTGACAACAAGTTCACTGGATCTTACAACAAGGCACACATAGATTAAAACAAAACATAAAACTGATATATATATATATATATATATATATATATATATATATATATATATATATATATATATATATATATATATATACATACATATCAAAAGGTAATACAGAGTAACCGCTGAGTACAAAATCAAAAATATATATCTGTACATCATAAATATCCCATATCCCACGATAACGCCCAGTGTACTGAGCCCTCAGCGGATCACCCCTCTGGATCACTCTGCAGCTTTCCTAACCTGCAAAGGATCTACAACACGGTATAAAACCGTTAGCTAACCATACACATATATATAGAAGATGCTAGAGCACAAACACACTTCAGAAATGATAACATATAAACATTTTGTCACACATTTACCCAGTTAATTATCTTTAATTAGTCCAACACTCAAATAGTATATATATATATATATATATATATATATATATATATATATATATATATATATATATATATATATATATATATATATATATATATCTGCATATGAATATATGTGACACGAGGAATATATATAAAATCCTCGCCTCTGAGTACTATAGCTAGCTGGAGTGGTATAAGCGCACCTTTCCGTATACCATAAGGAGTGGTCAGTGCCCTTCCCGTATACCAGATCTAACCAGACTACAGAGAACTTCCCAAACTCCACTACGGGATGAAAGGTAAGTTGTCACAACCACTACAATGGGTGGTCAATATATCATAGGTCGGTAATAAACCATATCGCATGCTATAAAGCATATAACAAACACCACTCATGCATACATCCAATATAAGGATGATAGCTAAGTAAGTCCTATGGACTTACCTCAACCTCTGAAGTAGTTTCAACCACGATCAACCCTCAAAACACGGTCCACTCCAAACTGGAGGACAACACTGCCTAATAACAAGGCATAACAAGATATCAAATTCTATCCATCAAAGGGGTCACACCTACACCCAAGGGATCCATAAGGATCATATCCTAACTCATAAACCTCAAAGCCATAACCGGCATAAACGGTATCATACTCATCATCATTCTAATCTCATACATGTACCTAGCATGCTACTAACCCGCTCATACTAGGAAAGGAAAGGATCTTACTACTCTAAATAGATCTTGTACAAGACGCACCTGCAGAACGGAAAGACGCAGGGGCGGAACAAGGTAAACCACAGGCGCGGCAAGGCTCAGCCGTAGGCGCGGTGACAGTGGCCGTAGGCAACGTAGGCACGGCGCAGGCGCTGTGACACGGCTCCCGCAGGGGCGGCGGCTTCCAGGCGCGGGGGCGGTGACAGTGCAGAAAGTGACCCCGCGGTTCCTCTTCGGCTCTTCACATGATTAATTCACGTCTTCTCAAATCCAAAGTCACACACATACATATACATACACATTCCAACATCAATCTACATTCAATTCATCTAATCCTAAGCTAAGGCATGGAATCAAGGAAGAAGAAAGAAAGAAGAAGAAACAAAGAGCTCACCTCTACAAGGAAGAGATCCACAACCACGAGCTCAGCTGGCTTCCAAGCTCAGCAGCAACATCTATCATCATCATCAACCACAACAACACACAACTCTCTTGCAAACTCAAGAAAACTCACACAAGATCAAGAAGGAGAGAAGGAGAAGCAAGAAGGACGTGAATTGGCTGGGAAAGGAAGTGAAACCCTTGATCACGAGCCAAGGACAAGGCTTAAGAAGGAAGGAAGAAAAGAGTAAAGCACAAGTCAAAGGTCAACAAAGCCGGTTGCAGCCGCAAGAAACCGCAGGGGCGGTTCCCTGAGCCGCAGGGGCGGATACTGGACGAGCCGCTGGGGCGGCTCCACGAACATGTGGGGGCGGCTAAGGCCAAAACTAGCTCCAAAGACTAAGGCTCTTACAGTTCCAAGGTTGACAGAGATATGTTTATGCCTTGGATTATGATGGATTAGATTGCGTTTTGAATTGGCTTTGAATTGCTTGAAATCCTAATGGTTCGCTTGTACTTGAATCTAGATTAGAACCTTATAAACTAGCAACCTAAGATGATCTTGAGACTTACCCGGTAATAAGTAGTTAGGATTGAAACTAGATGATCTTGAGACTTACCCGGTAATAGACCATTAGCCTAGAAACGTCATCCTTGTTGCTTTTCTACCATATATCCTTATGAGTCCTCCTGAGTCCATATGCCATAAACAATGACCTTAAACCCTTGGAATCCATTTTTTTTCCTTTTAATTTGATTATCTTTTATTTGTTTTGCTTTTATAAACTGTTTTCGGTCGAAGGTGACATTCGATTGCGAATAACCAAATTCGCCAAAAACATTTGATTCTCTTTCCCTTATCTTTTCCAACCCCCTATCTTTATGTGAGATCTATCCTATCTTTAATCATAGCTGCAAATTAATCCTCTCAGTCCTTGTGTTCGACCCTGGAATACATGTCTTATTTCGTACGATCCATACACTGTGTGTTCGTTGCTATTTAGGGGAATTATTTACAGGTTATAAATATTAAAACTATCCCTTCCTAGTTTTGCTATCCTGTGAGTTTCTATCATTATTGATAGGGATTTCTAGGTGTGTAAAACCAGCGAACACAAACTTATGAGATATTTGGTTTTTCACCAAGCCATCTATTTAACACGTCTCGTTCTTAACCAACCCAATCCGACAACTTTGTTAATTGATTTCACCATATTCCTGGGTATTTTGTTAACAAAAATCGGATATTTCACCTTTTGATATTCCAAAAACAAAAGGCAAAAACTCTTCAACAAAACAGATTTGTTTACAAAAGTATTTCCTCTCTTATCAAAAGTTGCACAGAGTTTCAAAAATAGAAACCAAAAACAAAAACACAAACTGAAAAGACGTCTGACAAACTGGTTCATCCGAAAATTCATATTTTTACAAAAGGTCAAAAGACAAAAAGCAAGTAGTATCTGCCGTTTAAACAATCCATCCATATCCTATTCTCCATTTTCTTACATACGTTGCAAATTATCTCTTGTTTATTTGTGTGGAATCGGTTCAGTTTTGTTGAATTTTCCTTTCTTGCTTAACCGCCAAATGGCTTCCCAAAAGTAGAACCCTTACGCACTTGAACTTGAGTAACGTTGGCTTAACTTATCACCTTGCTTATTCGGTTTCTTGCAATTGTGTGTGTTTATTTGGAATCATGACTAACGTTGAAATGGAAACCTCTCAGGATTCTCGTGATCAACAAGAGCTTAATGCCTCCTTATCCGAAGAAAATACCTCTCTTCGGCAAGAATTAGAAGCTTTGTAGGCACAACTTTTGACCCTTACGACCTCCCAACGTCCCACCCCAACAAATCCAAACGGCCCCTTGGTCGATGCTTCCACGTCCGATGCCCGTCTTAATAGAAAAGGTCTTTTGGGAGCCAAACCGTTTAACGGTCAAAAGCTTACCTCCGTCATCGAAAGCCAACATCTATTATAACATGACGACAATGAGTACCTTGAAGAGGACGAGAACAACCTTGACCCTTCTCCAGATGATTTGCTTTATGTAGATACGGGGAACCGGAACAAGCGTTATGAGTACCACTGAAAATGGTATGGCCCTCCCCCATCTCCATCTAGTGCACCTCGTAATGGCCGTCCCACCCGGAAGATCCCCGGTACAATAATCAACAAAACAATCTCCCTCAATGTCTCGATAATGATCGGTTTGGACAACGCCGCTAACGGCTTAGCCGTCAACCAATATACCATGACTTTGATGAATATGACGAGTGAGATGATTTTTATGAGTTCTCCGACGATGATACTGACTTGGACCGGGTGGCACATGTCCATCCATGGAACCCGTTTGAGAACCTTATGAGAACCAAGACCGAGGAGAAGAATGGTTGCCTCCTCCTAACCCGCCAAGGCATGCATAACCCGTCCATGGGCGCCAACGACCTCAAGGTGGCCACGGACGAGCCCATCTTGATGATGCTTACATGTCACCGCTCTCACAGAGCCCTACAAAGCTCATAGGGAAGGTAAGGTTAAATTTCCAATATTTTATGGTGAATATGATCCTGTGCTTTTCTTGATTGGGCACATGATATGAAGAGGGATTTGAAGCATTGCCATTATGAGGACTATGAGAAGATCGAAGCGGCAACCTTGTATTTTGAAGGTAATGCCAAGTCTTGGTGGAACCGGTACGATAACAACCGTGAGAACCAAGGATGGGCACCGGTTGCGACGTTTGATCAGTTGATCTACGTCATGACAAAGAAGTATGTTAAAAAATGATATGCGATTGCAATTGCCAAGCTCCAACAAGGCAATATTACTCCGGTGGCTTACTTGGCCAAACTCGAGGACATGCACATGAAGGCCGGAATCTCGGCCTCCGCCGCCACCCTTCACGTCAAGTTCCTGAGTGGGCTTAATCCGTCAATCCGGCGCCCGCTTGATATTTTTCCATACAAAAACTTGGGAGCATCATGTCATGCGGTCATGAAGCTTCACAAGCAACAACTAGAGACGCCTTGGTATTCAAGGTATAAGTCTTCTTCTAGTCAATACGCTTATACTACTAACACCCGTGCTCAAGATGTGTCTACTTCTCAAGATTCAGGTACCACCAAAGGAGTCCAACAGATGGTTCAACCCACCCGGTGTGGCCCTGTTGGTCCGGCACAAGAGCATCCCGCCCGTATCCCTAAAGGACCTCCACTTGCAGCACACCCAAGAGAGCCCGTGTGTTACAAGTGTAGCGGTTTTGGCCACATCCAACGTGATTTCCCGAACACCAAGCGTGTGTTGTTTGCCAACCCATCATATGAAGATGACGAAGATGAAGAAGACGACGATATCATCATAGCGGTGTGGCCCTGTTGCTCCGGCACAAGAGCATCCCACCCGTATCCCTAAAGGACCTCCACCGGCAGCACGCCCAAGAGAGCCCGTGTGTTACAAGTGTAGCGGTTTTGGCCACATCCAACGTGATTTCCCGAACACCAAGCGTGTGTTGTTTGCCAACCCATCATATGAAGATGACGAAGATGAAGAAGACGACGATATCATCATAGCGGTGTGGCCCTATTGCTCCGGCACAAGAGCATCCCGCCCGTATCCCTAAAGGACCTCCACCGGTAGCACGCCCAAGAGAGCCCGTGTGTTACAAGTGTAGCGATTTTGGCCACATCCAACGTGATTTCCCAAACACCAAGCGTGTGTTGTTTGCCAACCCATCATATGAAGATGACGAAGATGAAGAAGACGACGATATCATCATAGAGGATGACCAAGACACCAACCCCAACTACAGAATGAAGTCATGCGACGAACAAATTGCTTGTATCCTGGCACGCCTCAGTAAGTTGACCCTTGTGTCTCGTCGTATTTTGGCTATTAAAGAGTTTATTTCTATTATTCAACATGAGAATCTCTTCCACTCTCGTTGCTTGGTCAATAATACTAGCCTTTCTCTCATTGTTGACGGGGATTATTGTTGTAATATCATCAACGAAAAATTGGTAAAACACTTTAAGTTGCCTATAACTCCCACCCAACACCTTATGGACTCCAATGGATTTCCAATAAGGCGTGTGACACCGTCACACGACAAGCTTGGGTGACGTTTTCTATTAACCCCTATGTTGATAAGATCTTTTGCGATGTTATCAAGACGGATGCCAAACATGTATTATTAGGACGACCATGGCAATTCAATCGTCAACGTTATATGATGGTTATCTTAATCGGAACATGTTCCAATATAATGGAAAACGGGTCACACTCTTGCCTATGAATCCGCGCGAAATTTTAATTGATTATGCAGTATGGAAGAGGGAACAAGCCATAGATGAGACCGCTAAGGCACCGGCACCATCGGACCCTCCTAGGAGCTCTCCCGATGTTGTGAGTACTAGTACTTCCGGATCCCGGAACACCACCCCTCTTGTCCATGCTTTGGAGTCTCGAGGTAGTAAGAGTTTCATCGTTCCTACGAATACAACTTTGCCACCTCCGAAACCTATAATTAAAGGACGGTGTGAGCCGAGGATACTCTTGGCCCGACGACACTACTTGACACCGGTCATGGAAGGCAAGTTCCCATGTTTCTTGCTTGTCCCTTTTTTCTTATCTACTTCCCATGAATCTAGTAATATTCCGCACGAGGTGTCTTTGTTGTTTTCCGAATTTTAGGACGTCTTGACCGATCACCTACCACCCGACTTGCCACCAATCCGAGGAATTAAGAACCAAATCGATTTGGTGCACGACACGTCTTTGCCCAACTGTGCCTCTTACCGTGCAAGTCCGGAAGAGACAATGAAGCTACAACATCTAGTCCAAGAGCTCCTAGACAAGGGACATGTTCGTAAATCTCTATCACCATGCGGCGTGCCGTTCATTTTAGTGCCCAAGAAGGATGAATCTTGGCAGATGTGTGTCGATTACCAAGCCATCAACCAAATAACCGTCAAGTACCGTCATCCGATCCCGCATCTCGGTGACATGTTGGATGAGCTTCACGACGCCACAATCTTTTAAAAAATTGATCTATGGAGCGGTTACCACCAAACCAAATGGCCGAGGGTGACGAGTGGAAGAAGGCTTTCAAGACAAAGTATGGCTTATATGATTGGCTTGTCATGCCATTTGGACTCTCCAACGTCATGTATCTCATGAACCATGTCTTGCGTCGGTTTTTGGGTATATTTATCGTAGTTTTTTTTAATAATTTTTTAATATTTAATAAGTCTTTGGATGAACACATCGGGCACCTTCGCCAAGTGCTTGAGTGACTTAGACAAGAGCAACTGTATGTGAATTTTGATAAATGTGTCTTTTGCTTGGACACCACGATTTTTCTTGGCTATGTCGTGTCTAAAGACGGACTCCGAGTAGAGGAATCTAATGTTCGCGCTATTCGGGAGTGGGCTACACCTAGTACGACGACCATAGTCAGCGCCTTTTTCAGCTTGGATGGTTTCTATCGATGTTTTGTCAAAGACTTTAGCTCGATAGCAGCACCGCCACATGAGCTTACTAACAAGGGTGTCATGTTTGCGTGGCGTGATACCCATGCTCGAGCGTTTGATGCGCTCAAAGACCGCCTTTGTAATGCACCATTACTCCAACTCCCAAACTTTTCGAAAACCTTCGAGGCGGAGTGTAATGCATCGAATGTGAGCATTGGAGGGTTTCTCTTACTAGAGAATCGGCCAATTGCCTACTTTAGTGAAAAGCATTACGGTCATTCACCCAACTAACCCAATTATGACAAGGAACTATATTATTTAGTTCGTTGTCTAAGGACATGGCAACACTACTTGTGGCCGAAGGAGTTCGCTATTCATTCGGATCGCGCGGCTTTTTCATATCTCACAAGTCAAACGATCTAAGTCGGCACCATGCAAGTTGGGTAGAGTTTTTTGAGACCTTCCCTTATGTCATTCGGCATAAGAAAGGCAAAGAGAATGTGGTAGCCAATGCCCTTTCTCGCCGATATATCCTTCTTATGCATATGGATGCCAAGATCCTTGACTTTGCTCTTATCAAAGAGTTATATTCCACGGATATTGACTTCAAGGATATATTTGCACAAATGCCTTGAATTCCGAGAGCATGAGACTTTATTTATTAACGATGCTATTTATTACACGGGCAATCTTTGTATCGCACGTTCGTCTATACGCCATTTGTTGATAAAGGAAGCACATGGGGGTCGTGGTCACTTCGGTGCTACCAAGACTCTCGCCGCTCTCAAGAGCACTTTTTGGCCCCGAATGTGCAAGCATGTGACACGGTTTTGCAAAGGTTGCATCACACGTCACCATACAAAATCGCGCCAAGGTCCGGATGGATTGTATTCTTCTTTGCCTATACCAATGGGAGCTTGGGAGGATCTTTCTATGGACTTTGTTGTTTGCCTACCCGTGTCAAAACGAGGCAAAGACTCCATTTTTATGGTAGTCGGTCGTTTTTCAAAAATGGCTCACTTTATTGCATGTAAGAGCGGACAAAATGCTAGCGAAGTCGCTACATTACTCTATGACAATGTTGTGTGCTTACATGATATACCACGTTCTATCCTTAGTGATCGGGACATTAAGTTTGTTAGCCTTTTTGTGAACCTGGTGGGAAAAACTTGGGAACCAACTTGTTGTTCTCAGTAGCTATCATCCCCAAACCGATGGTCAAACGGAGGTGACCAATCGGACTCTCGGTGTTCTCCTTAGAGCAACCTTTAAGACCAACCCACGTAGTTGGGAGACTTACTTTCTATTGTGGAGTTTCGTATAACATGTATAGGCACTCGGCGAATAAGTTATCACCATTCGAAGTTGTCTACGACCTCAATCCACTCACCCCGATGGATTTCACTCCGGCCCGCTCAAAGACGGAGAACACATCACCGTTGAAAATCGAGTTGCTTTCATCATTGAGCTTCATGAGCGGACTAGATCACAACTCCAACGTCGTGCCGCCCAACTTGTCGGACAACACAACAAGGGAAGCCGCGACATCTTTTTCGAGCCCCCTGATCTTGTTTGGATCCACCTAAGGAAGGAGTGTTTTCCATCTCGCCGCAAAAGGCAAGCTCTCGGACCGTGGTGACAGCCCATTCTACATCATATCCCTCCATGGGCCAAAAGCATACAAGTTAGAGCTTCCGGATTCCTACGACGTGTACCCAACGTTCAATGTCAAGGACCTTGCCCCTTATGTTGAGCCCCTCTTTGACGACAGTGAAACGGGGACGTTTTACATCTAAAATGGGGTGGGGAGACTGATGTACCCTTGACTACCATGACCATAGATGAGGAGGACGAGGCTTTGCTGGTTCGCTCCAATGGACAACTCACTCGTTCCCGAGCCAAATACATCGTCCAAGCTACCGACTCTATCATTACTTGCACCATTACGTCTCTCAGACCCGTTAGCGGCGTGCCATGTCTCCACTCCGCCATGGCATAGGCTACCGGCTATGTCCACGTTCACTATCGCCACACTTGGCCCCATTAGCAGCATGTCTCGTCTTCCCGACACCATGACATGAAGCTAGCACATTTTGACATATTTCCTCTATTTTTCATTTTTAAATAGAGATTTTTTATTTTCGGAACTTTAATTCCGGGATTTAAAGTTCCGACCTTTCATAGTTTAGACCTTTCATTTTGGAAGTTAACTCCGACTCTAAATTATGTCATTTATTTTCTGAACCTTGGTTTTCTTTTCAAACAAGTTGAAATGATTGAAACACTTCCCCAACCTATATATAAAGGATGCTTTGCCTCATTTGTAAAACATGTTCAATTTTAATCAAGTTATTTGAAGAAAAATCCTCTCTTGATTTTGGGCATCAATTCCTCTTCCATCCTCTCAAAGTACTTCCTTGAATCTAAGTCTTTGATCCAAGAACTCACATTCGAGGATTCTTCTCAAGAATCAACCATCAAATCCACTTCAAACGGCTTGTTCGATCTCCCTAGATCGAATCAAACCTTCGCTTCCGCATCCATGTCAATCACTTCCGCCTACCAAGTTCTATCCAAGTTACAACTTGAACATAAAAAATGAGTAGTTGAAGCTCTAACTTGATCTAGATCCGGAGTTCGTCCTTAAATGTATCCAAGGACGCATCACCGCTTCATCTCTACTTTTCAAACGTCAACTCTTAGGGTAGGGAGTAGGAACCTCTAAGATCCGTTAGATTAAATAATGAACGTTCATGATGGAAGATACATAATAAGGTTAAATAGGAGAGTTTCATATGATTTTTACAATTTAATTAATTAGCCATTAATATATCTTTAGAAAAGGAAAGTCAATATCATATTTTTGGCTTAAAAAAATTAACGCTCATTAAAGTAATGTAAAAATATATTATGCCAGTCGTTAAAAATATAATATATCAGCCGTTAAATTTTATCTTGGTCGTTAAAATATAGTATATCAGTCGTTAATTTTTTTTTTGTCGTTAAAATATAGTATACTAGTCGTTAAATTTTATTTGTTCGTTAAAATATAGAATATCAGTCGTTAAATTTGGTCGTTAAATTTTATGTTGGTTTTGGTCGTTAAAATTGGTCGTTAAATTTTATGTTGGTTAAATTTGTTAGGATTGGTCGTTAAATTTTTTTTTGGTCGTTAAATTTGGTCGTTAAATTTTGGTCGTTAAAATTGATCGTTAATTTATTATTTTTGGTCGTTAAAATTTGTCGTTAAATTTGATGGTTAAATTTTGATCGTTAAAATTGATCGTTAAATTTATGTTGGTTATTATTGTTAGAATTGGTCGTTAATTTTTTATTTTTTTTATAAATTTATTTTTCAACTTTTAAATCTACTATAGGATGTCAATGATTTTAATTTAATTTAATAACTTTATTTGTCAACTTTAAAACACTATTATAGGAAGTCAATGATCTTAATTAATTCTATCAAAAAATTACCATTTATTTAGATTAATCACGAACGTCCATCTAAATCAATCTAACGGATATTAAGAGTTCCTACTCCCTACCCTAAGAGAGGTTCCTACATGATCCTATCCCTATATATATATATATATAACTGATACCAATCCATTACGGTTTCGACTATATATTAAAACTACAAACTATACTTTGGACTTAACTTTATATGTATTAAACCTAGACACATTTGCCACATAAAATATATATCTTATAAATATTCTTACATTCTCCCACTTGGCATATGTGTCAACTTAATGGTATAATATTTATAAATGCGGAAACTTATATAAGCCCATATAATATCAATAATCCCTAATTGAATAAAAAATGATTGGATAATGGCGGTCACAAGTCATTGAGCGACATGAATCCTTCCAAGTATCACAAATCAATCCAAACTCAATATTACTTTAAATTTGAGATTTACTATAAGTCTCAAAATAACATGTCATAAGAAAACAATAATTGCATACAAATACGATAATGATGACAAGTATTGTAAAGTAAAAACATATCAATAAGTGAATTCATAGTGTTATAACTTGATGAGTGAAATATAATCATAATAGCAATGTCATATCTATGACACTCATATGTTATACATGGCCATTGAACGCTTTAGGTGGTAAACCCTTAGCTAACGGATCTGCAACCATCATGTCTGTTCTAATATGCTCAAAAAACACCTTAGTGCATCATGTCCATAATAGCAAGGTCTTGTGCACTTCCTTCAACGACAAATGTTATACTCTCCGTTCTCCAAAGACTTACTCGCTCTCCTTTCCCTTGAAGATCTCGTTGTTTACGGATCTACTTGTTGTACTTTAGTGTTTTTCTTTGATATTTCTTTTATTCTCACTCTTTATGACGGTTTGTCTGTCTGCCAATTTATTTTGGTCTTTCGATCCATTAAACGGTGTCATCTAGTGCATCAAACTAATTTACTTTATAAAAAATATATTATACTTTTTACATTGTAATAGAGAAAACCCCCTTCTTCAATTAACATAGAAAAACCCATTAACGCATACCACAAACTCTCTTATTCTACATTTGTTCTTGATCCTTATTCCAAAGAGATATAGTTGGAATCAAACTGATAAATACATGGTTATATCGTGCTATAATCGAAATTTTAAAACCAAAATTGATTTATTTGCAAACGACTCTCAAGATGAAGGCTCTAGAATGCCTTGTGGTTGTAACACCCCGAATCCGCGGGACTCGAGGTGCTACCAGGCTAGGATCTCACAATGGATCCTGACCCTAGCCTGACAACAATTTCACCGATCTTACAACAAGGCACAAACAGATTAAAACCAAAACATAAAACTGATATATAAACATGTCAAAAGGTTTATACAACTACTGAGTACAACAAAACATATCATATATATATACATATCCAAAATACCCATCCACGAGTATAACCCCAGTGTACGGAGCCCTCAGCAGATCGCCCCGTCTGGATCACTCTGCAGTGTCCTAACCTGCAAAGTCTACAACACGGCATTACACCGTTAGCTAACCAAACACATACAAAGGAAGATGCTAGAGCACATGCACACGTCAGAACTTAAACATATAAACCTGTTGTCACACATTTACCCATTTTATTATCTTATAATAATAGTCCGGCGCATACATCGTATAAATAATAACTCAATATGAACGTATGTGACACGAGGAATATAACCCTCGCCTCTCGGGAATGGTGCCAGTTGGAATGGGATCCGGTCCCACCTCCCGTGTACCCTATGGGAGTGGTGCAGGTGGCCGGCCCACTGAGCCATACAGGCCTGCCCGAAGAGAACCTCCAGACTCCCAGCGGGATGAATGGACAAGTTGTCACGGCCCTACAATAATTAGTCAATAGACCATAGGTCGGTAATACAATATATCATACGGGCTATAAAGCATAACATCCACCACTCAGGCACACATCCAATATATGGAGGGCAGCTAAGTAAGTCCTATGGACTTACCTCAACCTCGGGAGTCACAGACTCAGAATACTCGGCTCCACTTTGGAGATCAACTCAACCTAAACAAGGTATAACGCATACATCATATACATATCCATACAAGGGGTCACACCTAGACCCAAGGGATCCATACGGATCATATTCCAACTCGTAATCCTCAAGGCTGTAACCGGCATAACAGTTCCGTACTCAACTCATTCTAACCTCAACTCGCACCTAGCATGCTACTAACACTCATACTAGGAAGGAAAAGGATCTACCTAGCCTTAGGTAGATCCGGGACAAAACGCACCTGCGGGTCACAAGGGACGCAGGGGCGAAAGCAGGTGGCCGCGGGCACGGCGGGATGTGGCCGCGGGGGCGGTGACACGGAACGTGGGCGGCCGCTGGCGCCTGGACAATGTCGCCGCGGGGGCGGTGACTCACGGCCGCGGGGGCGGCGACTGCGCAGAGCGTGATTCTGCGTTTCTCCTCGGTCCTTCACGTGATCAATTCCCGTCTTCTCTCATCCAAAGCCAATCCCAAACACATACATACACATACCAGCATCAAAACGTGCCTAGGCAATCATCTAATCCTAAGCTATGAAGGAAGGCAAGAAAGAAAGAAGAGAGGAGAAGAAACCTTACCACACTTGTGGTCTAAGGTTGTAGGAGAGCTCAACTGCTACCAAGGCTGGCTTCCAAGCCCAACATATCAAAAGCCACAGCTTACACAAGCACTACACACTTCCAACTCTCACAAACTCTTTCAAGCTAGAACAAGATCAAAGGGGAACAAAGGGAAGCAAGGATGCGTGGAGAGAATCTGGAGCAAGAGGATGAAGAAACCCTTGATCAGCCAAAGGTAAGAATGGGTGAAGTAAAGGGTAAAGCAAGGTCAACAAAGGTCAACAAAAATGGTTGCAGCCGCCGGAAACCGCAGGGGCTGTCCAAGCAGCCACAGGGGCGGCGCCACTCACCGCGGGGGCGGCAAGACCAACCTCGGCCAAAGCTAATCTCGGCCAAGGTCCGGTCTCGGCCCGAAAGACTACGGCTCTTACATCTCTCCCCCTAAAAACAAGTTTCATCCCGAAACTTGCATAAACCTCGAAAGCACATAACCTCAAAACCCGGGATACACTCTCTATCATAGAGGTATCATAACACATACCTGGCCTCAACCATACACTATAACCTCAACACGGGCGTGGAGAAACATCATCTCCCGCAAAAGATCACAATCCTATCCGGGGCATAGAGAGAAGCGTCTCTAGCCAAACCAACATCGGGGCATGGAGAAGATATCTCCATCCAATCCTACATATCTCGAGATAGCATGGAGGTAAGAACCATCTCCAGCTATACCTATCGGTCGTACTAGCAAAACAGGATCTGTAACAGATCATACACACATCACAGCTAGCACGAAATAAACACAGTATGACATATAAGCACATAAACACATAAGCATATAACACTCACCGAGGTAATACTAAGATCTACCCGGCGATCCCACTGGTACCTCTATCCCAGCATAAAACTCTGGATAGTTGCTCTGGATACTATCCTCAGTCTCCCAAGTAGCCTCCTCAGGTCCACGTCTCGACCACTGTATCCTCAACATAGGAATGTCCTTCGAACGCAGGCGTCTCATACCTCGCTCTAGGACTACAATAGGATGCTCAGCAAACGTGTGGTCCGGCTCAACCACCAAATCATCATAACTCACAATGTGTCTCAGGTCTGGTATATACTCCCTCAGCTGAGACACGTGGAACACAGGGTGAACACCCTCTAATCTCGGAGGCAAAGCCAATCTATAGGCTGCACTCCCAACCCGATCCAAAATCTCGAATGGTCCGACATATCGGGGGCTCAACTTCCCCTTAATGCCGAATCTCCTCACACCTCGTGTCGGGGACACTCTCAGCCACACATGGGCTCCAACTCGGAACTCTAGAGGTCTGCACCTCCTATCTGCATACGACTTCTGACGGCTCTGAGCCATCAGCAGTCGCTCTCTAATCAGGGCTACTCGGGCCATATCATCCTGAATCTGATCAGCGGCTATACCGCTGACACTACTCTGCTCATCCCAGCATAACGGAGTCCGACATCTCTGTCCATACAGTGCCTCATATGGGGTCATCCCAATAGATGCATGCCAGCTGTTGTTGTATGAGAACTCAACTAGTGGGAGGTGATCCGTCCACACTTGTCCCCAATCCAACACACAAGCTTGAATCATATCCTCCAGCGTCTGAATGGTCCTCTCTGACTGACCATCGGTCTGAGGATGAAACGCCGTCGTGAAATGTAAACTCGTCCCCAGGGCAGTCTGAATCTGCTGCCAAAACCTCGAGGTAAATCGCCCATCTCTGTCAGAGACGATCGTCCTCGGCACCCCATGGAGTCTCACTATCTGCCTAGTGTACTCCTCAACCAGTCTGCTCACCGGCCACGTCTCCCTGATCGGAACAAAACGTGCCGTCTTCGTCAATCTGTCCACAATGACCCAGATAGCATCATAACCCCGGCTCAATCTCAATCCGGTCACAAAATCCATGGTGACGTCTTCCCACTTCCTCTATGGAACAGGAAGTGGATGAAGCTCACCCCCAGGTCTGAAATGCTCGATCTTGACCTGCTGACAGGTCGCACACTGTGCCACAAATCTGGCCACATCGGGCTTCAGCCCACCCCACCAGTATATACGTCTCAAATCCTGATACATCTTACTCGTACCTTGATGTATCGAGTAAGGTGTACAGTGAGCCTCCTGTAGAATCCTCTGACGTAAATCTGCGTCAGCAGGTACACAGACGCGACCTCAGCGTCTCAACACTCCATCTCCCCCCAGAAGGAACTGTGGTGCCTCATCTCGAGACATCCTCTCCCGTATCCTCAGCAACATCGGGCAGGTCTCCTGCTTCTGTTGGATCTCCCCCAACAGATCAGGTAGAACCTCTAAGATACTCAGTCGGGCATCCTCATCAGGAAACTGGATGTCCAACTCTAACCATCTCAGGTCTCTCTGCAGCTGAGACTGTACTGTCAATCTCGCGATCGCCTGCTCTCGAGGCGTCTTCCGGCTCAGGGCGTCAGCGACAACGTTCGCCTTCCTTGGATGATACAGAATCTCCAAGTCAAAATCCTTAATCAGCTCGAGCCACCTACGTTGGAGGTTATTCAAATCCCGCTGCGTAAAAATATACTTCAAACTCTGATGGTCGGTGAAGATCTGGCATGTGGCACCATACCGGTAATGTCTCCAAATCTTCAGTGCATGAATTACCGCGGCCAACTCCAGATCATGAGTTGGGTAGTTCTCCTCATACGTCTTCAGCTGTCGAGACGCATAAGCAATCACTTTGCCCCGCTGCATCAACACACATCCTAAGCCAAGCTTGGATGCATCACTGTAAACCACGAAGTCAACTGTACCCTCTGGTTGTGCCAAAACAGGAGCAGACGTCGAGCGTCTCTTCAGCTCCTCAAAACTCCGCATACAATGCTCAGACCACACAAATCTGGTAGTCTTCCTCAGCAAACTCATCAGTGGACGGGCAATCACGGAAAATCCCTCCACAAAGCGTCTGTAATTACCGGCTAGGCCAAGGAAGCTACGTACCTCCTTGACGTTCGTCGGTGTCATCCATGCCGCTACTGCCTCAATCTTCGCCGGATCAACCTTGATCCCCTCGGCGGAAACAATATGACCCATGAATGCTACCTCTGGCATCCCAAACTCGCACTTAGAGAACTTCGCATAAAGTTCTCTATTCCGCAAAACCTGTAGTACCGTCCTCAAATGTCCTGCACGCTCCTCTCTGCTGCGAGAGTACACCAGGATGTCATCTATAAAGACCACCATAAACTGATCCAGGAAGTCGATGAAGATGTTGTTCATCAACTCCATGATAACTGTCGGGGCATTCGTGAGCCCGAATGGCATCACTACAAACTCGTAGTATCCATAACGGGTCCGAAATGCCGTCCTGTGCACATCCTACTCTCTCACCCTCAGCTGGTGATATCCTGAGCGCAGGTCTATCCTGGAGAACACTGAAGCTCCCTGTAACTGATCCAATAAATCATCAATGCGCGGCAACGGATACTTGTTCTTGATGGTCACCTTATTCAGCTCTCGGTAATCTATGCATAACCTCAACGATCCGTCCTTCTTCAGTACGAAGAGGACCGGTGCCCCCCATGGGGATACGCTAGGGCGAATGAAGCCCTTCTCAGCCAACTCCTCGAGTTGCTTCTTCAGCTCTAACATCTCGACAAGCGCCATCCGGTATGGGGCCTTCGAGATCGGTCTCGTACCCGGCTCTAAATCAATCCCAAAAGTCCACACTCCTCTGAGGTGGCAAACTGGACGGCTCAGCAAACACATCCACAAACTCATCAACCACTGGGATATCCTCTAAGGCTGGACTCTCCCCCTCCTTCATGGCGTAACACCAGAAGGCCTCACAACCCTGGGCAATCAACCTAGCTGCCTGTATAGCACTGATAACCATGCCTACCTTCCCGAGGTCCCAACCTCGGAAAACCGCTAACTGACCAGACTCGGTAGAGAGGGTGACAGTCCTCCTACCCACATCTAAAACCGTAGAATGCCTATCCATCCAATCCATACCAAGGATGACTTCCTCATGCTCCAGCGGCATGACAAAGAAGTCAACTAAAAGCACATGGGTCCCTACAGAAATGGGACAGTCATGGATCTCACGGGTACCTCTGACCCTACCCTCATTGGGTAGCCCTATAATAAAGGGCATCCCCTCTACAGTGTCTAGACCTAGATGCTCAACACAAGCAACAGATATGAATGAGTGCGTAGCACCCGTGTCAAACAAAACACGAACAGGTAAGCCATAAATCAGAATGGTACCTGTAGCAGTAGGTGCATCCGGCTCCTCTGTACTCCTCAGCTCAAAAACTCGGCCCTAAGGGCCACGGGTGTCAGTGGTGCTCCCACCACGACCTCTACCTCTGCTCGGCCCAGGAGCAGATCTTTGAGCCGTCTGACGATCTGGGACCTTCTGTTGTCCCTATGTCTGCTGCTGTTGAGGTGGCCTCTGTCCACCCCCAACTCCACCAGCATGTGAAGAACCCTGCTATGAAGAAGCTCCGCCCTAATGGCAGAACACTGCTCTGTGACCTCGCCCACCACACGTGAAGCAAGTCACCGGCTGTCTCGGGCACTCTGGCCTAATATGTCCTTGCTCTCCACAGTTATAGCACTGTCGAGCTCTACCAGTAGCTGGTGTAGGCGAAGGTTGACTCTGGCGACTCTGACCTCGCCCTGACCCAGCAGCTCCAGCCGTACCGCTAGTTTGCCCGGTACGTTGCCTCTTCTCAGACCCCCCGGTCTGAGAAGCTCTCCTCTGACTGACTCGCTCACGCTCATAGTCAGCGGCTCGATCCTGGTAGTCCATCAGGGACTCACAATGAAATCCCGCCATATAAGCCCGGGTGGCATCCTCAGCCGTCGGGAAAACATATACACATGCTGATCAGCAGGAGGTGCAACTGGTCCTAACAGTGCCAGCTCCTCCTGAAACCTCCGGATGGCCTCAGAAACTGGCACATCCTCGAACCCGGCCTCCACAAAATCCCTCAGTCTCTCCTTCCTCAGCGAGGCAGGGCAGAAACGCTCTCGGATCATAGACCTCATCTACTCATAACTGGTGACCTGACCTCGTACGGATCTCCACCAGTGTTGCGCTAACTCCTTGAACAAGCTCTGCACTAACCCAACCTGTCTATCAGCTGGACATCTAATAGACTCCAGAGCCGAGTCTACGTGTCCTATCCACAGCTCTACCTCCAACCCCACCTTCCTAGAGAAAGGGGGTACTCCCATCTGATGGAAAGCCTTCAACCAACTATGTGGTCGAGGCCCTCTATACTCCTCCTGTACTCGAACGACCTCAGCAACAGGTGCCGGTGCAGCTCGCATCTGTGTAACGGTGTGGGACCTCTCAGATGGCCCCTCCTGCGCTGGCAGATCCGGGGCACGTCTACCTGCCCTAGCAGCCTCCTCAACCCGCCGGATGTAATCACGGAAGGCTGGTCCCTCCATGGAGACACGGTCCGAGTCTGCTGACTGGACTCGCTGTGGACCCTGTCCCCCAGTTGTGCCTTCCCCCATCTCAGGGGCGGCACTCTCAGCAATCTCTGCCTTAACGTCCTCTGCTGCACGCAGCTCAACAGCAGGGATCCTACCCCGTCCTCTACCTAACGGAGGTCTTCCTCTACCCCGTCCTGTTGCAGGTAAGGCTCTAGTCTGAACCATCTGCAGAGGACATAAACCCAACTCAGATGGCAATATATATGCCGTATGTATAGGTATATAACACATCATCACAGCAGATAGTATCTATCTATACATATATACCTATACTGTCGAGATCTTCAGAGGGGCGATGGCTCACGTACACGATATCCCAAAACGTTTTGTACTCATTTCAAAACCAAAACCTTTTGAAAAGTCAGACCCCTTTCGGGTTCTGTTTATTTATCTATTCGACCTTTATCGCAGATTACAAGTGCCATTGTTGTCAACCTGGCCTCTGATACCACCTTTGTAACACCGCGAATCCGCGGGACTCGAGGTGCTACCGGGCTAGGATCTCACAATGGATCCTGACCCTAGCCTGACAACAATTTCACCGATCTTACAACAAGGCACAAACAGATTAAAACCAAAACATAAAACTGATATATAAACATGTCAAAAGGTTTATACAACTGTTGAGTACAACAAAACATATCATATATATATACATATCCAAAATACCCATCCACGAGTATAACCCCAATGTACGGAGCCCTCAGCAGATCGCCCCGTCTGGATCACTCTGTAGTGTCCTAACCTGCAAAGTCTACAACACGGCATTACACCGTTAGCTAACCAAACACATACAAAGGAAGATGCTAGAGCACATGCACACGTCAGAACTTAAACATATAAACATGTTGTCACACATTTACCCATTTTATTATCTTATAATAATAGTCCGGCGCATACAACGTATAAATAATAACTCAATATGAACGTATGTGACACGAGGAATATAACCCTCGCCTCTCGGGAATGGTGCCAGCTGGAATGGGATCCGGTCCCACCTCCCGTGTACCCTATGGGAGTGGTGCAGGTGGCCAGCCCACTGAGCCATACGGGCCTCCCCGTAGAGAACCTCCAGACTCCCAGCGGGATGAATGGACAAGTTGTCACGGCCCTACAATGGGCAGTCAATAGACCATAGGTCGGTAATACAATATATCATACGGGCTATAAAGCATAACATCCACCACTCAGGCACACATCCAATATATGGAGGGCAACTAAGTAAGTCCTATGGACTTACCTCAACCTCGGGAGTCACATACTCAGAATACTCGGCTCCGCTCTGGAGATCAACTCAACCTAAACAAGGTATAACGCATACATCATATACATATCCATACAAGGGGTCACACCTAGACCCAAGGGATCCATACGGATCATATTCCAACTCGTAATCCTCAAGGCCGTAACCGGCATAACAGTTCCGTACTCAACTCATTCTAACCTCAACTCGCACCTAGCATGCTACTAACACTCATACTACGAAGGAAAAGGATCTACCTAGCCTTAGGTAGATCCGGAACAAAACGCACCTGCGGGTCACAAGGGACGCAGGGGCGAAAGCAGGTGGCCGCGGGCGCGGCGGGATGTGGCCGCGGGGGCGGTGACACGGAACGTGGGCGGCCGCTGGCGCAACGCTGGCGCCTGGACAATGTCGCCGCGGGGGCGGTGACTCACGGCCGCGGGGGCGGCGACTGCGCAGAGCGTGATTCTGCGTTTCTCCTCGGTCCTTCACGTGATCAATTCCCGTCTTCTCTCATCCAAAGCCAATCCCAAACACATACATACACATACCAGCATCAAAACGTGCCTAGGCAATCATCTAATCCTAAGCTATGAAGGAAGGCAAGAAAGAAAGAAGAGAGGAGAAGAAACCTTACCACACTTGTGGCCTAAGGCTGCAGGAGAGCTCAACTGCTACCAAGGCTGGCTTCCAAGCCCAGCATATCCAAAGCCACAGCTTACACAAGCACTACACACTTCCAACTCTCATAAACTCTTCCAAGCTAGAACAAGATCAAAGGGGAGCAAAGGGAAGCAAGGATGCGTTGAGAGAATCTGGAGCAAGAGGATGAAGAAACCCTTGATCAGCCAAAGGTAAGAATGGGTGAAGTAAAGGGTAAAGCAAGGTCAACAAAGGTCAACAAAAATGGCTGCAGCCGCCGGAAACCGCGGGGGCGGTCCAAGCAGCTGCAGGGGCGGCGCCACTCACCGCGGGGGCGGAAAGACCAACCTCGGCCAAAGCTAATCTCGTCCAAGGTCCGGTCTCGGCCCGAAAGACTACGGCTCTTACAGTGGTGTCTAAAACCAACCAATGGAATGGGATTTACGTTGTGGTCGAACCCGGTATTATTATTATTTTTTGATTCAGTGTCAACTTTTTGATGTTTTTAACAAAAGCAAAATGAAAAGGGAAACGTCCCCTCATTATGTCTACTCCACAAAATCTAACTTTAGGCTCAATCACAAATGCTCATGGACGTTAATTAACAAACCCCTAATTCATATTGAGATAATTAAGCACACCTTCAAACTATAAATTAGCTTAAGATTGTGTTTAGTTGTTCACATTATGAGGTTATTTTAGATTCCTTCTAGACCTACTTTTTCAAACATGTGTTTAGTTAGAGATTTATAAATTGGGTTAGAGTTATGTTATGGATTTGAGGAGGTTTCAAATGGGAATTTCCGAAATCTTTCCAGGGAAGATTTGAGGAGGTTTTACTTTTAAATCTAAAATTTGGTAAATTCATGCCCTTCTTCCTCCTTTTGCCCTTTGTAATCTCTTTGACTTGACTAGTGTAGTAAAGTTCCTCCTCAATTGATTCCATGGCTGCAAGAACTGAAGTATCGTTCTAAATTCGGATTGTTCGCTACACCAATTTGGATCTAGCGATTGACGAGGTTGAAGAAACGAGAACAATCAAACGATCCGATTTGCCTTAGATTTGAAGAGAAATTCATTCGCATAGATCTCTAAAGCAAACTACAAAGAAATTTGTTTCGATTCGATGTCATAGATCTGAAGTTTGTTTGGATTCAATTCAATGCCCTGGACAAATAAGCTTTTGTTTAGATGAAGAATTGAGTTTGTGTATGTGTGGAGATGGAAGATTAGGGATTTGATTTATTTCAATTCATGAAACCAAATGAACGAGGGATGCAGAAAGATGTGTCATTGTTGAAGGAAATGGTTGTTCTTGAAGATGTTGGACACTTTCTGCAACAGGAGAAACTTGATGATATCAGTAACCAGATTAAGAACTGAGATGAGTTTTCTTGCTCTTGCTCATTTCAATACTTCTATCATACTCATCAGACTGTTTGATTTCAATTTGTCTCATATCAAGCTGTGAAGAAGCCTAAACACGCAATGTATGACAATACTTTTTTTGTAAAAGACTAGCCCCAAAAATTCGATTTGTGAAATGTATGACAATATTGAGTTGCAAGAGGGGTATTTTGTCATTTAAAATAGTAGAAATCCCAATAAATCTATTCTTACTAAACACGCAATGTCATCCGTAACGGTGTTTTTATAAAAATTGAAACCTAAAAATAATATGAAAAAACATCTACATACCACAACTACAACTACGAATCTTTAAAAAAAAACGCGCCCTCATATTTGTACTTCTTGATAAAACATGATTCAATTTGTATAGAAGTTCAAAAGAATTATAAGAAGAGTTGTCAAGGGTCTAGTCTTTCACTCGTCACATAATTGTTTCCATTCATTTTGGAAGTGATAATTGTTTAAAGGTGGTATAAAAATATTCCACATGTACCACCACTGCAAATCAACAAACTAAAAAAAGAAAGGAAAAAAACTTGAAAGATTCAAACCCAAAAGTTTAGCTCCATAGCCCCCTTTTAAAACCTACTTTGTTTAGTTTAAGTCTTTCTTAATAGCTTATATTATAGAAAAGGAATTTAGAAGAGAAATACTTATTTTAATAAAGAATCCAAGCCCACATTTGTATCTCAAGTAACCCTCCACAACTTTTCCATATTGATATTGATTGCTCTATCAATGTATTGAATGTCTGTAATCTTTTATTGAATTTTAATTAAAAATGATTATTAATAAAACTCAAGTTGAGTTTACTCCGACATCCGACAAGTTCCAAACCAAATGGCATATTAGAGTATCTTTTTGAGGAATTTTCGTGTTTTCGATTCTATGAGTTGAATGACTTAGTGGTAAAGTGTTTTCTCAGAAGAAGATTCCGAAGGTTCGAGTGTGTTTGATTTAAAAAGTCGTAGTCGGACTATGGAACATGATAATATCGTATCTTGAATTCATGTTTAAATCCGCGTTGTTTAAATCCGCGCTGATTATTTTAAGCCCAATATATTTTTTCTTTAACGGTTTTTATCTTTTAGATATTTCCGTCCTACTAAAACTCACGCTCATGATTGTAATTTGTATCACAAAATATAGTGTAAAACCTTAACTTGACAGTGCTCTAGACGTAGTCACAAACTCCTCCTATCTCTTAAGTACTTTCAAATCCTAACCTAAATATTCATAATCCAATCCAAATCTAAGATTTTTGTCGAAATCAATTATATACTTGTTTGACCCTAAAGTTTAACGAATTTATTATTTGTAAAATAATAAATAAATAATGAATTTCTCCTCGAAGAAATTTGTTTTATATGTTGGGTTGTATATAAAATGTTTAAATGATGCCTTAAGTCTTTAAGGTGTGAAAAGAAAATAAAAAGAAAAAGAAATTTATTTAAGCAATATAAAAGTGGAGATTTGAAGAAAAAAAAAGGTTGTGTATGTTTTGCTTGCTAAATATCCTGCAAAGGAGCAAAAAGAAAAAAAGTAAAAGTATATATATTTTAAATAGATAATTAGGCAGTTATGGTAGTTATTGGTAGTTATCACTACAACTGCCTAATCCTATTTCTATCTAAACTCTATTCTGTTAAAAAAGGGGAGGGGAGAGACAGTAAAAAAAAAAGAGCAGAAGGGAAGGATTAAAAAAAAGAAACAAGGAGAAGAATTAAAGAGAGAGAATAAGAAGGAAGAAAAAAAAACACGTAAACTTTCTTCTCTTTGCAATCCTATTATCAAGGATTTTCATGTTAATTTTTTTCTCTCTCCTTTTCACAAATTACGTACACACTGCACACAATTAGTGTGAACCAATTACCAAATTCAATTACTCCTTTGCCTCAAAACTCTCCCCCACATTATCCATACAAATCAGGATGAAAAACTTGTTTGCGGATTTGAATGTTTTGTAGGATCTACCACAATTTGTGCATGGTCGGAGGTCTCAACTATCGCCAATACGATCGTATAGAAGTTGGATGAAACCGAAATAATTCTTTATTATCCTAAACTCGCGGTTGGTCGGAATTGATGGATTCCGCCGCTGCAAAATCCGCAATAGGCCGGAATTGATGGATTCCGCCGTTGCAAAACCCGCAGTTGGTTGGAATTGACGGATTCTGCCGCTGCAAAATCCGCAATAGGCCGGAATTGATGGATTCCGCCGTTGCAAAACCCGCAGTTGGTTGGAATTGATGGATTCCGCCGCTGCAAAATCCGCAATAGGCCGGAATTGATGGATTCTGCCGTTGCAAAACCCGCAGTTGGTTGGAATTGATGGATTCCACCGCTGCAACAACTCGCGGTTGATCGGAATTGTTGGATTTCACCGCTGCAAAGCCCGTAGTTGGTCGGAATTGATGGATTCCGCCGCTACAACCGAACCGTTTGGTTCATGTACGATAACGACGATCGAGACCGAAGTATGCACATGAAAAATTTTCTTAATAAGAGTATATACACAATTAGCAGGATGGCTTTAAAGTCCTCTACAAATCTTCTACACTTCCTCTGTGGTGACATGGACATAAAAAAAGAGGAATATAAAAGAAGAAAAAAAGAAAGACTCTAGAATGAATATAAAAACAAAAAAAAAATTTAATAAAAAAGGTTTATAAATAAATGATTTTGACGGTAAAGACTCCTAGCATTGAGGAGGTAATTAATTTGTTTCCTATTTAATAGGGACTATAATTAGAGATTTGATAATTAAAATCATATTAGATCTCCTCTTCTCTGGTACATAATCTTCAATGAGAAGGAAACCTTATATATTTCCCTTTCAATAATTCTTTTGTGGAGATGATTAAAAAAATGGTCAAAATCCAAACAAGTTGTCTCTTGAAAGCAAGATTATATTGAGTGTCAACATGATCGGCACTTCCTGTCGAATAAGGCATAAGTTAGAAAAGTACCACTCTCTGCCGCTGCATGACCGATGGATTCCGCCACTACAACCAAAACGTTCGGTTTCATTACGGTGGCAATCAAAAGTGGGCGAGTTAAAATTTATTCGCCGGTGTTGGTCGTGGTCCTCTAAACGCCCAGCTTCTTCTGTAAAAGACATAAAACATTTTCATGAAGAAGACAGAGAAGTGCAAGCACGCACAAAGAGAAAGAATGAATGAAAATGAACGTATCAGAGAAGAGCAAAAAAAAAAAGTCAAATACATTAATCTTTTTTAAAAAAAAGTCAAATGCACTTTGCCTATAATTCTCTTAAGGAGAAAATGTATAAGTTCCCTTACTTAAGAATTCTACAAGGTAAAGGAAAAAAGGAGGAAATATATTTACCTTTCTTTCCACAAATAACTGTTTTTCTAAATTAAATCAAATTGTTGTTTGGATTCAAATCCTAATTAATAGGAATTAACTAACCCATTAAATGGGTGATTAATTATGAGGGTTTTCTTACAAAAAAGAAATTAAAGGGGTGAGAAAGAACTTGAAATAAAAAAGGAGTTCTATTCATCTTTCAGAAACCTATCTGCAACATCATGTGTATGCAAATAAATCTATATAAACACCAAAATAATTCACTAAATAAAAGTGTTCATTATGTATGAACATAGTTTTGGGTTTATAATAAAATGACCATAAGTCCAAGGTCAAAGAACAAGTAAATATCTTGTTTAAATTCTTACAGAACTACGTAAGATTTGATTCCGTTAAAACGGATACGTAGGAAATTTGATACAAAAATAAATACGTATCGAATTCAATCGCAAATATATTTGACTTTCAAATAAAATTAAAATATAAAGTCATAATATAAAATTTCCGTTAAGAACTACGTCAAGACTTGACGCCTCTTAAATGGCTACGTAGGTAACTCGATTATAAAATTTATCGGGTACAGTCGCAAACCAAATTCAAATATTTCATCAAGAACTACGTAAGATTTGATTCCGTTAAAACGGATACGTAGGAAATTTGATACAAAACACGTATGTATTAAATCCAATCACAAACATATTTTGATTTTCAAATAAAATTAAAGTATAAAGTCAGAATATAAATTTTCAGTTAAAGAACTACGTTAGGACTTGATGCTCTTTCCGAGCTACGTAGGAAATCCGGTATTAAATCAAATCGGATTCAGTCGTCCCGTCCAAGTAAAAATGATTTAAGTCACACCTTGAACATAAAATAAGAGATTCTCAAATATTCCCAAACTCGATACAAAGCTTCCGCTCATCGAGTTTAACCACAAAAATATTCAAGCACATATGTGAAATTGACTTTGAAAATATAAATAAAGTCACAAATAAAATAAAATAAAAATTCTAAAACTACGTTTATGACTTGATGCTCCTTTATGAGTTACGTAGGAAGTCCATTATTGGATTCAGTCGCACCTTCCAAAATAAATCAACTCCGAAACAAATCTTGGAGTTAAATCAAAATCATCAAATAAATCTAAACTCGATATAAAGCATTCGCTTGTCGAGTTTAACTACAAAATAAATCATTGACTTTTATATAAAAATTAAAGTCTAAAATCAAATCCCAAATTTCATCAAACACCAAAATATAAACTAAAGAAATAAAAATACATTTCTTAATCATGCACATGATATTAGGAGAGTTAAGCAACCCTTCATAGAAGGTGGGTTTAATTTTATCCCTTTGATGCATGATCGGAAATATAAAACATAAACCATGCAAATGATAGTTGGGTTATATTTAGGCAACCCTTCATAGAAGGTGGGTCTAGATTATATCCTCTGATGCATGAAACCAACTGAACTACGTAAGGCTTGATTCTCTTTAAAGAGATACGTAGGCAACCCATAAAAATCCGGGTGCAGCCCAATTAATAAAACTCCCTAAATATTTGGTATTAATATTACTTCGAATCAAGAGAGTAAAAAAGTAGGGTCGAACTAAAATATATCTTTAAAATTAAATGAAATAATGTTTAGGGAAATTTATACACATTTTCCCTCAACAATACTCTCTTATTTTCGTCGGATCTCTTCATTCCAACTTTATCCAGTGCTTCACGTTATCGTCTTTCATATTTTTTTTAGATTTTTATATGATATGTTATGATGGTCTCGTTCCGCTGAAAATGAACCTTTCCTACACTTGTCTACTAGTGTATTACCCCGTGCACTGCACGGGGTGTGCTTTAATTTTTTTCTAAATATTTGAATAAAAATGAGTTTTTTATAGCATAAATTAATTATTCACTATAAATTTAATTATTTTATATTATGCATATAATACGGTAACAAATTCAAGTTATATTTACATAATATAAAACAAATTTTGCCAAAAATTATAATTATAATTTAAACATAAATGTGAAGGTGGAGCTTACAACTTTTATAGGAAACATATACGTGTTGTTAGGGTTTACTACTAAAAAATAAAAATTTATATATAATATTTTGTTAAGATCTTAATAACTAATGAAATTTAAAGAGATGATGATGTACATGTGAAGGGGGAGTTTTTAACTTTTATAGGAAACACATATGCATATTGTTAGGGTTTATAATTAACAAATAAAAATTTATATATATATAATAATAATAATAATAATAATAATAATAATAATAAAAATAAAAAATAATTTTTATTAAAAACATCCGATTATGTAAATCCATTTTTTTAATAATTTAGATAAATAACTTTTTAAAAAGATTTTGTTAGGCTTTGATAATAATTTATATTAACAACTTAAAATAATTAACTTTTTAAAATATTTTTTTATCCTGTATAAATCTGGTACTGGTGACAAAGAAAAACTCTCATTTAATACTTATAAATAAAATATAAAATCCTATCTAATTCCTTACAAAATTTACAACAAAAGTTTAAATTATGTAAAGCATTTGAGTCGGTCGGACGCATAATATATATATAGTTGGCTGTGCAGGAATCTGATTCAGCTCGCAGGACGGCAGGAGAAAGAAAAGGGTAAAGGGAGAGAGAAATGGCGCAACCAAGCAAGGAGCCCTGCAAGAAAGAGGCATGTGAAATCCAAGCCTGTCTTTCGAAGAACAACTTCAATTCACAAAGGTCAGATCTCTTGTTAGCTTTTGTTGTTCGTCGTTGGAATAAATTGTATTTAGCGAATTAGAGTTTCTAATATGTTTTGAGAGTTTAGGGATTTGAGGATTGCATATCGGATTCGAGTCTGATTTCCTGAATTTTGTAGCTGACCTACTTTGGTTTGGATCCTGCATGGAATTACAGTATGGAATTGATGCATATTCTTCTCGGTATAATAGCGTTGAATCGTGATAATCTCTGGCACCTTTACCCTAATTCGACTCTGTTTCTCATATAATCGATGAATGTCCTTAGTTTACTCACGGAAAACCGGATCCATCGTTGTTGCTTCTTTCGAAGAAAATGATAGAACTCTGTTCTAGTGATGAGGAGATCATTTTTCTTGCAAAGAATCTAAACTAAGGTATTCATATCATATATTGAACAACATCTTCCGGATGCCCCTGGCCGTTCGGTTGAATGGCTTAGTTTAGCTGTTCCGTTAGGTAGTTGCTTTTACCAGATGCATATTTGCATTTAGTTCATCTTCTGATGAAATCCTATTGAGAGGATCGGCAAATTTTTGCCAAATCAAAGCTTCATGATTAAGATTTTGATCTTGTATTTTCCCCAGGCTCTCTCGCTAAAAGTGGTCGATACTCGATGCAGGTGTCGGCATGTGATAGAGAAACTTCAGGCATGCTGCGAGCAATGCAAGTACAACTCCACCCATTGCGGTTCTGTTTCTGGTCTGTTGAAGCAAATTTCCAAGTGAAGGTTTCACTGGTATCAGATTAGAGTTAGGATCTAATTATCATGCACAGATACAACATGGACTCACCTAGATAGATTCAATCAACAAAAAGCTGATTGAAACACATAAAATGCATGAATTTGTTATCAATATGATGATTTCCAGATTCAGCTCTATGAAACTTCCACAAATTGCTGTAAAAATGCATGAATTTTGACAGTGGTTGGAAATTTGGTCCATGTTTGTAAGTAAGTTTCTGAGCTGCATTTATAGAATGTTGTAAGATACCAGGAGTGTTTCATTTAGTAGTAAATTCCCTGCTAATTTGATTGAATTTGGATGTAAGAATCACTCCCTAATCAGTACGGTAAGGAAGCATATATGTGTGTACTGAATTAGCCATTTGGGTCCTGTTGAGATTCTTGATGTTCAATATGGACGACCTCTTTCAGCAAAGTCTATGACTGAGATTCGGGTTGTGAATCCTAACAGAGTTCCGATAAGCCCCCTTCTAAATTTGTTAATTTACTTTGACCAAATTTGTTTTTAGTTATTTACTGATTTGCATCGGCCTTGATCATATCTGGTTTAAACTATTTTGATCCTTGGCCAATTTTTCTAATCGAAGTAGAACTTTTGCTTTAAAATATATGCAAGTTTTGATTTTTTTGCGGAGCAAAAGGTCATTATTACATGATAGTTTTGTCAAATTTTATTTCTACTTTTCTATACGATCTCTCTTTTCTTCCAACTTTCTTCCAATCTTCAAATTGAGGTTTAGGCTTTAAATTTCGGTAGATTTTAACGTTCGAGGACTCATAACACATCTGTACCAAACGATCTTTGTGTTTTAAGGTACAAATTCTTCAAAAAATGATCAAAATTCATCTGCTTTCATTGATTACATTTTTCCTTTTTTAAAGGTTAGAGTTTAGATTTAAAATTCGCAATTTGAAGCATTTTAGTTCAAGTGCGAGTTTAGGCTTTAAATTTCGATAGATTTCAACGTTCGAGGACTCATAACACATCTTTACCAAACGATCTTCGTGTTTTAAGGTACAAATTCTTCAAAAAATGATCAAAATTCATCTGCTTTCATTGATTACATTTTTCCTTTTTTAGAGGTTAGAGTTTAGATTTAAAATTCGCAATTTGAAGCATTTTAGTTCAAGTGCGAGTTTAGGCTTTAAATTTCGATAGATTTCAACGTTCGAGGACTCAGAACACATCTTTACCAAACGATCTTCGTGTTTTAAGGTACAAATTCTTCAAAAAATGATCAAAATTCATCTGCTTTCATTGATTACATTTTTCCTTTTTTAGAGGTTAGAGTTTAGATTTAAAATTCGCAATTTGAAGCATTTTAGTTCAAGTGCGAGTTTAGGCTTTAAATTTCGATAGATTTCAACGTTCGAGGACTCATAACACATCTTTACCAAACGATCTTCGTGTTTTAAGGTACAAATTCTTCAAAAAATGATCAAAATTCATCTGCTTTCATTGATTACATTTTTCCTTTTTTAGAGGTTAGAGTTTAGATTTAAAATTTGCAATTTGAAGCATTTTAGTTCAAGTGCGAGTTTAGGGTTTAGGGTTGTTTTTTATGAATGAATAAATTGTTGAATCATGATTGAAATGCATGAATTAGTGTTTAGGGTTTCGGGTTGTTTTTTATAAATGAATAAATTGTTGAATCATGTTAGAAATGCATGAATTAGTGGTATTTGACAACAAAATGGACAAAACCTAGATTTAGAGGAATTCGGAAATTCGAAATTGAGGTTAATCTGCTTCGTCCGTGCGTTGAGACACGTGAAAATGCAGATTTCATGTTGGTAGCCACCGTGAAAATTGAATTTTCACGTCAGGACCCAACGTGAGAATTGTATTTCTATACCAGGACCCAATGTGAAAACTGTATTTCCACGTTGGGTGCCACTGTGAAGATTTCCCCCCAGTTTTATAATCTTCTGCCGCGGTTCTACAATAACCCGTAGTATATACATATACTTTATAACCCAATTGCTAGTACAACTGAGGTAAAAGTTATAAAAATTGGAAGAAAAATAGAAACTAACATGGATTTCCAACG
Organism: Fagopyrum tataricum; assembly: GCA_002319775.1. Taxonomy (NCBI): domain Eukaryota; kingdom Viridiplantae; phylum Streptophyta; class Magnoliopsida; order Caryophyllales; family Polygonaceae; genus Fagopyrum; species Fagopyrum tataricum. The sequence continues at coordinate 39,044,655 of CM008279.1, read as the reverse complement.
TGGATTTATAATTTCATGTTGGTTCTCAACTTGAGATTCCGTTTATATGTTTGACACCGTGGGATTTTTTTAATTTAACTAGGATCGTAATATAATTATTTGTTTTAATGCGTTGCGACTTTCGTTTTTTATGGGTTGCAACTTTTATCGGCCATTATTTTTATCAGTCAATCAAAATATAACCATTTTGACAATAATTACAAACAAATGCTTATCTTTATGCAATAGATTTTCCAAATTTTGGACGAATAGTTACAAACTTATCACTTTGTTGTAATCGGGACACTTATATGAGATGAGTTATTTAGGCTCCGTTTGTAAAAAAAGCAAGGTTCGAGCTCTTAAAAACTTATCACTTTGTTGCAATCGACCTATAAAATCAGGGCGCTTATATGAGATGAGCTATTTAGGCTCCGCTTGTAAAAAGCAAGGTTCAAACTCGTTTACTTTCTAAACGAGCTTAATATAAAACATTTTATAAACACATAAAATTTAGGGTCGGTTCAAACTCATTCATAAAGTCAAAACAAGACTCAATCGGCTAGAATAACACTTTCAAGTTGTTATATTAGTCAAACTACTCAATCTTGCCACAAAAAAAGCTCAACTCAAGCTCGTTCACTTTTTAAACCAACAAAATACACATTTTAAAGTTCAATAAAAATTTAGGCCCAACTCGTATAACAACCCTCCTAAGTAAGGCCATCGGGAATTCGGTCCTGATCGTTGCTTTTTTTTTTAAGAAAAGAAAAGGAAAACGATCTCCATTTGTTGATTTATACACATGTTTATATACATCAATTTAAAAATATTTCAAGCAGGAAATTGACTCGAATAGCCTGAATCACGATCGTTCCCACCTATATAACCCATATTAAAAATTCAATACAGCCGAGACTAGCAACTATCAGATATTGCTTGGTCTTATAATGCAAACTATAAATGTCGTAAAACCCAACTGATGAATGTTACAAATTTAACAGCCATACGTCCCCGTAAGCTGTCGCCTCGTGGATATAAAAATGGAAAGCTCAGGTTCAGGATGTTTGCGTTTTGACACAGAAATAGTAGAGACCATTAATATATATGTTGCACCACCAGGGAACTTCAAGTATGTTGATATACCATCCCCAAATAAACAATACCATTTCATACATCCATTCATACTGAGGCAAATCTGTACATATTCAAAAGTTATCAGCTAAGATTTTTATCACTACTAGACACTCTTTCAAGCATAATCGACCAGCCAACTTATCTTTTGTTAATCTCAAGTGTGTATGAATAGGAAAAAAAACTACTCAGAATGCAGCATTACCGGGATGGTGAATCCTGCTCATATCAGTTCCGTGGAAATGCATTGCGTGACATCAAAAAAACAGCCAAATAGTTGGTCTTAACTGCTGCATTTACCCTGCAGACATGTATTTCTATGTAAGACACTAAGACTCGTGTTCATACAATATAGTGCTCCTCACCCACTACTCGAATTGGCCAAAACAGAAAATTCTATTATGAGATCTCACCATGACATCATCGACGGTGTTTGCATCTCAAGTAGTTGCTCAATGGGGTTTCAGGGACAGGTATCAATTTTCCAAGCGCAGCAAGAGGCCAACTGTTTGATGTATGAAGGATGTAGATGCATCAGTTATGGTGCTAATTGACTTTGAACAGACAACAATGAAAAGTTATCTTCTGTTCTACGTAGTTTTCAATCATATTCTGTTGAATTCATTTCATTTCCACTACGGAACTTAATTCCACCATTATATTTAAACCTGGATTCCAATTGCTTGACGCATAAGTCACTTGGGTCCATATATGCCTATACAAAAACTACACTCATTCCCAATCCAGTCCTCATCCTTGTAAAAAAAGTTGCGAGTTTTACCAACTCAAATAAACATTTAGTATTACTAACGAGTATATACATTGACATCAATACTAAATCTGCGCAGCACAGAACAGCCAGAATCATGAAATGTACCTGATCAGGCCTATTACAATGCAAACAATCCAAAGCTGCCAGTCAAGCTTCACTGTTGATGTGAATTTCCCAAGAAACTCAATAATGACAATCTGAAACAGTACAGTGAAAAAAAGATTAGGATGAAGCCAAATAACAAGGTAAAATGCAAACAAAAGAAAGCAAAACAAAAAGCTAAAAAATATTCACCTGAAGTATCAGTGTGAATGACACTATGCCTACGAACAAATGGTTTTTGAGAACTCCTTCAAATACATTGATTTGATCTGGCTTGCGAGCATTTAATTCATTAAAGATCTGTAATGAGAAAGAACGATTATGTAGGCAAGAAAGAGAATTCAACAATAATTCTAAAACCTTAAAGATACTCAAATATTGTTATCCATACTCATTAAGTCTCTAAGCTTTTAACCAATTTAATAAAGGATGATGTGTTAAACAATCCACTATAGATACTCGAATGTATAACAACTTTAATCTTAAGAAAATTACAAACTCAGACCAAAACTTATCATTCCACATTTTGCTTTCTCCCCGATTTTGCTTCTATCCATTGCCAAAATCTATTTGAGCTTGATCTGTTGTATCCTTCTCCTTAATTTCCATGCTGAGACCCAACATGAATATACAACTTTCAGTTCGACACAATGCGGGAACTGCAATGTCCACATTGAAATGCATTTTTCATGTTGGGTCTCAATGTGGAAATGCAGCTTACCCGGTGGCTTCAACTGTGGAAATCCCTTGTCCACATTGCAAGATGGGCGAGTCTCATTTTGCAATATTTGTAAAATTCTTGTTGTATTGAAGCTATGTTAAAATACTAGGAAATCATTTCGTCAGTTTTTTCAACCCTCATTTCTAGTAACAATTTCTGTTGAGTTCGCTTTACATACGTGAAGTAGCAAATACTAACAGGAGTAAATACAATCTTATCAATATTTTCGGGAGAAGTATGGCTCACCTGACAAAGAACAAAAGCATTGAATATTACTGTGTTCTTTACTTTGTGAGCATGGCCAGTATTGTCATGTTGCAGATTGAGAATACTCATGCCTCGGAAGTTCAGCACTAGTAGGACAGGTACTTGATAAAAAGCCTAGAACAGCCAATAAAAATGCTTATAATTCAGGAACTGATCGTCGATAAATTATTACCACCCAAAGACTTCAATAAAAAGGAAGGATATGTACCTGGATCAGTAAGTTCCTCCACATAATATTTGTAATCAGTGGCTCCCTGGGATACAAAGGCAAAATATATTCAGTTCAATAGTGAATGCTAAATCTACACATTGGTGATGAAAGGATATGTTGCTATCACTCCATGGTGACCATAATATCCAAAAATAAATAGGTTTTTGCAAAGCAATACTACTTTAGACAAATGATTTGGAAAGCATTACTACTTTAGACAAATGATCTACCAAAACTTGCATCCCAATGAACTAGAAAAAGTGAGGTAAAAAAAATACTTATGAGATATTTATCTTCTAGATGTGAAGGGAGAAAATATATCCTGCCATTTAACCCCCACACTTCCGAGAAAAAAAATAGTATGAAGTAATAAACAGCTGACTAGAGAGTTCATTAGAGTAGTTTGGGCCATCACTTTACATAGCTCACATGTTTTATATAAAAAAAAAATCATGTTGCCTTGAGTCTATGAGAGGCCTGCTTGGAACCACAAGGTAAAGGCTTATTCACTGCATTGCTAAGGCTTAAGCCAATTAATGTTGCATCCAATTAGCACAGGATATCTACTAGACATCCACAAAGAACTATGGTACTCCTCAAAGATCTTTATAATACTTCATATGGTACCAGTTTTATACAGCCTTAGAATGCCACCTCTGATGTCACTGGTTCCCCGGTAAATTTACACTACTTAAATGAATAATATTTGTTGTTGCCATCACACTGTAGGCCCCTGGGTATTACACACCCTAATCATACAATCATACAAAAATACACAGTTGAAGAGTGTCATTGCTAATTTCAACTATATTCAGCTGGCATGATAGTTTGACACAACACCCAGCATGTCCAAATTTGTAGTGGCAATAAATATCAAACCACAACTTGAAAATTGAACTTATGACCCACAAGTCCAAAAAACTTTAAATGACCTATGAATATTATTATTTTTCTGGTGACCTACAGGGAACAAATACTAACCTTCGACCTACAGGAGTTCTTTGCATAAGATTATCAGTTGGTGGTTCTGTAGCCAAGGCAAGAGCACCAAGTGTGTCCATTATAAGATTGACCCAAAGAAGCTGTGCATGATAGAAAGAAAATAATAGCCGAATTACTCGAATAACAAGTTGCCACTTTTTATCAAGATTAAAGCTTAAAAACATCAATGAGAACTTCCTGTAATTCTTCCATCGACATTCTAAGGCCAATACCTGTACTGCATTCAAAGGGACTTCCCCAGTGGAAAATGCAGCCACAACGTTGATTATAAGGGCAGCCACATTGACTGTGAGCTGAAACTGGATAAATTTCTGAATATTTGCATAAACAGATCTACCCCATCGAACAACCTGAATTTGACCAATAATTACATGCTCGGAATTAAAATCAGCTGAATAATAAAAATTTTAGACTAATAGGACATTTCCAATTTAAGGCCTAGACGTTTCAGCAACCATTCATGAGAAATTAAGCATGAATTGGACTACAAAACATAACTAAACACATGCGCAGAAATGAAAAAAAAAAAAAAGAATGCCAGACTAACTGCCTTCCCAGTAAATAAGTGAATGAAAATGTGTAAGTTCTATAATCCAATAATGAAAACTCCCCAAAATAAAATATATAAGATAAATTCGGATAGGACAAGATCCAATTTTATCATACTCCTCAAAAACTTACTCCTGAACATAAATATTAAGACACTGAGAAACAAAACATATTTGAATCTGATTTGTGACAGCTAGAATAATTTTTGTAACAATTTTCTGAAATGCATTTATAGCAATCTGTCAGCTTAATTTGGAAAAACATTAAGTAAATACAGCTATGACATGCATAGTTCTTCACGTAGGGGAATGTCGTAGAAATTATATGATATGACCACCCGAACAGAAGAAAGCAGCAATTTTGTTGACTTATAATAGAACTCACCTCAAAAATATTCTTTGCATAATTATGAGAATCTCACTTACCATCTCTTTAATGCAAACAACTAATGCAAATTTCAATGTATACCAACCTTCACCACTGATGCAAAATTATCGTCCAAGATGATGATGTCAGAGCTCTCTTTTGCAACCTCTGTTCCTTGGATACCCATTGCAAGACCAATGTCAGCCTAACACCAAAAAAAGAATTGGAAACATACGTTAAGAGCTGAAATGAAAATTATAATAGATGATGTTGTAAGAAACAAAATTAAAAAAACACCAGAGATTGACTTAATACAGGAGAGTACGGACATGTGCCAGTGCTATATAAGGGGAAAGTCTGTATGCTGCAGCATGGATCTAGAAGTACTCTCTTTGGCCAAATGACTCAAGGTGAACAACCTTACAACATGTCAATTTCTGGATGGTGAGCTAGAAGGCTTAATGCCTTATTTATGCTCATGTCCACTGCCAAGTTCACCTACATGTGACAATACGACATTCCTATCGCAACCTAACCCGTCAACTAGAGCACATGGATCCTTCCTCTTCTACAATGATAACACAATTAAATCCCTAATATTCTCATAGACTATTTTGTACCCTAACAGTTGCTCTAGAGCATGTCTTCCATGCTTTTTTTGTTTCTTTGGAGAGCTTTAACTGATATATCAAGAAACATAAATGTGATTATAAATAAATTGTATAGCATTTATGTGAAACAAGAGCATACACATTTGGTGATATGTCCTATATGGATTTTATATCATATCACTGTTTCTGGTGATTGTGTATCCCACCAAATATGATTATAAGAAACTCTATTGGTTAATTCTAATTCCATTTTTCTATATGATCAAAATCCCCACAGCATCAGGTCAGTGACCCTTTTGCTGTTCATAGAGCCAAGGCCTCAAAATATTTCTATGAAAATGATAAATTTCCAAAACAATTACGGAAAAAAAATTGTCACTTCAATGAACCTCATGTAGGGCAGGAGCATCATTTGTTCCATCTCCAGTTACAGCAACAACATGACCCCTCTTCTTCAGAGCTTGGACAAGAAGAAGCTTATCATTCGGAGATGACCGCCCCATAACCTGCACAGCCGAAACAAAATAATTCATCCAACAAAATACGTAACTTTCTAATGGATAAGAAACAAAATATTTCATGACTATAAGTCTATAAGCATCGAGTTTGTGCTTTTTGAAAACTTTTAACGGGATGCCAATAATATAGAAAAATCACACCAAGTAACTTGACGAAATATGCTGTCAAAGAGAGACAAAACTTCATACTGAAATATTTTCTGCAGTCTCTTCCCTCTCAGCTTCAGACATAGAGCGAAAGGTTTTTCCCTCGATTACATTTGGTTCACTGAAATCAGCATCTGAAGCTAGTATACCACATTCCAAAGCTATGGCTTTTGCTGTTTGAATATTATCTCCTGTAACCATGCGCACCTGATATTGATATAATCTGCACAGATCAACTTGATGCATTTGGAAAAAGCTTCGAGACTACAAAAGAGTACTCGAACTGCAGGAAACAGTTTACAAAATACATTTGGCAAGCACATCCAAAGGTTTGTTATCTTCAAAACCAACAATCCTATAGTTAAATTTCAATTGATTCATCAGAATCATGAAATTTCAGTATTATACAGAAGACTTCATTTCATGCCCCTTCACATAGAAAGGAAAGGTTTAACCAAATTTCCAAGAGTCCAACTTAACTTAGCTGTACATCAAACTAGACACTCGCAAAGATCATCAACAACGAATATCTATAATGTCAGAACAGATTTTATAATCCTTCCAGGGAGAAAAAGGGAAGGAAAAGAAATACAAAAGAGAAGTTGGATACTAAGTATTTTCTTCAGATTCTTGAGCATGAGCAAGCAAGAATCCAGGGTGCCCTAATTCAACGAAACCGGCCAAGGTATCAAAGTGAAATTAGATGGTATTGTGTAGCATTTAACCAAAGTACAGTCATCTTTCCAGACACAGCCTTTCTCTGTAATCCTTTGCAGCAAGCCAGGAATTGGAATAAACAGGACTCGAATGGATTAATTGAACAATCAATAAACAGAAAGCATGTACCTTCACACCAGCAATTACGCAGAGCTGCACTGCATCTTTAACACCAGGTCGACATGGATCCTACAGAAAGTGAAGCACAGGAGAGTGCCAAAAAGTATAATCCAAGGTTAAAACAATAGATACAAGGATTCCTTTCTCTTTAAGCTTTCAAATGCATAAGCATAACTCTCAATTAAAATTGTGGAATCAATTTGTCACTAACAACAATTACAATCCAGGAGAAGCTTATATCAAAGAGCAACAACAGAGCTAATTTATGTTTTATTCTAATGCCTTAACAAAGAGAGTTCTATGTTAGCAACAAAGAGACGACATACAGTGGAGCATGCAAATAAACCACAGCGTCATAAAAAGCCCGCTAAAAGAGAACATTATGGTCACATTTGCAAGCAAATATTTTGGAAACTTCTCCTGTCATGTATATAATAAGCATGAATCTTATAAAGCTTAACTATCTAATCCACACAGACAAGAATTTCAGTGCTATGTAATGCCAGCAAACCTTCTAAGATTTTGCTTACAGAGACCCTGAATCTAAATGAACACTAATAAAAATTCATAGCTACAATAAACTACAGAATCAAAATACAAAGAACTAAAACCTAGGAGATAGGACAATGTTGCATACATATCTGACAGTAACAGTTATACGTACCTTTATTCCAACAATACCCAGCAGAATGAGCTCATCCTCAGGCAGTACCCATCGAGCAAGTTGTTCATTGTCAGATGGCACTTTCTCCAACTCATATGGTCGATAGGCAACGGCAATACAACGCAAACTTTTAGCAGCCATTTCCTCAATAGCTTTCTTGTAAAATTCCATCTACAAACGAAAACAACAAAAAATATTGGTGTCAATCTTAGTTTTAAAGGGCAGGAGTCGCACCAAGGTGCAAAGGTCTATGGAGCCTTGCACCTCAGTTGGACACACGTGCCTCACGTAGATTGAGGCCCAAACATATTGCATTCAGGTACTTGGGCTAGCCACAATCCTAGGTAAAAACATACTTATAAGCATAACCCAAAAAACACATGATAGTCCATAAATACTTAGAGAAACATTATGAGAAGAATAAAGGAGATAAATGAAAGCAAATAGAGAAAGAAAAAATCGAGCGGCCAAAAGAAAAGAAAGAAACCCAAAAAAATCTAAGAAAAGGGTAAATAAAGGCGTGTGAGGCACTGTGCCTCGCTGGAGGCACGCACCTCGCCACTCCTCGCGTTGTCAGCTGTGCCTAGGTGCTAGGAGGTACAGCACTCTGTGCCTCAGTGTGCCTGAGGCGCACGTTTTTAAACTAAGGTGTCATTAGCAATCATTTAATGAAAACAAGCATAACAATGAACTCCAAACACAAGAAGGGCTTGTTCGGTAAGAGGAGATTATTGGGTAGTTTTGTAAAATATGAAAATCTGATAAAAAAATATATATAAAGTGTTTGGTAAAAGTATAAAAAAAGGTTGTAATAAAGGATAGGGGTAAACTTTAATAATGTTTCAATAAACTCCTAAACCTCCCAAAAAGTAATTCCCATTAGCTTTGCATATCTAATGAAAAAGCTAGTGAAAATCCAGTAGTTATAAAAACACATCCTAAGTTAAGGGGGCACCAATCCAGTAGTAAGTAGTTATAAAGACATGCCTAAGCTTTTGAAACTTGGTAATATTCTCAAAAATCTAGCAAATAATCTCTACCGAACACACCCTAAGTTAAGGGAACACCAATCCAGTAGTTATAAAAACAAACTGCTAGAATAGATATAAACAATTAGAAGAATAAGAAAAATTCTCGTTTGATAGAACAGGAGAAAAAAGCAATATGGCGACACACTTATACTACTTAGCTGATCCAAATCTAAGCGAACCTTATGAATGTCCAATACTGATGCACGGTCAGTTTCATCTAGATACCGAGAGCATGAAGCCAAAACAATTTCAGCAGCACCTTTCCAGTGTATGCGCACTTGAGAATCAGACTGTACAGAGGCAACAAATCCATTCATCTATACAGCAGAAAATGCATACTATCTGAAATAGTTCGCAAGATGCAATAGTATGAGAAATATTAGGCCTATAAAAATAAGTCGCCAATTACTTGCTTCCAAATATACAGATACAAAACTGAAGTTTCATGTATGTTGGTGTACTGACTTTTCTAAAGAGTTCACTTTTAGATCTTATATGCGAGGCTTATAAGATACAAAGTTGAAGTTTCATGTATGTTCCAAGAGCTTTTCAGTCATAAGTTTTTTACTTGACTAGAATAATTGAACAATGTTCACCGGACAATAAGTGTTTAACCACATTATTTCAAACTAATCAACACTATCTGTTCTAGGTAACGAAACTCAACAGGAAACAAACACATTTTGTCTGTGGTGTATGTCTCCTGTATTATCATCTTAAGAAGTGAAAACGGTTTAGGTCTTTATGCAAAGCACGATTTTAAATGGAAAGTGCCTTGTCCGTCATTATTAATTCCCTAGATCTATCTAGCATACGACAGTCAGATCTCCTCTAATCTTATACTAGGAATCAACATTTAGCAAGCACTTTGCCCTCCAAAAAAAGAAAAAACACTATCATGTTGCGAAGTATTTCAAAGAGAATTAGGCAACTGAAAATATGCACAGTAGCTCCAAAACCAGGAATACAAGCCACTAGCATACCGTCTTTATAGCAACACCACCTCGCTTCTTCTCCGAGTTGAATGGGAAAACATGGATAATAGAGGCCTTTGATCTAACATCATCAAAGTTCATCCCGAGCTGCAACGACCATGTCAATATGTAATGATAAATTTATGGAAACCCTGAAAGTTATGTAGCAAACTACCTTAACTCCCCAACTTAAGACTGCCTTTTCAGTGGGTGAACCAGCAACCTCGACTTCTCCACCACCCTGCAAAAGGAAATAATCACCTTCAGAAATAGAAAGCAGATGCCCAAGGAGCTAGTCTTGCAACTTTCTAAGCAGTTTTGTCTATGGAATAAACATAATGCAAAGAAACAGAGGCTACATCAACTTCATCTATCAGAATCTCCAGCATCAGCCTATCAACCTTATGATTCCAAATTCCTGGTTTGCTATATATGGGCCATTCTAGTAATCTTCAGCCAACCCTGCATCACCATCAAATTCCTCAAAGAAATGCAACATAAGAGTGCTTATAATTTTTTTTCTTTCAAACTTCTCGAACCTACTATACAGGCCCATAATGTCAACTAGATGAAAAAAAACATCTAAACGCCCCTTGAAAGTTTTTGTCGGACCCAGTTAGACTAAACCCTTAAGGTTTGTTCAGTTTCTCTTTCCTTCTCATTCAAACAATAGCAACGGACTAGTGACTCATAATAATTCATATATGGCTCTACTGAATCATAGATTAAATAAGACTCCCTAACTAAAACCATGAATAACTATCATATCGCTATAGTTTTCCAACCAGTATCTCTTCTACACCCATAAGTCAAGCACCTCTCATAAACACAGAGAATCTTGACCACCCCCTCATAAAGTTCTTTGTACATCCAAGAATTTAACAGTAGTTACTAGACAGAGCAAACAGCGCCCTGTTATCAGTGAATTTACAATTTCAAGTTATATCTGATTATAGTAAAACAGAAGTATTCAGCCTGATTAGTAGTACTGACACCAGGATTGGTCTTATTAAAAAAAAAAACACTAATCACATGAATGTGCTCACAACCACTCACTAACCTCAGGCACAAAAACACTACCCGTAGTATTATGTGCAAGGCCTTCAATAAGCAGAGGGTACAGAGTAGAAGACAGCAGCGATGCATCATTCGGAGGATCCAATTTCTTTCCATTAGCATAAGCCTCAACAACAGTCATCTGCAAATGAAACAAGGAATGATCTTTGCATGTATACAGTGTGTGCACTTTGTAATAAGAAGTTAATAGAAATAAAGAGACATGATTCTCATATGTTTGAAGGAAGATGCATGCCAATTAAAAATGGAACTACCTGGTTCAGCGTTAAAGTTCCAGTCTTATCACTACAAATTGTAGTAGCTGATCCCATGGTTTCACATGCAGAGAGCCTCCTTACCTGTGTTCCATTCCATCCTAACAGTGAAAATTCGTAAGATAATATTGAAATTACAAAAAGTAGAATATTCGATATACATACCAAAGCTTTGTCTCTCATCATTTTCCTCATTGAGTAAGCCAGACTGCATCAGCAAAGAAAACATAAATATAACTGGAACAATAACAAAAGTAAAAACATTGATAACCATTTCCACAACAGTAAAATGATGCCTGAAGTGCTAGCTCCTCTTCCCAAAAATATGACTCGCGTAAAAAAAGAACGCTACAAAATCAGCTAAAACATTACACAAATGTTAAGTCCTTATGAGGAATAGACATGAATCTATTTCATTGATGAATTCCCTACGTAATCATTCAATTTCTCCCATTCAAGGGAACAGGAAGGCAGAAAGGCTATATTAAGCAGCAAATATCCTCTTGAGTTTGTGTTATTGTCCCCGAAATTGGATTGAATATCAGATATAGACATGCAAAAACTCTTTTTAAGTATATGGTGTATTAGTGGATAGGTGGAAACGGATTAGTGGATAGAGGAAAATGGATTGGTGGTTAGATGAAAGTATACTCCTCCTTGACACCGTCGCGCCTCCATTTGATAATACTTCTCCTTACTTTTTATTGAATAAGAAACACCTTATATATAGCCTGTTGGGACAAGATAGAACTATATCTAATAACAAGAAAATATAAATTAAGCTACGGAAACATAATTAAACTATACCCTAAAATACATTTTTTAAAAAAAACATTCTAAGATAGTATCTCTATGTGGAACTTGTCCTCAAGCTCAAACTCATTCCTTGGAAGTGTGTTGAGATGGCTGGATATATTGAGTACGTGGGCCCAACATATAAGTCCATAAGCTACTCCTATTGTCAATTGATTTTAGGATGGAAACCCGTAAGTTTATATGCGTAGGTTCACCTGGCGTGCATCCCCTCCGCATCTTAGACCCTCCCCGACGGATATGAAAAATTAATCCTCTTATTGTTAATTGGTTTTAGAATGGAACTCAGGCTCACCTCACGTGCATCCCTCTACATCTTAGTCCCGCCTACATCCCTCTACGGAGTATGCTGGTTTTCCCTTGAGGCTCTCCACTAGAAAAATAGGATGCTGAATTTACTAGTTAAGGAACTAAAATCCCACAAAAGTATAAGTTTTGTGGTGATGCCTTTAAGATAGCCATGTCCGGCACATCATCCACACTGCAACTTTGCCTCCTAATAACTGCATCGTAGGGAAGTTAAAGTTTTGGATCAAATCAATGAAATTTAGAGAGATTTCAAATTTTGCAGTGTCGTCTTGGTCGTTGCTCACCGGTTTTTCATGTTTTCCTCTAGTCCTCATAATTAGGGATGGCAATGGGTTAGGTGATGGGTGGTTGTATCACTTCCATCGCCCGACCCAAACTAAAAAATCGTTCATCCAAAACATCACCCACCTGAGTAGCCTTTCAACCTAAACCTTAATTGCGGTGGATTGGGTGGATTGGGTTTATTTAGGAAATTAAATCACAAACATAAAGCTAACTTGATAACTCTAGTAGAGAATTGTCTTAAAATCCAAAAGATCGAAAGTTGAAACTAAATTTGAAACTAAAAAGCAATTTGTTATACAAAATCTTCAACTTGATCAAACTCCGAGAAAATGCTCACGACTGTGATCATTCATAAATCAGTAGATACTATAAACCTTGAAATCAATATATACAATTTACAAGTTATTTATTTAAATTTAATACTTAAAATGTATTGATGCATAAAAGAAATAACGATTACCCTTAAGGGTTTACTATCAAAACAAACTTCATCCACCAAAAATTCGTTTTTTGAAATTCATTGATATGTAATCTTGAAGGGCTATGGAGTATGGAGAAATTGTAACTATTGAAGATGTGTTGCGTACGCCAGTGGAGGAACTAGGTTTAATGTTAATAAGACTATACGTATAAATGACATCGGATGTAGGTGACATTTTCTATTGCCGTCGCCGAAATTGAACCACAACCAATCTTCAACCGCACTTTTTTGGTTTTTCACCCCATTTGTTTAGTTCGGGTGAATGGATAATCATCGGATGTAGGTGAGATTGCCATCCATCCCTACTCACAATCCAGCTTTTGTTAGTTGATAGGAACTCCTCATTGAATGTTAGGTATGTTGATGTTGGGTTGTAAGGTTACAACTCCTTGTGAAACCATTTGTTTCTGCTCAAGCCGATACAATGGCAATTCCAAGATTTCCTAGTTTTTACAGTTCAAGGTCAACCCTGATTTCCTCTTTTAGTTCAGCCATAAATTACCTCACCTCTTGTTGCATGCTCACACCAAAAGTTCTAGCCAATAGTGCCTGAAACTAGCTTTGATACTCTTTGACACACCCTTTTTTGCTTGAGATTTTCTTATGCTCCCCACTACCGTGCATATTTGTTTCCATAGTCTGCATTGTGTTGCTGGAACCCTTTCCTATAAAGGAGCTTGACAGTTGTACCATTAGCACATCTTGTGATTTTTGTCGTGTAGACATCCCACTCCATTAAAGCTTGCAAATTGGATGCTAAAATTTCCGTGTTACCCATGAGATCTAGCTCTCATACAAGTTGTTATACTCATCGAAATAGGATTGAATCTCATATATGGACACAAGAAACTCTCTTAGAATATATATTGAATCTCATATATAGGCTCCGTTCGTCTTTCCCCTAGTTTATATAGTTTTCACTTTCAACCCCCCTTAATACTTAACTTGTTACTATGTGGTTGAAGGATTTTCTTAAATTTCAACCTTTTCAACTATATCTAATAGCAAGAAAATATAAATAAGCCTAAGGAAATATAATAAACTATATCCTGAAATATATCAAAGATAAAAAGTAAAACTGGAAACTATAAACAATCATAATTTTAATAAACCTAATATCTTTTTACAAAATATCATTTTCCCTTCCGATCATTGTGTCTCTCTTAATCTCTACCTGAACCACGACCGTATCACTTTGTTTTCGTTCGTATACATATTGACCTTTTTTCTCCTGGGGGAATAGCACATGTAGAACAAACTATTCATTCAAATATAGCCATTTAAATTTCTCAGCTTCAGACTAACATGAAATATCATCAGAGCAGTAGCAAAATACAACAGCAAAGCAACTCGATTCAACTTTCAACCTAAAAAAATCAGTGCTAAAAGCGAGGAGGTGGGTATGAAGGCAACTCACGTCAAAGTAACAGCTAAGGGAAGACCTTCAGGCACGGCAACCACCACAATTGTCACCTATTATAAAGTAGCTAATAAAAAACAAATGCAAAAACTAAAACATAAATGTCTTTGTAAGATAGGACACATACAGCAATTGTGACAATTTTGATAGCCCCATCTATTGCATGGCTAAGCTTGGTTTGTCCTGCCTTAAACTGAGCATTGCCATCAGAATCATAGGTATGACCAGTAAAATACCTGTAGTAAAAGCATATGATGCTGGTTAGGATATATTTTCAGCTATAAGGCACAAAAAGGATAAACTGAAAAGGTTTACCCCACCTTGCCAAAAGGACTACTAAAACAACCAAAGCCACTGACAACCCAACTATACCTATAAAAGTTGCTAGTCCATTCAGGCGAACCTGTTATACACATGATCACCATTGGTGAGAAGTGAAGAACTGACACGAAAAACAGCTTCAGAAGAGGAATGTGCAAACAGCCAAAACAATAATGTGTTTGTTTAACATGTAAACCTGCAAAGGAGTTTCTTCTCCAGTGTCTTCTGAGATACTGGCCATAAGCAATCCCCATTCAGTGTTTATGCCCACACTTGTAACCTAAAATAAATACAGATGAAAATAAACCAAGCATGAAAGAAGAATCAAATGGGCATAACACAAATTGAATAAAAGTAACAGTTGTTACATGCAAGGAGTAGATTATACAACAGAATCCAGAAGACATTATTTGTCATTCTCCAAAGTTCATAAAAGTACATCGGAACTAAACTAAATATCAGGCAGCATCCGATTAATTGTTAGATTCAAAAGTCATATATATTTTAAATTCGACTAACCATAACAATGTTGAAATATAGATCGATCAGCTTCAAAAAAGAAGGACTGTTATAATTATCCCATAAACTAAACAAAGACTTTAAAACCCATAAACTAAACAAAGAATACTATTGTCCTAAGTTACAGACATTCCTCTGTTAAGCTCAACGAATCTGTTTTGATTGATTGTTTTTAAGTTCAGAAGACAAACTTACCAGTATAGTTCCATAACCATCTGCCACCTTGCATCCAGACATTAAAAATGGTACCTTCGAATCTTTATGAACCTGAATCAAACCAACCGGGAATCATAAAAATTATAAACCGAACCTCCATCGGAAAAAAATAACTCGAAATCAAGATGAAGGATGTACATAACACAGCATCCTATGAAAGAAGATAAATGAAAAGTAGACAGGCAAAGAGCATCCCAACTAGAAATGCTCTAACTATACCTGCTATCAAAAGCAGAGTGTCAACCGTGCAAATGGCTATAATTTAATTTCCTGACGTGCAAAAAAATAATAATAAAGCAAAGTGAGTGCAAAATCTTACTATCTTGCTCTCTCCAGTCATGCTTGACTCATCAATTGCAAGTGAATGGCCAGATATCAAAATTCCATCAGCAGGAACCTAGTGGATAAGAATGTCAGACAAAATATACGGAAAAAAATGATAGTTAAGACAAAAATAGGGCAGAGAACAAAAAAATTTACCTGGTCACCAATCTTTAGAGGTATAACATCTCCAACAACAAGATCAAATATGGACACTTCTACCCGTCTACCACCTCTAATAACCTGTAAATATATACAGTCAGCTAAGAAGGATTGTTAATAAAAGCACAACCATTACAGGAAAGCACAGAAATTTTTTAAAATAATAATAATAAATAAAAAGTTTATAAACAAAAAAAAGACATTGTAGAGTTTGCTAAAAGATAAACTGATCACACCTCTAAGTGTATATTACGCTTCTCTTCATTTAGACTTTGAAACTGAAGTGATTGCCTATAATCACTTATGGCTGTAAACAGAGGAAGAGAAAGATTAGACACCCTCTTTTCAGGGGAAAATAAAACTATATTGCAAATAAGCAGAGGTGCAAACACAACACCCTTAAACAGACTATTCGTCTACACACTCGCTGAAATGATTTTCTCATTTCTTATGTTTCTTCATATATTGATCCATTCACCATGGTTTTTCAAACTCTAATGCTAAGGATTGTGAAAGAGTCATGCTTACAATGCATGACAGTGAAGACTGCTGTGTCACATATTAGCACAATGGGACCAGTGGCTAATATGAAATAAAAAGCAGGTATATAGGGTTTGACAGTCTCAAAACATGCCTAGGAAAGCTCTGGCGATTTGTCACACACATAAAAATCACTATTTTAAAAATGGTGCACCTAGAAGTGAACTGTCAGAATAATACAATGAATGTGTGTGTGACCTTTATGCATCCACATCAAACACTCTTAACAGATCCCATCACACCACAACCTTTGGAGACTTATCTCTTTCTTTTCTTTTCATGTTTGATAAAATTATCTCTTGATTTTCGAGAGAAACTTCATTTGGAGCAATGGAACAGCACTCAACAATCAATACAGTGAAGTACTTGTAACCCTAACTTGCTTCTTAGTCTTCTTACCTGTAACAACAATCACAAGAATGACAGCGAAGGTAATGCTTCCCCCATCATACCATCCTTCTTGTATACCCTGGGAAAAAAGGACAGTACTAAAATTTTTAGTTGCATGGAAAAAAATTGCTGATGCTGATTGTATAGAGCATTAATAAAATAAATGCTATTTTTATCCAATACATCGCATTTAGAAGTAAAAAAAATAACCATAAAGAAGCCATAACTAGTAATTCCTCGAAAACTATAAAATGCTACAACTGAAGGAATAAATGTGAATCACATAAACCTCGGGGAATTGAGCATAAACTATTAATATTTCAATTATTTATTTATAATCTACTTCAGTAATATCGTTAGCATAATTAGACTGTTTAAACATAGATTTTCAGCAGCCCCTTCTTCATCAAATGAATTTCTAAACTCCTCCCTCAACCCTGGAAAAAAAAGAAGAGAAAAAGTAAAAGAAAGGAGCATGCAAAGCCCATAAGGCCATAAGTTCCATAAATATAGCTCCTGCGAAATTCTGTGTTGCATCACAATAAACAAGTGATGATATATTGATAGGATTTATCAGATGAGTCCTTATCGTAAGAGGGACTAAAAGTCTAAAACCTTCAGAAACTTCATAACTTAGAGCTGGAGTGGGTAATCTCACGATAATCATCTGCCTCAGAAATCTTGCTATTGGGAAGTTAGCAGTTAGTGTCAGACTATATCTGGAGATACATGTCAAACAAGAATACAGAAACTAACTTATTTTATTCCGCTTCACTGAACTAACCTCTGATTTGATGCCCAAAGCCAAAGAAGCCGCAGCAGCAATGATCAATATAATCAAAGTTAAATCTTGCCAAGCTTCCCAAAGAAATCTCTGTGATCAATATAATCAAAATACAGGAGAAGCAAAGCATATGTCAAATGGATAAAGAATAAGATGGTTCCATTTTAATATGATAGACAGAAACAAACCCAGAAACTTCGTCCTTTCTTGCGAGGGTATGTGTTTGTTCCATATATACTCCTCCGTTTCAGTATATCATCGTCATCATCACCTGAAATTCCCCTTTCTACGTCTGATTTTAGCTTCTGTGCTAATCCACAAACCTGATATAAAAAGGACAATTAGGGAGTTGCTAAACTGAAAGGAACTACCAAAATAAATTAGAGCAACGCATGAAAGGGTTTTAGAACATACACCACCACATTGTTGTAGAAGTGAAAAATCATGTTCTCTTGACATTGAAACTAGTTCATCTTGTCCAACTCCATAATCACTGACATGCTTAGATGGAGACCTTGGAGGTACTGAGAGTAGCAATAATAATTGAACATAATAAGGCCGTGTTCAGTAGAACAAGTGTTTTGGTAGTTTAAACATTTTGGGTGGTTTAGCTTTTTGGGTAGTTTTCTTGCTAGAGTTCTTAGGGCTCGTTTGATATTGATTCCATGGAATCTGTAATAGGATCAAGGATGATTCATTCCAATACTCATGTTTGGTAAAAAATTGTAATGGAAATGAAAATGACTT
The DNA here is from genome assembly GCA_002319775.1 of Fagopyrum tataricum. Taxonomy (NCBI): domain Eukaryota; kingdom Viridiplantae; phylum Streptophyta; class Magnoliopsida; order Caryophyllales; family Polygonaceae; genus Fagopyrum; species Fagopyrum tataricum. The sequence continues at coordinate 39,026,131 of CM008279.1, read as the reverse complement.
CAGAAATGAGTTATTTCAGGTTGATTATCAAATTTTAATTCCCAAATAAATAAATAAAAAAAGGAGGTTTTGTGTCATTCCAAAACTAAACTAAGAATCGGGTTATGCCATTCTTAATATAAATCCAATTCCCTTCTATTAAGAATCTGGTTATGCCGTTCTTAATATCAGTCCAATTCTTGATTGCAACCTGATTCCCATAGCATACCAAACGACCCCCTTAATGGATTTTTAAAATATGAAAATCAAATGTAAATCTAATAAGTGTTTGGTTGGAGTAGAGATGGGTAGATTTTTTTGTGATTCATCAAATAATATTGAAAATAATAGAAGTTACAAATTGATTGAAAGTAAGAGGGTTGTAAATATAAAATGGAAATGGGTTAGATAGGCAGTTTGGACCATAATAACGGAAAGCTAATGAAAAATCCCTAAAGTTATCCCAAGGAGCTTAACAAACCCCCCTCTGAAAGTTCTCCAATCATGTACTAAAACTCTAACCTCTCAGATAAACTACTACTACTACCAATAAACACTATGTATCTTTCATTTTTTTCGAAACTATAAAAAATATACCAATAAGATATACCAACACCCCTAAGACTACTATATCATTGGGTCTATTGCTAGGAATGTGAAAAATATTGAATAAACATGTTGATTGTACTATTAGATGATGTTGCTCAAAAGTCATCAAAAATTCCATGTAGTGATTATGGTCAATAGTAAACAATTGCTACTTGCTAGTAAAAAAAAGAAAAGGTGAGGATGATTTAGCAATGAGTGCAATAAACAATTTAATGATTAACATATATTCATAAATTCAGTCCAGAAGCGAAATACCAACTATCTTCTCCCCCGCTTCCTTGAAAAGATATGCTGCCTAAGACAACCAATATAATAGTTTAGTAAGAAGAACAAGGCATTCAACAAATGACATGATTATTTGGCAAGCATACTCGAATCACTTGTGCATGTGTTCTGATCTTCCTGATCAACTGTTTCTTCTCTTCTTCCTTTTTCAAGTCCAGGGTGTAGCGAAACCGTCGGGAGGCATTCAACACAAGTGCAGCTTGCTGCAACAAGAAGTACCCAAGACACTTAAAGAGTGATAGCTAGAGCCAAATAAAACCTGTTCTAAAGGTGAGACGTCAACCAGAAAAAGCAAATTCATTTTGGTCGAGTAATACGAATTGTAGAGGATTTTGCAGACACGATTTGCTTTGTGCATGGACTTTCAGAATCACCCTCTAACAAATAACATCTCTTTTTTTGCTGCTCTTTTTACCTTTCTCTTGTCTTTTCTTTTATGGGTTTCGGAACACAAGAACATATTGGCATTTGATAAGTATATGACAAATTGTTTGACCAAAAAAACAGAACATTATGTGTATTTTGCATAGCGAAAAAGAAATAAGGTATATTCATGTACTATAAAGGCTGTCAACAGCAGAAACTATAAACAAGAAAACGCAAATCTATCATATGCCAAATCTACCATCATTTCTCTGAATCTCAGACAAAGAACATGTATTTCTTTTTCAAATAGTTGTGACAGTCATTAACAAGAAAGATTTAAGCGCAAGCTGTCATCAAAATGCAGGTACTATACATCCATTTCGTATCATTTTAAATACAATTTTTTATATAAATGTACACTTGATTGGAACTAGTAACATCATTCTCTAACAAAAGAAAAATGTCTTGTGGTGACAACCTTCAATTACTATCTCTACTCTAATGACAAATCAACAAATCTTACTGGTCAGCCAAATACAATAACATAAAACCACCACTTGACCGTAAACGTAATGTTACCAAAATTTGCAAGCGTATATGCAAGATAAAGCATTTCATCTCCCTTTAAGGTCTAATATACGTTTCTACTCATATAAGAATGCCAAAAGTTGTCAGTGGAATCAACAGCGCCAATTCAGAGTTCATCATCACGTTTGCAGCAAATTAATCCTTGCAGTATTTGCCGCTCCAAAACTTCAGCATGGTGATGATGAGCAAGTTTTGATTTATAGGCACGCTAATAACACATCAGATTAGATCTCCGAAACAATGACAACTGTCGATATTCTCTTGTTCCAAAGAGTCTTGCATAATTCGAAAAAAAATCCAAATAGAAAAAAAAAAACAGGAGAAGCACTATAATGTCTGAATTATTTAGCAGCAGTGATTGCACCGAAGGTTGTTTTTCATCGTTTTCACACTTAACCACCAATAAATTTGAGTGAAGTAGCCGAAATCCTCGTTTCTTCTATTTCCACACTAAACTTCGAAGACAGCAAAGCGGAATCCAAGAATAGCAAACCAATGTGACCTAAAAAAGGAAGGCTTACCCTCCAACGCTTCAGTCGATCAACGGAGACGTACTTCGTGCTAGTGATGTCAAAGGGATCAGACTCGTCCTCGCCGTCGGCGACGGCGGATGAACGGCCGCCGGCCTCGATGTCGAGGCCACGGCGATAAGGAGATGGCCGTAATTCTTCCTCCATTGTTGATTCGCAGGAGAGATGACACCGTCACGTCACGACTTGCACGTTATGAAGTTTCTGGGAAGCTTCCTTCTTAAACGCTCTCTTAAGTCTCAACAACAACACACATTTAAAAGTTTTTCGTAGAAAGAAAAAAGAAAAAAGAAAAAAGTTCCGGTTAAAAAGGACAGAGTAAGAAAATAAAATAAAATAAAATAAAAAAATAAAAAAGAAACAAACATACTAACGCGTTATTCGCTGTCCGGTTCGCTCTCTGGAAGGACCAAGCAAACAGCCGTCCGCCGTCCAGAAGTAGGCTCAGTTATTCTTCCGATGAGTGGCTTAACAGTAATATATACAATAGTTTCAAAATATTTAATGTTCAAGATTTCGCGGCTTCTATATCTTATGATTAATTATCTTATTATGGTTAAAAGTTAGTTCTGAAAATTCGATTTACCATATATATCAGATTTTATACAGTTTGTATGGTAATGAATTTTAAAAATGATTCTTAACCTACTCTTTTATCATATTAGCCCGTATGTTATTATTTTTGGAACTAAATTTTTAATATATATCACTTTTACTAATATTGTGTAAATTTTATATTATAAATAACAATAATTTATCAGTTTTCAAAAATGACTTTTAACCTATTAATTTGACTTTGATTCAAATATATATTCAATTATTGGCGGAGCATCTTTCCGAATCAAATGAATTGACTTTTGTCTTAAACGTAGTGCATACGGATTGTCTATTTATACGAGAAATGATTTTCTAAATTTAAATTATTTATCTCTAATTTTTAAAAATATCATATTGCTCATTTCTTGTGGTTTGAGATTAGTTTCACTTTCATCAAGCATAATATATGTGCTGTTAAGAGATAATTAACATAAAATTTAATTTTTATAAAATATGTATTTGATAGTATTGTATTTACATAATTAAATATCTAATATATATATAAACTCAAGATAATATAGGTAAGTTCAATTATATGTTAGTTGGTTATAAAAGACTATTAAATTATTATAGAGTAAAATGGTTAAATCTATAAAGAATAGCACAAATTTATTAACTTTCTTTCAACTAGTGTATATATTTTTTATATCACAAAAAATTAAATAATTATTTAAATGTGTGATCTAATTATTAGTTTAGTTAGAAATAATATTCAAAATTAATAATTTTTAACAATTTATAAATATTATAACGAAATTACCATTTTAGGTATATGAATTTAGGGTGGAAAATAGAATTAAATATATATATATATATATGATATTATAATGAGTTAAAAATGACACGTGGCGATAATAAATTTTGCTTTAATATATATGCTAGTGTATTAGCCGCATGTGCCGGATTGAGTTTTAATAAACTGAAAATATATATATATATATTAAAATGATAAGAAAGTAAATAATCAATTACATTTAAGCTTTTCAATTCTCTTTAAATTATGATTATAATAAAATCACTTTTGTACTAAGTGAGTATGGATTATTTAAATTTGAGAAAATTATTTTCTCATCCACCTCTATCAAGCTTGTAGAATAGTAATAGATATAATTAAAGTAAAAATCATTTAAAGTATCTTATAATTAGGTTTGCTAATCTTGTTGAAAAAGCTTAAAATTTTAAATAAATATTAAATTTGTTAAGGTTTTGTTTGAAGTCATACGTAATTATTAAAATATTTTTTTTAAAATAATATATTAAAAATAAATTATAACTTTCGATGAAATATCTAACAAAGTAATTTTTATTTTCATAATTTTAAAGTTGGAATTAAAAATTTAATAAAAAAGAATATGAACAAAAACATAATTATCGGTATTTAAAATTCCAAAATTTAAAAATAAATTGTAAAAAAATAAATTTATATCATAACCAAGTTTTTAATCAGAATTTTGAATAAATAATTCAAAAATAATGTAGTTCGAAATTTAAAAAAAACAAACATTAATTTTGTATTTTAATTATATAAATTATAACTTTCGATGAAATAGCTAAAAAAGTAATTTTTATTTTCATAATTTTATAGTTGGAATTAAAAATTTAATAAAAAAGAATATGAACAGAAACATAATTATCGGTATTTAAAATTTCAAAATTTAAAAATAAATTGTAAAAAAATTAATTTATATCATAACCAAATTTTTAATCAGAATTTTGAATAAATAATTCAAAAATAATGTAGTTCGAAATTTTAAAAAAAACAAACATTAATTTTGGATTTTAATTATATAAAAAAAGAACTCTATTGAATTATGTATTACAATTCAACAAATTATGTATTAAAAAAGGTTTTTGTAGGTTATCTTTTTAAAAATTATGATGATATAAATTTTCGGAATTTTTAAATTAATTGTTTAAACAATTTAGAGATAAGATTTGCCGATGAATAAGAATCTAATATTAACTGAATTTCGAGTATAAATTCTTTATTTAATTTATGCATTTAAAAAAAAGTTTAGGCTGACGTTAAATATGAGAGCGACACGTAGCAGCAGAGGTCTGTAAAATTTCCGTTGGCTAAGAAAAATCCTGGAGGCGACACGTGGCAATAGAGGCATCTGCTTTAATATATATATATATAAGATACACACACGTCATCGGACGAGCGAGGATGGAAATAATGTACCATTCAACCCCATAATTATATGATTTGAAAATCTTTAATCTCACCTCCAAATAATTTACTACTTTTATATACCTAGCATTTTTAGAGATATGGAAATAAAGAGAGCAAATAACATACATAGAATTTATGAATATAAGGGCTTATACAAAAATTAAGTTGAAATACGGTAAGACTTGAAAAGTAATTTTTTTCTAAAAGAAAGTAGTTTGATGTATTAGATGACACGAGTCTAATGGATCGAAAAGCCGAAACAATCGGCAGACGAACAAACCGTCATGAAGAACTAGAACAAAAGAACAACAAAGAAATACACCAAAGTACATCAAGTTGAAGCAAAGGGATATTCTAGGAAAGAAAATGAGTCAATCATTGGAAAGTGGAGAGTGGAGAGTATAACGTCCATCGTCGAAGAAAGTGCATAGGAATGAAGCCCTGGTAACAACTGTGAACACCTCATACTTGGACTTAAAGTAAAGCCTTCAGGATTCGGTCACAATCCATAATCCCTTCAAGATAGACAACTCGAATTTCCACCAAAACTTGCTCAAAATTGAAAGGTTCCACTACAATAAACGAAAAACTTTACATGTACAAGTCAATAATTTCAAATAAATGGTCGATGAGAAGCACAATATGTAATCCCTAAATAAATAATTGTAGGATTCTATGCATTTGTTTAAGCATATTTAAGGTTACAAGGTCCATGACTTATTAGATCGGATTGATGATGTTTGATTAATAGTAAAGTTGACATCAATTGAAATGGGGAAGAATACCTAGTTGGGGCTTAAAATCAGGCTGAGGACAACTCCAATTGAGAAATAGAAGGATATCCAAATTTGGTGGCTAGTAGGTCATAAATAGTGGAGGTGAGTATTTTTTTCGATGGTAGTGTACGTGATAAACCAAACAAGAGGATGGGTGATGGTTAGGGTTTTCTCTTCTATGTTTATGCCGGCCAAATTATACAATACCAAACAAATCTAATGAAGATAGTCCTCTTGATATTCGTTTGGTGGCTTACAGAAACCCCTTCACTACAATCTCATCCTAATCCTTTTCGAGACCTCATACATAAAAAAAAACCTTCATGAAAATTTAGTGGTCGGAAAGCAAAATCCTTGACCTAAGATTGTTCTTCTCAATCTTGTTTTTTATCTTGAAATGGAGGCGGAGCTCCAACATTTAGTTGTGGATCTAACATCGAAAAGAGATTTGTCATAAGTATACACTTTTTATGTGGGAAGATGAGTATCATTTTGGGATTAAGTCGTGTATCGATTTCTGAGGTTATGGTATGAAATATAGGGCCAAGGGGATATAATGAAGTTAAGGGGAGAAAATTACATAAAATTCACCAAACATAATTAAAAAAGAATTTTTGGGTCTAAGTAAGTTAGGTCTTGAGTAAAAAAGAGATCAAATGATAACTTTTACGATGAAAATGATGAATTGTATTTTAGGTTATGTTTGTGAAAGGTCGAGTTGAGATCTTGAGAGAAAGTTTAAGCTAGAATTGTTGATTCATTTGGCATAAAGAGATTGATTTGTCCATTCTCATGGAAAAAGAGGTTTGATTTCCTCTAATGTTGTGAAAAGAGGTGTGCTTGACGGCCATCTTGTGTATTATATATTTGAGATTACAAAATTAAATGGACCTACAAAAATCTTATTCTATTTCTCCTTGTTTGGACAAAAGAAAGGGTTCTTTTTCGAAAAATTAAAATTCACTTGACGCTTAACATCAACATCATCTCCTCCTCTTGTTAGAAGACAAGTGATAAGTATAACACAAGAAAATAAGACCAGCAAAGGAATCCTTTGTCCAACGTATATTGATAAAAAAAAAATCTATGTAGCTTAAGTGTGTGGCATGAGAGTTGATAAGCTAGAGACAAGATTCACGAGTGCTTTAGTTGAGTGTTTTCCCTTTTTACAAAAGGTGTGTGAGCTAGTGGGAGATATTGCAATAGTTGGGTGTTTTCCGTGTAACACCCAAAATCCGTAGGACTCGAGGTGCTACTGGGCTAGAATCTCACAATGTATCCTGACCCTAGCCTGACAACAAGTTCACTGAATCTTACAACAAGGCACAGATAGATTAAAACAAAACATAAAACTGATATATATATATACACACATATCAAAAAGGTAATACAGAGTAACTGTTGAGTACAAAGTCAAAATACAAATCCGTACAACATAAATATCTCATATCCCACGATATCGCCCCAGTGTACGGAGCCCTCATCAGATCACCCATCTGGATCACTCTGTAGCTCTCCTAACCTGTAAATGATCTACAACACGGTGTAAAACCGTTAGCTAACCATACACATATATATAGAGATGCTAGAGCACAAACACACATCAGAAATCATAACACATCATCATGCTTTCACACATTTACCCGGTTTATTATCTTTATAACGTCAATCACTCAAATAGTATATAGATATGCATATGAAAATATGTGACACGAGGAATGTATATAACCCTCGCCTCTGCGTGCAATAGCTAGCTGGAGTGGTATCAGCGCACCTTCCCGTATACCATAAGGAGTGGTCAGTGTTCTTCCCGTATACCAGATCTAACTAGACTACAGAGAACTTCCCAGATTTCACTACGGGATGAAAGGTAAGTTGTCACAGCCACTACAATGGGCGGTCAATATAACATAGGTCGGTAATGAACCATATCGCATGCTATAAAGTATATAACAAACACCACTCATGCATACGTCCAATATAAGGATGGTAGCTAAGTAAGTCCTATGGACTTACCTCAACCTCAGTAGTAGTCTCAACCACGATCTCAAACACGGTCCACTCCAATCTTGAGGACAACACTGCCTAATAACAAGGCATAACAATATATCAAACTCATATCCATCATAGGGGTCACACCTAGACCCAAGGGATCCATAAGGATCGTATCCTAACTCATAAACCTCAAAGCCATAACTGGCATAAACGATAATGTACTCATCATCATTCTAACCTCATACACGTACCTAACATGCTACTAACCCGCTCATACTAGGAAAGGAAAGGATCTACCCAACTCTAGGTAGACCCGAGACAAGACGCACCTGCGTGACAAGAGAGACGCAGGGGCGGAGTAAGGCAACCCGCAGGCGCGGCAAGGCTCAGCCGCAGGCGCGGTGACAATGGCAGCAGGCAACGCAGGCACGGCGCAGGCGTTGTGGCACGGCTTCCGCAGGGGCGGCGGCTTCCAGGCGCGGGGGCGGCGACGGTGCAGAAAGTGATCTCGCGATCCCTCTTCAGCTCTTCACGTGATCAAATCACGTTTTCTCTCATCCAAAACCAAGCACATACATATACATACACATTCCAACATCAATCTATATCCAATTCATCTAATCCTAAGCTAAGGGAGATAGAATCAAAGAAGAAGAGAAGTAGAAGAAGAAGAAGAAGACTTACCACACTTGTGGTCCTAGGCTGCACAGAAGATCAACACCCAACACAGCTAGCTCTCAAGCTCAGCACAACATCCAACATCAATACATCATCAACATCATCATCCTCACAATCAAAACACTTCCAAACTCAAGAACACTCACACACAAGATCAAGGAGAAGGAAGAAGAAGCAAGAAGGACGTAGGAGGTCTGGAACGGGAAATGAAGGTGAAGCCCTTGCTCAGCAAGGTAAGAAGAAAGTAAGGAAAAGAGGGTAAAGCACGGTCAAGAGGTCAAAAAAAACGGCTGCAGCCGTAAGAAACCGCAGGGGCGGTTCCCTGGACCGCGGGAGCGGGAACCCGTTGGGGCGGCACACAAGCCCGCGGGGGCGGCTAAGGTCAAAACGGCTCCTAAAAGACTAAGGCTCTTACATCTAACCCCCCTAAAAACAAGTTTCGTCCCGAAACTTGTAAAATCCTCAAACCACTCGGACTCACAAGCCGAGGTATAACTCTCTATAACCTCAAACATAAGCATGGAAGAAATCATCAACTCCAGCAACAAAACACTATCCAAGGCATAGAGAAAAACCATCTCTTGCCAAACCATAAACACATCACAAGGCATAGAGGAATCACATCTCTAGCCGTATCATACTCATAACAGAAGGGTATGGAGGAAAAACATCTCCAACAACACTATGTCCATCAAAATAGCATGGAGGAATAATCATCTTCAACTGAATCCTAAACGTATCACAATAGCATGGAGGAAAGAGCCATCTCCAGCTATAAAAAATAATCATACTAGCACAACAAGATCTAGTAAGATCATATATCACATCAAGCTAGTATGAAAATAAACACATCATAGCATATAAGCATATAAGCACATAACACTCACCAAGATAGTATTAAGATCTACTCGGTGATCCTACTGGTGCATCTAACTCGGCATAGAACTCTGGTCCTCGTCTCGACCACTGTATCCTCAACATAGGAATGTCCTTCGAACGCAGGCGTCTCATACCTCGTTCTAGGACTGCAATAGGGTGCTCAACAAAAGTGTGGTCCGGCTCGACCACCAAATCATCATAACTCACAATGTGTCTCGGATCTGGTATGTACTCCCTCAGCTGAGACACGTGAAATACAGGGTGAACACCCTCTAATCTCGGAGGCAAGGCTAATCTGTATGTTGCACTCCCAACCCGATCCAGAATCTCGAACGGTCCGACATATCGGGGGCTCAACTTCCCCTTAATGCCAAAACGTCTAACACCTCATGTCGGGGACACTCTCAGCCACACATGGGCTCCAACTATGAACTCTAGAGGTCTACGCCTCCTATCAACATAAGACTTTTGACGGCTCTGCGCAGTCAACATCCTCTCTCTAATCAGTGCTACTCGAGACACATCATCCTGAATTTGATAGAGGTGTCAAACCACTAACACTGCTCTGCTCATCCCAGCATAACGGAGTACGGCATCTCTGTCCATATAGTGCCTCATATGGGGCCATCCCAATAGATTCATGTCAGTTGTTGTTGTATGAGAACTCAACAAGTGGGAGATGATCCGTCCACACTTGTCCCCAATCCAACACACAAGCTCGCAGCATATCCTCCAGGGTCTGAATGGTCCTCTCTGACTGATCATCTGTATGAGGATGGAACGCAGCCGTGAAGTGCAAACTTGTCTCCAGGGCAGTCTGAATCTGCTGTCAAAATCTCGAGGTAAATCGTCCATCTCTGTCTAAGACGATCGTCCACGCCACACCATGGAGTCTCACTATTTGCCTAGTGTACTCCTCAACTAATCTGCTCACCGGCCACGTCTCCCGAATAGGAATGAAACGTGCCGTCTTCGTCAATATGTCCACTATAACCCAGATATCATCAAAACTCCGGCTCAGTCTCAGCCCAGTCACAAAGTCCATGGTGACGTCCTCCCACTTCCTCTGTGGAACAGGAAGTGGATGGAGCTCACCTCCAGGTCTTCTATGCTCTATCTTGACCTTCTGACAGGTCGCACACTGCAATACAAATCTGGCCACATCGGGCTTCAGCCCTCCCCACCAATATAAACTTCTCAAGTCCTGGTACATCTTACTCGTACCTGGATGTACAGAGTAAGGTGTAAAGTGAGCTAGCCTCCTGTAAAGTCCTCTGACGTAGATCCGCATCAGCGGGTACACAGACGCGACCGCGGCGCCTCAATACTCCATCTGCTCCTAGCAGGAACTGTGGTGCCTCATCTCGAGACATCCTATCTCGTATCCTCATCAGTGTCAGGCAGGTCTCCTGCTTCTGTTGGATCTCACCCAACAGATCAGGAAAAACCTCTAACGTACGCAACTGGGCATCCTCATCAGGAAACTAGATGTCCAACTCTAACCAGATCAGGTCTCTCTGCAACTGATGCTGAACTGTCAGCCTCGCAATTGCCTGCTCTCGAGGCGTCTTCCTGCTCAGGGCGTCGGCGACAACGTTCGCCTTTCCTGGATGGTACAAAATCTCCAGATCAAAATCCTTGATCAGCTCGAGCCACCTACGCTGGCGGTTATTCAATTCCCGCTGCGTGAAAATGTACTTCAGACTCTTATGGTCTGTGAAGATCTGACATGTAGCACCTTACAGGTAATGTCTCCAGATCTTCAAGGCATGAACTACCGCTGCCAACTCTAGATCATGAGTCGGGTAGTTCTCCTCATACGTCTTCAGCTGTCGAAACGCATAAGCAATCACCCTGCCTCTCTGCATCAACACACATCCCAAGCCTAGCTTGGATGCATCACTGTAAACCACAAAATCCTCTGTACCCTCTAGCTGTGCCAAAATAGGAGCAAAAGTCAGACGTCTCTTCAGCTCCTCAAAACTCTGCATACGCTGATCAGACCATACAAATCTAGTAGTCTTCCTCAGTAAACTCGTCAGTGGACGGACAATCACATAAAATCCCTCCACAAAGCGTCTGTAATAAACGGCTAGGCCAAGGAAACTACGTACTTCCTTGACGTTCGTCGGTGTAGTCCAAGCTGCTACTGCCTCAATCTTGGCCGGATCCACCTTAATCCCTTCAGCTGTAACCACATGACCCAGGAATGCTACCTCTGGCATCCAGAACTCGCACTTAGAGAATTTAATATAAAGTTCCCTATCTCGTAAAACCTGCAACACAGTCCTCAACTGTCCTGCATGCTCCTCTCTGCTACGAGAGTACACCAGAATGTCATCTATGAAAACCACCACAAACTGATCCAGGAAGTCGATGAAGATATTGTTCATCAACTCCATAAAAACTGTTGGGGCATTCGTAAGCCCAAATGGCATCACTACAAACTCGTAGTGGCCATATCTGGTCCGGAATGTTGTCCTGTGCACATCCTGCTCTCTCACCCTCAGCTGGTGATATCCTGAGCACAGGTCAATCCTGGAGAATATTGTCGCTCCCTGAAGCTGATCCAACAAGTCATCAATACGAGGCAATGGATACTTGTTCTTGATGGTCACCTTGTTCAGCTCTCTGTAATCTATGCATAATCTCAGTGATCCGTCCTTCTTCCGTACGAAGAGGACAGGTGCTCCCCATGGGGACACGCTAGGGCGAATGAAGCCCTTCTCAGCCAGCTCCTCAAGTTGCTTCTTCAGCTCCAGCATCTTGACAGGCGCCATCCGGTATGGGGCCTTCGAGATCGGTCTCGTACCAGGCTCTAACTCAATACTGAAGTCCACACTCCTCTGAGGCGGCAAACTGGACGGCTCAACAAACACATCCATAAACTCACAGACCACTGGGATATCCTCTAATGTTGGACTCTCCCCCTCCTTCATGGCATAACACCCGAAGGCCTCACAACCCTGTGCAATCGGTCTAGCTGCCCGTATCGCACTGATAATCGTGCCTGTCTTTCCAAGGTTCCAACCTCGGAAAACCTCTATCTGACCTAATTCGGTAGAGAGGGTAACAATCCTCCTACCTATATCTAAGACTGCAAAATGTCTATCCATCCAATCCATACCTAGAATGACTTCTTCATGCTCTAATGGCATGACAAAGAAGTCAACTAGTAACACATGTGTCCCTACAGAAATGGGACAACCATGAATCTCACGGGTACCTCTGACCCTACCACCATCGGGTAACCCTATAATAAAGGGCATCCCCTCAACCATATCTAAATTCAAACGCTCTACACAAGCATCAAATATAAAAGAATGCGTAGCACCAGTATCAAATAAGACTCTAACAGGTAAACCATGAATCAGAATGGTACCTATAACAGTCAATGCAGCTGGCTCCTCTGCACTCCTCACCTCAAAAACTCGACCTTGTGGTCCTCTGGTATCAGTGGTGCTCCCACCACGGCCTCTGCCTCTACTCGGCCCAGGAGCAGATCCCTGAGTCGTAGGGCGATCTAGGACCCTCTATTGTCCCTGTGTCTACTGCTGTTGAGGTGGCTTCTGCCCACCTCCCGCTACACTAGCAGGGGAAGAACCCTGCTGAGATGAAGCTCCGCCCTGTCGGCAGTAAAAAACTTTGTGACCCTGCCTACCACATGTGTAACAAGTCACTAGTGGCCTCGTGCACTCGGGCCTCATATGTCCTGGATCACCACAGTTAAAACACTGACGTCCCTTATCCGCAACCGGTGCAGATGAGGGGTGACTCTAGCGTCTCTGACCTCGCCAAACACTAGCAACACCACCAGTACCACTGGTCTGCCCAATACGCTGTCTCTTCTCATACCCTCCGGTCTGAGAAGCTCTCCTTTGTCCAGCTCGCTCCCTCTTATAGTCGGAAGCTCTGTCCTGATAATCCATCAGAGACTCATAGTGGAAACCCGCCATATAGGTCTGGGTAGTATCCCTCAGTCGTCGGGAGAAGAGATAAACATGTTGATCTGCAGAAGGTGCAGCTGGTCCCAGTAATGCTAGCTCCTCCTGAAACCTCCTGATAGCCTCGGAGACTGGTACATCCTCAAACCCAGCCTCCACAAAATCCCGTAGTTTCTCCCGCCTCAGTGAGGCAGGGCAAAAACGCTCTCTGATCATAGTCCTCATATGCTCATAACTGGTAACCTGACCCCGTACTGATCTCCACCAGTGCTGTGCCAAGTCCCGGAATAAAGTCTGCACCAACTCGATCTGTCTGTCCACTAGACATCTAATGGACTCCAGAGTTGAGTCCACATGTCCAATCCAAAGCTCAACTTCTAACCCCACCTTCCCAGTGAAAGGGGGTACACCCATCTGGTGAAATGCCTTCAACCAGGTATTTGGTCGAGGCCCTCGATGCTCCTCTCGAACCTGAGGAATCTCAGCAGCATGTGCATGTACAGCTGGCACCTGAGTCACTCCGTGGGATCTCTCAGATGGTCCCTCCTGTGCCTGTAAATCTGGGGCACGTCTACCGGATCTAGCAGCCTCCTCTACTCGTTTGATATAAGCACGGAACTCGGATCCCCCATGGAGACACGATCAGAATCACCAGACTGGGCTCTCTATAACCCTGTCTCTCAGTTGCACCATTCCCAGTCTCAGGAACGACACTCTCAACAACCTCCTCGTGAATCTCTCCTGCTGCCTGTGAACCACCAACATGAGTCCTACCCCATCCTCTACCTAGAGGGGTCTACCTCTACCTCGTCTAGCTGCAAGTAAGGCTCTAGTCTGAACCATCTACAGAAGACGTAAACCTAACTTAAAAGGCTATATATATGCCATATGTATAGATATATATCAAATCAATGACAACAAAATATCTATATATATATCTATATTGTCGAGATCTTCAGAGGGGCGATGGATCACGTACACGATATCCCAAAACATTTGTACTCATTTCAAAACAAAAACCTTTTGAAAAGTCAGACCCCTTTCGGGTTCTGTTTATTTATCTACTCGACCTTTATCGCAGATTACAAGTGCCATTGTTGTCAGCCTGGGCTCTGATACCAACTTTGTAACACCCCAAATCCGTAGGACTCGAGGTGCTACTAGGCTAGGATCTCACAATGGATCCTGACCCTAGCCTGACAACAAGTTCACTGAATCTTACAACAAGGCACAGATAGATTAAAACAAAACATAAAACTGATATATATATATATATACACATATCAAAAAGGTAATACAGAGTAACTGTTGAGTACAAAGTCAAAATACAAATCCGTACAACATAAATATCTCATATCCCACGATATCGCCCCAGTGTACGGAGCCCTCATCAGATCACCCATCTGGATCACTCTGTAGCTCTCCTAACCTGTAAATGATCTACAACACGGTGTAAAACCGTTAGCTAACCATACACATATATATAGAGATGCTAGAGCACAAACACACATCAGAAATCATAACACATCATCATGCTTTCACACATTTACCCGGTTTATTATCTTTATAACGTCAATCACTCAAATAGTATATAGATATGCATATGAAAATATGTGACACGAGGAATGTATATAACCCTCGCCTCTGCGTGCAATAGCTAGCTGGAGTGGTATCAGCGCACCTTCCCGTATACCATAAGG
Source organism: Fagopyrum tataricum (assembly GCA_002319775.1). Lineage (NCBI taxonomy): Eukaryota > Viridiplantae > Streptophyta > Magnoliopsida > Caryophyllales > Polygonaceae > Fagopyrum > Fagopyrum tataricum. Next base: position 39,011,029 of record CM008279.1, on the reverse strand, counting down.
AGTGGTCAGTGTTCTTCCCGTATACCAGATCTAACTAGACTACAGAGAACTTCCCAGATTTCACTACGGGATGAAAGGTAAGTTGTCACAGCCACTACAATGGGCGGTCAATATAACATAGGTCGGTAATGAACCATATCGCATGCTATAAAGTATATAACAAACACCACTCATGCATACGTCCAATATAAGGATGGTAGCTAAGTAAGTCCTATGGACTTACCTCAACCTCAGTAGTAGTCTCAACCACGATCTCAAACACGGTCCACTCCAATCTTGAGGACAACACTGCCTAATAACAAGGCATAACAATATATCAAACTCATATCCATCATAGGGGTCACACCTAGACCCAAGGGATCCATAAGGATCGTATCCTAACTCATAAACCTCAAAGCCATAACTGGCATAAACGATAACGTACTCATCATCATTCTAACCTCATACACGTATCTAGCATGCTACTAACCCGCTCATATTAGGAAAGGAAAGGATCTACCCAACTCTAGGTAGACTCGGGACAAGACGCACCTGCGTGACAAGAGAGACGCAGGGGCGGAGTAAGGCAACCCGCAGGCGCGGTGACAATGGCCGTAGGCAACGCAGGCACGGTGCATGCGCTGTGGCACGGCTTCCGCAGGGGTGGTGGCTTCCAGGCGCGGGGCGGCGACGGTGTAGAAAGTGATCCAGCGATCCCTCTTCAGCTCTTCACGTGATCAAATCACGTCTTCTCTTATCCAAAACCAAGCACATACATATACATACACATTCCAACATCAATCTATATCCAATTCATCTAATCCTAAGCTAAGGGAGATGGAATCAAAGAAGAAGAGAAGTAGAAGAAGAAGAAGACTTACCACACTTGTGGTCCTAGGCTGCACAAAAGATCAACACCCAACACAGCTAGCTCTCATGCTCAGCACAACATCAATACATCATCAACATCATCATCCTCAGAATCAAAACACTTCCAAACTCAAGAACACTCACACACAAGATCAAGGAGAAGGAAGAAGAAGCAAGAAGGACGTAGGAGGTCTGGAACGGGAAATGAAGGTGAAACCCTTGCTCAGCAAGGTAAGAAGAAAGTAAGGAAAAGAGGGTAAAGCACGGTCAAGAGGTCAACAAAACCGGCTGCAGCCGCAAGAAACCGCAGGGGCGGTTCCCTGGGCCGCGGGAGCGGGAAGCCGTTGGGGCGGCACACAAGCCCGCGGGGACAGCTAAGGTCAAAACGGCTCCTAAAAGACTAAGGCTCTTACATTCCGAGTTGAAAATTTAGCTGGGAGATATGATAAAGAGCACACTTTGGTGGTGTGCTAGTGGCTTGGGTTAGTGTTAGTGGTGGGATTACCTAGCGACGATAACCCATTCACGATGAGGATTAGGGTTTTCTCATATAGTAGAGAGGCTTACGGAAACCTTCTTTTGGATATAGATTTGAAAAGTAGTCGATACATATGAACATATGTATGAATTAGGATTCAATCTCTTAAACCAAGTGTTTTTCAATGGTTCCAATAACACAACCTCGTTGATGTTGCATAAGCGTTTCATCTAAATCCGTTATAAACGTCACTTCTTTCGAAGGTAAATAAAAGATGAATACGAAGTACTTTGAAAAGAAGCAATATCACAATCTCAATTCATAAATCATACATACACTAATAAATCAAACCATTATAGGATCATCCAATCTTTTGATCAAGAGGGAGATTAGCAAAACATGATTGAATATAAAACAAAGTATATCATATATAAAAATAGACAAAAAACTCACAATTGTTTGGTTCCAACACAATGAGGCGAACCTTCTATATTCTGAACCTACTGGACGGCTACGAGACTTAGGGCAAGAGTGAAGGATGAGATGATAGCGGGATGCGAGATTCTAGATGAGAGGATATCTAACTGTAGGGAAGATACATGCTTATATAAGGTCTAGAAAATTGGAGTCCAGGGTTACAAAATATGTCCTTCCAAAGATAAGATCGAAAGATATGATTTTCAATCTTCTGCGCAGTTCATACGGCATAGGAACCACATCGAGATGGCTTGGGATACGGCATACATGTCGTTTGGCATCTCGTCTTGCAAGTCGTTTGGGCTTGGACTAGATTGATGCAGAGCTAATATGTGATGAATCTGGTCTCCAGACGGCATAAAGATAGTTTTTCATGTTGTCTCACAAGCCGTTTGGCTTGCAATCCTGCTCCGATCCTTGATCTTGTTTTCAGGGCTTCTTCGGGGGACTTTGTGTTGTAGTTCCTCAATCATGAATGATGTTCCTAGTGGCTTTGACTTAGAGAAGAACATACTTCTAGCACAATTAATGCCGGAAATGACTGAAACACAAAAAGGTCATAGTTGATACCAAAATATGGAAAGTGGAAGATTTCTATACAAATAGTGATGTATAAGAGAACAAATGATGTATGATATGCATGATTCTAAAGGATATATGATGTTACATTTGACACTCATCACCTAACACGTTTCTTTTCTTTTTTGATGCTTGCAATATTTGCATATTATGTATAATTTTGTTCTTGTGTAATGTAAATAATATTGTTTTTATATTTGTGGTAATACATCACGTATAAATTATTTTTTGTATTTATTATATCTAATATGAGTATTATTATAAGCATTAATTACTTTGGTTCATTTTGTCAACAATACACTAATTGTTGTTTTAGTGCTATCAACAACACTACAAACATCAAAACAAATAATTTGTATTGTCAACAACACTTAAAACACCAAAACAAAGTGTTTTTTTTTTTAATGTCAACAACATTCCAAACATTTAGTTACTACACTTTTATGTTGTTAACAAGTCCCCAAAAACCATAATATTATTTTAAGTCTTATTTGTAGTATAATAAATTTCCATTGTTGTGTTATCATACATGTATGACTTTGTTTGACAATCTGTAAATTGTTGTCAACAACACCTTATAAATTATAAAATTGAAATTTTAAATTGTTGTCAACAATACTTTAATAACTATTAAAATGAAAGTTTAAAGTGTTATCAGCAATACTCTAAACATTTTGATAAATTAAGTGATGAAAGTATTGTCACCAACCCTTTAAACCCTAAAAATTGTGAACTTTATATTGCTATCAACAATACTCTAATCACTTTAATAATTTGATTGTTGAAAGTGTTGTTAATAATACTCTAATACACTATAAAATGGAAGTTTTTATTTAATTACTGTATTTTTGTGTTGTCAACAAGACCACACTCATTATAATATTATTTTAAGTTTAAATTTCATTAATTTATTTTTGTATTGTCAACAACACTTTAAAAATAAAAGTTCAAAATGTTTTCAACAAACTCGTAACTTGAAAGTTCTAAGTAATATCATATTATGTATAAATCGGTTCTTGTGCTATCAAAATCACCGTAAAGACTATAAAAATAAAATTTTAATGTAGTTTCAACAACAATGTAAATACTTTAATAGATCTTAAGGTTGAAAGTGTTGTCAGTATCCCTTAATCACTATAAAATTTAAACTTTAGATTGTTGTTACACTATAAAAGTGAAAGTTTCAAGTGTTGTCAACAATATTGTAAACCTTTTAATAAATTTGAATGGTTAAGGTGTTGTCAACAACTCTTTAGATCACTGTCAAATACTTAAATTTTTATACAAAAATAAAAGTTTTAATGTTTTGTTAACAACAAGATAGACATCATTACATTTTTAGTTTCAAATGTTATCAACGAGACACTTAAACACTAAAAATAATGTTTGTTATAAGTGTTGTCAACAACATCTAAAAAGTATAAAATTCAAAGTTTATATTGTTGTCACCAAATCTTTACGTTACTTTAAACATTAAACTAAACTCTTTAATAAATTTGAATGTTGGTATTGATGTCAAAAAACCCTTAAATACTATAAAATATTAATTCTAAATTGTGGTTATACTATAAATACAAGTTTCAAGCGTTGTCAACGAGACACTAAAATAAATTTATATTTCAAATGTTGTCAACTATTCACTAAATACATTAAAATTTTAGTTTTTATAATTTTGTCAGTAATAACAACTTCAAAATTATGAAATTTGTTGTTTATGTGAGTGTCAACTAACACATACATTACATTAAAAAGAAAATATTAAAGATTGAGTAACATTGTCTACACACATATTGTCAACAAAATATTGTTAAAAAAACAAAGTATAACTGAAATTTAAATTATTAATACAAACCCAAATAAAACATTCTTCAACATTGTCAATACAAATTTTCATCTACTTAATCATGACTAGAATAATCTCAATTTTCCTTGACCAAAGAATTTCCCATCTTCTCTTTGTATTAATTTATATCCTCTTACTCGGTAGATTAAATCTTCTATCCAAAAGCAAGTGTTTGTATGAATTTGACTGTGTACACTACACAATTTGCTTTGTTAATAAATATGAAAGAAAATGTGTTTTAACATTTTATTTATAAATTATCTATGTTATATAATTTATTTATTACCCCCTCTATATCTTGTGGTAATCCAAGCACTTATTGAACTTCAAACTGTTTTCCATATATTCAGCAAATGTATGTTCCCCGGTACCAATTGCTTCCATTTTTGTCCTTCAGTGCCAACTAATTTCTGGACTTAACCGAATATATGTCATTGCCAGTGTAGAACCACACAAAATTGCCCAGCAACGACTTGTCAACTAAATGAATAAAAAGAATATCCCTAACATCGATTGGATGAAAAACTGAACGTAGTAAATCCTCCTTCCAAACACCTGTATCATAGTTGATGAACATTGATACCATGGCATATGGAGAAATCCCAACTAGTGCAATAACAGGACGAAAACAACGTGGACGAGGAATCCATTGATCCTCCATAATAGATATTACATCCCCATTACCAACCTGCCATATAATAAACCCTTCAAAAGAAGGTTTTTTCATTAACTATACTTCGCCAGGTAAAGCTAGGCGCAAATGCTCATCCAATAGACAAAAAGGAACTGGTGGGAAAATAACTAGCTTTATAAATTCTAGCTATCATCGAGTGAGTATCTTGCAGCACCCGCCATGCCTATTTTGCAAGAAGATACATGTTAATATGTGTATATCACGGAAGCTCAATCCTCCAATCTCCTTAGGCCAGCTAGGGTTGAACATAAGTCCGTCGGTTCACAACAACCGAACCGTAAACCAACAATTTTGGTTCAAACTGAACCGAAACCGTAGTAATAGGTTCGGTTGGCGGTTGAGTATATTTTGGATTTCGGTTCAGTTTAGGTTCCGAACAAAAACCGCGATTCAAACCGATTTTTGTAAAAAAAAAACACATCCGGCGGACCGGCGTTTAGGGTTAGGAATTAGGGCTTAGCCAAAAAAACTCTCTAATCACACGCTAGAAATTAGGGCGGCGGTTGTATCGTTCTCAATCTCATACTCTCCTAACTCCTTCATTTGGATTTCATTCCCTCCTTCTCGGTCTCATTCTCTCCTCTCTCCTTCATTGTTTTGGATCAGGAGACTATAATGGATTATGGATGGCTGAGAGAGACGATAATGGCACCAGAGGATCCTTCCTTCCTTAATTCTTATTTGTTTTGGATTTTTGAGCTGGTAATTGTAAGGGACTGAGGATGAGGGATTGAGGGCAACGATGTTTTGGATCCTTCTTTCCTCGATTCTTCTTCATCGATTAATCTTTGTTTTAGATTGAGAAAAAGATGAATATAGATTTGTAATTTGCTTTGTTTGTAATGAACAAACCGATTAAGTTTCATCCCTCACTTGTTATATCCTTTGATTCTTTTTCTATAATTTCTTGATTTCGATTTAACCTAAACCAAACATAAAATTTTCGGTTTAAACCGTAACTAAACCTAGGTTTTCGGTTCATGTTTTTATGGTTTTCGGTTAGGTTTCAGAAGGTTTGGTTTGGTTTTGAACCGATGCTTAGATCTAAGGCCAGCACATCTTCTTCCAACTCACCAAATGCATAGAGCGATCATCAACATTTCCTAACCAAAAATTAGCCATCGTTTATTCAATATCTCTACAAATAGCAAAAGGCAAGCAAAACACCCATGGTATACGAAGGAATGACTTGTATCAACTTTCAACAACACCTCCTTTCTTGATTGAGATAAATGATGTGCCTTCCATCTAGATAGCCTATTCTACACACGTTGCTTAATATTATCAAAAATCACCTTCTTGGAGTGACCAATCATAGTCGGTAAATCCAAATACCGATTATGCTCATCCACCTCCACCACAATAAGAATCTATTGCACCCCTTCCTTCAAGAAAGCATGAACATTACTACTGAAAGATAATTCCGACTTACCAAGGTTAACTTTTTGTTCCGAAGCAACACCATAAACATGGAGGATATTAGCAATTTCCAAGCTTTGTTGACACGATGCCTTAAAAAACAAAATACTATTGTCAACAAAAATAAATGGGATACCATCGGTGAACCCCTAGCCACATAGATTCGCTTCCATCGGCCATCAACCACACTCTGCCGAATAAGACCAGAGAATGCTACATCCCATAACTGAAATAAATAAGGGGAAAGTGGGTCACCTTGCCTCAATCATCTACCGGGAACAAATATCGGCGTTGGAATTACATCCATCAACACCGCAAAAGACACACTCCTGACACACCTCATGATAAGTCTAACCCATGGAGGAGCAAATCCAAAACACAACATCACACTTTCAAGAATTCTAGTCTACATTGTCATAGGCTTTAATCATATCCATTTTCATAGCCAGGTAGCCTTGCTTATCCCCACACCTTTTAACTATGCAATGAAAGAATTCAAAGGCAGTCAATACATTGTCAGTAATCAATATGCCAAGGACAAAGACACTTTGTGATTTCGAAATGACCTTATCCAAATAACCCTTGAGGCGATTAGTTATAACTTTTGACACGATCTTACATTTAACTTTACAAAGATTTGTAGGATGAAGGTCCTTCATCTTTGACGGATTTGTGACTTTTGGGATAAGAGATAAGAAGGTATGGTTAATCCATCAGGAATAGGTTGACCATGAACACTCCCTAAAACGAAGGAAATTACCTCTTTACCGACAACCATCCACTTCTGTTGATAGAAGAGAACAAACATGCCATAAGGTCTTGGAGCCTTAGATGGGTGCATGAAGAACAAGGCATCACGAACATCTTCCTCAAAAAACGGACGCAACATCGCCGAAATTATCCTCATCAGACACCATATAATGTAGCCCCGACAAGGCAAATTCATACTCCTCTCATCCGCCAGCCCCAGACAACCCATTAAAATACTCGAAAGCCATTTTACCCTTCGATTCCCACTTCGTCACTCCATCCCATCATCATTAACCAAGTGAGTAATCTTGTTCCGACGATGGCACTCATTAGCCTTTCCATGAAAGAACCAGGAATTTCAGTCGCCTCATTGTAGCTCATTACACTTCGCCCACTGATACCATAGTGTTTCCTTTTGGTCTATCAATTGTGCCTCTTCTAGTTCCAAAGCACATCGCCAAGACACTAGGTGCCCGCTAACACCACTTTTATTCAACATGCGTAACTCTTCCCTGACCTTACCCAACCAAAAGAAGACGTTGCCAAAGGTATGCTCGTTCTACTCCCGTAACTCAGTCATACAACAACCAACTTTTCCTTGAAAATCCTTATAAGTACAACCTACTGGATTGGTCCAGGCATTACGGATGACGACATTACAATCCTCATGAGCGGCCCATAGAGCTTCGAACCTAGCCGGTCGGGAACTTGACCTTCATAGTTCCCCCTACGATTCCAAACTCAAAGGAAAGACCCGGAGTAGCACATGGTCTGACCCTTGACGATCCAAGTGAAGCACGAATTGCACCAACTTTCATTACCAAAACAAAAGTATAAGTCTCTCTTGAATAAAATCATCACCCTCTCGTCCATTGTCCATGTAAAATGCACCCCATCAAAAACCCGCAAACCACACCTATCAACCACACCTATCAAGCGTATCCCTAAAACGCAACATAAAATCAACACCTGGGTCCAAATCCCCTACTTTATCTCCGTTCAAGCTCCCACAAGTGGTCCAAATCCCCTACTTTATCCCCGTTCAAGATGTAGGTCTAAGCTCCCGCAAGTTCAATGATGATAGTTGGTATCACTTTTAAGTTATTTTTTCAACAAAAATTATCAGTAAACCTTTATACACTAATTAACGTTTGCTCGTAGTAAATCTCAAAGACGACGGAAATGTCTGCTGCCAGCCATACTCAACGGAACGCAACACTTCAATTTCGAGTTATTTCATGCTAGTCATTTACAGGTTGGGTGTTTCCAACTTCTGATTAGTACACATTTTAACAAGCATTAATTATTATTATCAGGCAAGTAATTACTTAGTAAAGACCTGCTAGCATCAGTTCACTTTTCACAATTATCACCAAAGAGAAAGCATGAATACATATGAAATCCGAATAGCGGCAAACAGAGAGCCAATATGAGTACAAAGTACAACATTTACAGAATTGTCATGCCGTTTAAAATCCAGAAGAGAATGCAACGCACCTGGGCACATACAATGGTGTACAATGCGGTACATTGATGGAATGATGAACATATAGATAGATTGAATGGAGCAAAAATGCAGTTAAAAACCAACATCCCATCAAGCAGTAAGAACGACCAGACAATCCACAAAGCCGTCATTGGTTATCCTCCACCTCTTCCTCATCGGGTGAGTGTTCAGTCAACAAACCATACTTGACTCGAAGAGAGATTTTGCCCTTCTCAACGAGAAGTCTGGCGCCGGAGACAACCCAATATCCAGGGTTGTCCTGAGGCCCTCTAGTCATTTCTGTGGTGTCAACAAGTTTTAACAGCTTAGGTGATTGGACCGGTACTGGTGGGCCACCAGGGTAAACGGCAGAGTTGATGTTCACAGCGGCTGGCTGTGGAGAAGGTTTTGCAACTGATGTGAAGTGGTGGCTGATTAAAGTTGATATGAGACCCGATTTACGAGCCAAACCAGGTGAACCATCCCATTCTGCATTTCTCACCATTGTTGCTCCTAGAACAGTGGAGAAACGAAGCCTCAAGAAGAGTACCTTTTTGAAACCATAGTTCCCTACTTGTAGTTCAGCTCCGGTCACAATGGAGAGGTCATCATCAGACTCAATTGGTGCAGTGCATACATGGGAGAATGTCTTCCAACCGACTTTCTCAAAGAACCTATGATCATGACTCTCTTGCCGATTGGTACCAATTGTGTCATCTTTGAGTTGAAAGATTTTTGGGAGAGAAGTCAAGTGCTGCAAATGAATGGCCAGACGGTTGCTTCTTTTACCTTCTAGATAAAGCCGAAGCCCAGTGACAGGCCTCTTACCCACATCAACCTGCCATCATCAAAAAGTGTTAACACATGTAATTTTCGTTATTATTCTCATAAACTTCAATCTTTTAATGTCATTGATTTCTCCATGGCTCTGTTACTGAGCTGCATGTATAGACCAACAAATGCCTTTATTCAATATACCCATGAAACTAAACAAACAAATGCATGTGTAGACAAACAATTATCACACAATCAACCAGGATGACATACAGGGACAATGTTGACATAGAGCCTTGGACCGAACAAGCTGAACTGCAAAGATGGATAATTCTGCTGTCTCCGTTGTGGACCAAGTGGAAGATCACTAAACACAGGTGCCCATTGTCTAGGCAGTTGAAATTCCAAAAATTGATGAAGTTCTTCTATTGGTGGTTTGTCTGCAAGAAGACCAAAAGCGTTACATGGCAAGGAAAGTGTAGACACAGAGTTTCAGAGCAAATAGTAAGCAGAGTTAATAACATATCCTTCATTGGCATAAACACCACAGTTAAAATAATTTTCTATCAAATGGAGCCTAAGGAGCTCCAACCAGAGTAGCTCAAGGTCTACTCAGCTTAAGCAATGGGACGTTTTAAAAAAGTTCTACAGATAGTATACTCAAGTCTGTCATTTTTCCAGCCCCAGGGGAATTTACTCGACCACTTATTGATCAATGAACAGAAGCTGGCTGCTTAATAATTCGGAAATTCCTACACCGGGAGAACATAACAAGGGAAGCAAACAAAAGCAGTCAAGAAGCATTTACATCACAGACTCAGGAAAAAACACAAGACTGAGTTAAATAAAAGGTCCTTCACACTTCACAATGCCTCTAGAGTTTACTTTTTTGCCACAAGAAACAGTATCAAACAGAAAAATGAAAGGTCTGGCATAAAATGTATAATCTAAGGGTTATCTGGATTTATATGGTCAAAATGACAAAAAGGTAACGACCGTGATGAACAAGGTCCCACACCCTCAGGAAATCTCCCACCACTTTAACATTGAGTTTTGTGACTGTTTTGCAACAAGAGCTTTAAGGTGTTAATGCGTGAAACACAACAAAACAACAAGTTCATGGTCACCTTTATTTTGGCTTAAAAGTTAAGATATGTGCCCCTTAAATTGTTCTCTTCATAGCTCTAATGATAGTTACAATTTAAACAGTCAAAATAAGTTTCACATTTAGAATATTAACATTTACATTTTGAAGCAAATGGAGCCTAAGTAACCAAAAGTCACAAGTCTCAGCAGAGCATTTCTCCTCTAGAAGAATCACTTTGCAAGTCACAAGAAGAATGCACCATCTATATTAACTTACAGCGTAAATATAGATTTATCGCATGACTCAGGAATCCACTTCCGGGAACACCGTTTAGTAGAGAAGTGATTGGGATAAAGGACATTGAAATCACATCAGGTTCAAACTGTACAGTTTGCAACCAGTCATTGTGAGACAGGCTTCTATTATCATTTCCTCCTCTCCTCTTGCAAATGCTCATGACATCCTGAAGTTGTGAAACAGGTCAAAACCAATCACAGAGATCACTCAAAAATGAGAGAAATAGCTCCAGCCAGCGATAAGAAAAGAATCTTGATATACCTCCTTGTTAGAATATGAACATGAAGGACTCGTATTATCAAATCTCATATGCTGATGTCTGACATCAAACTGGCAGAGCAAATACAAGCCATCAGTTTCTACAGGCACGCAAGTTGGAAAGTTGAAAGATGGAATTATTACAATGGGTCAGCATTACAAACAGATGTAAGTCTGTTCAATTTGAAAGCAGAAAAATCATTCAACATCTCAAATTATTAGCAACAAAAAACAATCATAAACATTGATTCATTAAACGCCTGAATACGGTTATGACCTTGTCAATCTGATACATGTGATCAGAATTCAAAATAAGTTGTCCAGTTCCATCTGCAAATCTCTTATCTGCCATTTCCTTTAGCCTTTTCTGTATATCTGCTGGTTGTAGTGTAGATGAATGTTGTTGCTTCACATATATGACATCCTTCCCTCCCATCTTCACACCTACAATAATATGAGTGCCGAATTTCTCAATGAACCTGGAAATTCATCAGGACAAGATGGCATACATGACTATGTTAGAATTGAATAATTAGTTAATTATGACAAATACTTAGAACAAATGAGACTGATATAATAGAGGTAGATAACCAAATTGAAGTTGTATATTTTTGCTCATAAATTATAATCTCTGAAGAAGTTAGAGCTAGCAATACTGATTAGTTCATATACCCTCCCTCTACCCTTAAATTCTACCAAGAACTGGTGGCAATATCTTTCAGCCAAATCAATGTCTCCCTCCCTTAAACAGCCCAACCATGATAATCATTCTGTAACTAACAGGCTGGCAAATTATCATTAGATTAAAAAGTTGTCAACATTTCTAAGTACAAAGAGCCTGCTACTGGTGGTTACTGCTAGTTTTGTGACAAGGAATGATGCAGACAAATTTAATGATAAAACAATCGGAGAGCAGTTCTTTGAAGAGCATAAGTTGCATGTATAAACCCAACTTCTCAGTGAGATTAAAAAAATGTGATAAATGACATTTACATGAAACTTAACAATTCAGGGATTAGGGGGATCAACTAATGGAAGTAAGAACTAAGACGCCTTTCTCAGATCAGTTGATTCCTCAACTACAAAACATTTGAGACAAGTAAAGCAGCAATACATATTATGATTTTATTGCGTATTTATTTGGAATAAAACATGGACTAACACATTTTCAATGAAAGATTCTCACTTTACCTAGCCAACGCAGCAGGTTCCCAAGAAGATGGAACAGCTTGTTTGACATGTTCTCGCAGTACCATCTGAGTCTTTTCTAAAGCAACGGTGTAGAGTGTAATAAACACACCATCAAAAGCCAAAGTCTTAGTGTAGGATGCATCCCTTTGCCAAGATCCGGAGAAATCAAACATAGTATTGAAGAGACCACAAGGTATTTTTCCAGTCAATGATATGTCCTGGTTAAACTGTTCTGACATCTAAAAGAAATCAACATGTAAAAACATCAGAAAATGTCAAGAGATATCCACACAATGAAAATACCATAAATTCAACAAACATCCACTTCAAATACATAGATACTTCTCAGTCTCACAGACGACTAGTTAGCTACCTCTTGTGTGGGAACAGAGGGGGTAAACTGATGATATGACGCAAGAAATTAGCTGAGAATAATATGACACAGGAGACTAGTTAGATCACTAGTAGTTATTCGGTCATTCCATATAAACAAACTACGGAGTAGGTATTACTAGACAGCAATTTGCTAGCGTAGCAAGCACAAAGTAATACAACAACTAAAAGCTGGACGCCAAAAAAAAGGGGGGAAGAATTTAGAAATTTCATACCTGCTGAAAAGTCAGAACATCAGACCGAAACCTCATCCGTTCTCCCTTGTCACATTTTATTGATTTCGACACATTTGGGACTGTTACTCCCCCGGGCAAAACGATTTCTTGGCACTGATCTCCATCGATTTCAATCAAACGCGAATCATCCAAGTCTCCTTTGCAATATTTAAGCCTAAGATCGGTCGAGATATCGTAGCCACGGCCAATCGAGGAAATCGCTACCTCGGCTGCTTTGGGAGCCGATAGCTTCAACGCCATTGTTACCGCTAGTAGCTCTCTAGATTAATCAAGCATCACAGTGTAAGCAAAAATGAAATATCCACTGTAGACTAAATCCACTGAGGAATTTCCTTGAATGCAAAATCGAATAGATTGAGCTGGCAATTCTCCCAACGAAATTGGGAAAATCACAGCAAGATGATATCTGTAGTTGGATGTGGACGGAGGAGAGGTATTGAATGCGGTGGTAGCAGAAGTTGAGATTCGTGGAAAAGGAAGAACCCTAATTTCGGGGAATACTCGAGGCACGCTAAACAAAATGCCGCATGGTTATTGACTTTTGACTGAATCGGGGAATGGGATTTTGGTTGGACTCGGTAGATGGTGGAATCTACAAATCTCAGCGCATCACATTGTCAAATGATGCTTTAGGAGAACATTTTGGATAGATTATATTTTGCGAATTTTGTAAATTTGGTAAAAGATTATAAATCATTATTTATGTATTTTATAAATTGTTTGCTCCGTCTCCATTTCTAAACCCTTCGGAATCCCTACTTATCCGACAATTGACAATAAGAGGATGGGAAGTGTCAATTTTTCGATGGGAAGTCCCAATCTTTCGATGTGGGAACTAATTATTTCCAATATGTTATATACAAATACTTGAACAAGCAAGAAGTCCCGTGTGTCCCAGAACTCCATTCACTATTGTAATTTCTAGCTTCGAAGAAGAAAAAAAAAAAGGAAATTCTGGTTGGTACCCCTGTGGTATTGGATATTCCGGATTTTGCCCACAGATTTTTCAGAGTTTGGATTTTGTCCCTGTATTTTTCAGATTTCCTATATTTTCCCTTCTCCGTCAATAGTCACTAACCCTGATTAAGAGGTGTTAGTTATCGTCTCTCAAATCTCTCTTTGCTTCTCCTCTCTTTAGTGTGAACCAGGGGCGATGCTCTCTGGACTCTTTGTTGTAATCGACCGTCGAAGAGAAGAAGAAGAACCCTGCTCGGCGCTAGTCTAGACAAAGAAGAAGAGTCGGCGTTGTGCCCTTTTCCATTCGCAAGAATACAACTCTCTTTGAAATAGAGTTGCTCTTTAGGTATGAAACTCTAAACCTAATCTCTCACTCTCTTGAACACGACTCTCTCTAAACAAGTATGATTTATGTGTGAAAATCTAAACTCTAATCCCTTAATTTTCAAATAGGCTATTGTAAATTGAAGTTTGTTGTAATCGACCGTTTATGAACTTGAAGATGCTAATTGAAGTTTTTATTGGATTCAATCTGATGAAATCCTACCAGACAGATATCTGATCTTCCACAAATCCTCTCATTGGAGTACCATTGATGTTCAAACAAGCAAATTATTGATTTTGAGAAAATGTTGAGTCTTGTATGAAATTATGCTTTTCTTGAATGTAGTTGTCTAGAATCTTGTACACCAGTCCATTATATGTTTCAATTTTGAATGTAGTTGTTACTTGATGTTACTTGCAGACATATGGAGTCAACCACTTCTTCTTCAACATTGATATCGACAAGCCCATATTGCTGGTGTAAACCACCGAAAAGACACACATGTTAGAATTTCTAGGTCAGACAAAAATCCGCATAGGCCATATTACAAATGTGATGTTTGCAATTTCTTCCAATGGGCAGATGCGTCAAAGAAAACTTATATTCAAGGCGAGCATAAAGCGAGAAATGATCCAGGATATGATTCACCAACAACGTCCGAAAATGACATTCAAGACTTGAAGAATCTAGTGATGGATTTAAAAGAATACTTTCAATGCATAGTTAAAGTATCTCTCTTTTTTTACATGATACTATTTGTAGTGATTGTTCTAAAAATGTGAGTATCACACTAAATATGTCTTCTTATGAGATGCGACTTTTGAACAAGCAGTTGCTATGCACTATGTAATATGTCTTCCTATGGGTTGTGACTTCTAGATAATGCAATGACATTTCTGTATTGATGAATTATGATATGAATTATGAGTTGAATTGATGAAATCTAACAACTGAATGAAATCCTTCCATATCTCAATTGCCGGTTGCAATTTTTTTGAGCAGTTTTTTTGAGTTGAATATGCAATTTTTCTTAGCTGAATCTGTCAAGGTTTGCTGAGCAGTTTTTCTGAGCTTTTTTATTGAGTTGTTTGTTGAGCAGTTTTTCTGAGCTAAATCTGTAATTTTTCTGAGCTGAATCTGTCAAGGTTTTTCTGAGCAGTTTTTTAGTTAAATATGCATTTTTTCTGAGCAGTTTTACCAATCTGCAATTTTTATGAGCTATTTTTTTAGTAGTTTTTCTTAGTTGAATATGCAATTTTCTGAGCAGTTTTATTGAGTTTGTTTGCAATCTCAATGCCCATTGAAATATGTAAGCTTTTATCTTAAGATCATATTACATGATTATGATTTCTGAATATGTCAAATTACAACTAACAATAGTTTAGACAGTTTGCAACTACCCCATTAGAACATTACAACAAACAACAGTTTTCAAAAAACAAAAGAGGTCCCAATAGTCATATCCAAATATCATCCAACCTTCAAAGTTCTTGTTGACTTCCAACGTTCCATGGAGCCCAACACATCAGATGCGGCTTCGTCGGGTGATTGTACTTTCCTTTTACGATAAGTTCTCTTTCTTTGTTCAACTCGGACTCCTTGTTGGCCTTGAACTTGTTGCTCTCGAAGCTCCCTCGCGGTCAACCCACCTTTACATGTCTTAGCATTATGTCCAAATGTCTTGCATTATATAGAAATTGAATAAGGCGACCTGTATATCTCAAATCAAAGTACTTAAATCATATGAAATACACAAAGTGAAATTTCATACCTGACACTTACTACAACGTACAGTGCCCAATCTCTTTCCCTTTTGTTTTTCACCTTCTTCGCGTCTTTTATTTCTTGGTGACTTACCCACTCCTCTCTTCATCGTTGGTGGACTTAAGTATGGAAGATCGGAAACTGGCCATTGTTCTTCGTCGGGTACAGGATGGAAGTTAACTGAATATGTCATATGATATGTTTGCACAGAGAACCAACTTGATACATAAGATTCTAAAGGGACTCAAATTCTTATCCCTGAATTGCTCTAACCGCTTGTTTGCAAGGGATTCCACTAATTTGCCATGTAAGATTTATTAATCTTATAATTATTAGTGGGCTTACATATTATAATAAACAATTATATTATACGACTATTTACTAGCGGGCTAATAAAAGTGATTCAATTAAAGTAAAACCCGTAGACTTTAATTAAGCGGTGTGGCCTTAATGGGTGGATACCGGACTTTGACCCAATAGGCTTAATGAGATTCTATTAGGCTAATATATAAAGGATATTAGGTTATGGTCCCCAATACGTCAAATCGATCAGCCGTTTTATATTCTCTACCCATTAGAGAGAAACCTAAAGAAACCCTAAGGAGGTTTGATTGAGGAAGACTGTATACCTGCGGCACTTATTCGGATCGTAGATTCCGCACTAAGGTTTGATTCGATTGTTGCTATGGAACTAGGTATGTAATTCTCAATTCCTTAATAATTCTAGCATAATTTCGATCTTTGGTTTTATGGTTCATGGAATTTAATTATTTCAACAAGTGGTATCATAGCCTTAATCATGTTAGCTTATTAGGAATATCAATTTTTCGGTTGTTTTGATCGAACTAAATTGTAGTTTTCTTTAAATCGCGGCAGCATGTATGCAATACGTGTGAAGCTTGTTTAAATTGAAAAGTTGTTTTCCATTAGTGATACGGTACATCTCCTTTTGACTTTTCAAACAAAGTTAAATGTGCTTAGAAAAATTGAAGCTTGTTTAAATTGAAAAGGATGGTTGTTTTCCATTACTGCTACGGTATATGTCCTTTTGACTTTTCAAACAAAATTAAAGCTGCAATTATTTATATATATATATATATATATATATATATATATATATATATATATATATATATATTTGGATCGAGAAAAAAGTCTATATTGTTCTGTGATTACAACCTTTAAGTGAAGTGTATTTTTTTATTTGATATATGTATATGACGTGAAGAGATATATTATGTACATGATGCATATATATTTTATATGTATACGATGTAAAGTATATATATATATATATATATATAAAGTTTTTTTGAGGTCTATACCTTTAATCGATAAGATGTGTCAAGTTTAAAGGTCTATACCTTTAATCGATACAATGTGTCAAGTTTTAAAGGTTTATACCTTTAATCGATATGTCAAGTTTAAAGGTCTATACCTTTAATCGATATAATGTGTCAAGTTTTAAAGGTTTATACCTTTAATCGATACGTCAAGTTTTAAAGGTCAATACCTTTAATTGATGTAGTAGGACCCGTTTGTTTGGGTTTGTTTTGCATGCATGAACTGACTTGTAAAGTTTATCAAGTGTAATATTTGGATTTTATTTACACAAGATATATTAAGGATTAATATATTTAAGGTTTATTTTAAATTAAGTTAATTGAAACAATATGCTGCCAAAGTAGTCTATGTTGTGTAAATTAATTAAATTTAAAGTATAAGGTTATGTATATTTTTCGTTTTTGCGGATATCAATCGGCCCAAAGGAAGATTGATATTTGGCCAAACATTAAATATACTAGTGATTATACTCGTTTATGCGAATATTGACCGGCTCAAAGGTTAATATTTGGCCAAACAATATCACACTTAGGATAATATATTGATTAATCAATTGTGCTTTCATTAATTATGCGGATATTGATCGGCCCAAAGGAAGGTCAATGTTTGACCAAATAGTGAAAGCGCATGTAACAATAAATAGCGATAAATATAAATGTATCCATATGAATTGTAAATAGTACTCTCAATGCAACAATCAAATATTGATAATAAATCCGGATTTATTATCAATATTTGATTGTTGCATTGAGAGTACTATTTACAATTCATATTTTTGTGCAAACGCTGAATGTCAAGTTGTGATGAGTATCTTGTTTTAAAATTAATTGATTAATTGTGTTATTTCTTTGCTTTTATGTTTAGTTTTAACATTTGCTACTAATTATCGGCTAACTCCTCGAGCTGCTTCTTCAGCTCCAGCAACTCGATCCGGCGCCATGCCGGTATGGAGCCTTGGAGATCAGCATCGTGTCGGGCTCCAACTCAATAGCGAAGTCTACGCTTCTCTGCGGTGGTAGCCTAGGTGGCTCCCCGAAAACGTCCCCGAACTCGCATGCCACAGGGATCTCCTCTAGCGATGGTCCCGTCTCCTCCTTCATGGCATAACACCAGAAGGCCTCGCATCCCTGCCCGATAAGTCTAGCAGCTCGAACGGCGCTAATGACTGTACCGGCCTTCCCGAGGTCCCAACCTCGGAAAATCACCTCGTGCCCCGTCTCCGTGGAAATCGTCACGGTCCTCCGGCTGATGTCCAAAACGGCATGATGGCGGTCCATCCAATCCATCCCCAGGATGACTTCTTCATGCACTAAGTGCATGACAAAGAAGTCGGCTAACCAATCTCGGTTTCCCAACCGAATGGGACAACCGTGTACCTCTCGGGTACCCCTAACCCTACCTCCATCGGGTAACCCTATAATAAAGGGTCTCCCCTCTACCGTAGCTAAGGACAACCTAGCTACACAATCATCGGATATAAAAGAGTGCGTAGCACCCGTATCAAATAAAACTCGGACCGAAAAGCCGTGAATCTGAATAGTACCTGGGGCTGCCGGTGCCGGAGGATCAACGGCACTCCTCAACTCGAATACTCTGGCCTGTGTGCCTCTAGTCTCCTGAGTATCTCCACTACGGCCTCTACCTCTGCCTTGTCCCTGAGCTGATCCCTGAATACGAGTCTGACCCTGACCCTGGCTCCTCTGCTGAGAGCCCTGCGACTGATATTGGGGCGGTCTCTGACTGCCTCCTGCTCTGCCAGCAGGCGAAGAGCCCTGCTATGACTGGAACTTGCCCTGACGGCAAAAAACTGCTCGGTGACCCATCTGTCCGCAAGTGAAGCAAACCACGGGCGGCCTTTTACATTCATTCTTTATGTGTCCATACTCCCCACAACAATAGCACTGACGTACCTTGTCCGATGCCTGCCTCGACGTTTGAGGGCCAGAACGTCTCGGGGTCTGGCTACGCCCCTGACCTGCTACTCCGGCCCCTGAACCAGATGGGGTTGTCCTCTGTCTCTTGTCCGGTCCCCCAGACCGTGTCGCCCTCCTAAACCCAGGGCGGTCTCTCTCATAGGCCGAAGCCCTGTCCTGGTACTCCGCTAGTGAGGTACAACGGAATCCCGCAAGGTAAGCGCGGGTGGACTCCCTCAATCTCCGGGAAAAGAGATAGACATGCTGGTCCGCTGGGGGTGCGGAGGGTCCCAACAAGGCTAACTCAACCCGAAATCGTCTAATCACCTCTATGACTGGGACATCCTCAAATCCTGCCTCCAGGAAATCCTGGACTCGGTCACTCCTCAACGAGGCTGGGCAAAAAGTCTCCCTAATGAGGCTCAGTAGCTGGTCTATCCTAGTCACACCGCCTCTAACTGTCCTCCACCAGTACTGGGCTTGCTCTCGGAACAGGGTCTGGACTATCTCCACCTGCCTCTCCTCTGGACAACGGATCGCTCCAGAGCTGACTCTACGTGACCAATCCAGTGCTCACCTCTAAACCCTACCTTCCCGTCGAAGTAGGGTACATGCTGCTGGGTTGAAAGCCTTCAACAGGAATCAGGTCTCGGAGATCTGAACTCGTCTCTCGGCCGAGCAACCTCCACAACTGGCTCGGGTGTAACCACTGCCGGTGCAGCCCGAATCTGGGTCACCCTCTGTGTGACCTCAGCTGATCTCGCCGGTGCAGGTGCAGGTGCAGGCACCGGTGGTGCAGGAGGTGGTGCTCCAGTCCTAAATGCCTCCTCTACCCGACGTACATAATCTCCAAATACAGTAGCTGCCACGGACGCTCCCCCGGTCCTAACGGATGGAGAATCCTGCGCCCCGGACCTCATCACGGTCCTATCCCTAGCCTCGGGAACGATGCTCTCAGCTACCTCCTCTACTAGGGCCTCTGCTGCTGGTGGCCCCCACAACTGGTGGTCCGCAATGGGACACGTCCCCGGACCCTACCTCTCGTACCTGAAGGTCTACCTACTCGTCCCCGCCCTCTTGGGCGGTAGGGGGAAGTGGTGGTCTACTCCTAGCGGTCTACATATGTTGTCGCTCTCGTACGTGTCATCTGATCGCGTAAGATGCGTATTTAAATATAAATGCGTAGGTACTACTTATCAATTCGGTATAATAACTTCTAAAGCATAAAGGTCACATGATAATAATACACATCCAAGGCATGCAAGCGCCAAACACCCTAAGGTCACATAGTATCTAGATACATACAATTTTCAACAATCACCCTAAGGTCATATATTATATATAACTATATAATAATTTATACCTACTTCTAATCCAGAGATCTACGTCGGCCGAGGTTTGCGGAAGGAGCGGTGGTCCCGTACATTCTAACCCAATCCCGACTCATGCATATGATTTTGAAAACGAAAAGTCAGAACCCGTGGGGTTCTGTTTTATACCTCATTCGGCCTTTAGAAAGATTGCGAGTGCCATTGTTGTCAACCTGGCTCTGATACCACTTTTGTAACACCCCAAATCCGCGGACTCGGGGTGCTACTGGGCGAGACCTCACAATGGTCCCGACCCTTAGCCTGACAACAATTTCACCGGACCTTCCAACATGGCACAAATAAAGGCGAAAACTTAAATATGTTTTTAATGTATGCGGAAACGAAAAGTACGAAACTACAACTTGGAAACTCAGCCGAGTCCTCAAAACAACATAATCTGATACAAGTCTAAACGTACAACAATATCCATAAACAATAACATGAAAACACGACTCAAAACATCCCCGTCCTATAATGTACGGGGACCCCGGCTGTCCACTCCTCCACCTCACTCGGCGGCGTCCCTAACCTGCAAGTCATCTACATATACGGTTTAAAACCGTTAGCTAATATTCTAGGCATTAGAATAACGGGAAGGCACAAACACATATAAATCACAAAACATAAATCACACAAGTCCGGTTTATTATCTTTATATTCTTAACTCGTATCCCGTTCTATTTCAACTTCGGTTGTGACACGAGACCCCAATGGTCTCGCCCCCGGTCCCTATTTCCGGCAAGGCACGGTACGGATGCATCCGTCCGTCTCACCCGCACGGCTAGTCGCCGAGAACCTCCTAGACTCTCGCGAGAGCTAGGCAGATGATGTCACCGCCCGTTATCATACACTTGGCCAAAATTACATATAAGGTCGGTGTCCTATTTTACCGGTTTGAAATTATAACAAGTACGTAAACACACACCACCAAACACACATCATGCTAATACGTAAAATACGAGCTAAGTAAGTCCGGAGACTTACCTCGTCACCAAACCCAAGTCAACCACACTCTTGCTTCCTTAAGGAGGAAGCCCACAACCTGCTCACAAGAGATATGCATATCAATACATACTCACACTCAAGAAGTCTTAGACTTCACTCTAGTGATCTACGCAAGACCACCTAACCCTCAAACTAGGAAACGCATCCTAGGTCCCAAATACTCATCACACTCTCAACACATGCAACTTCCCACAACAGTCCATAATTCCACAAGAGTAATCCTCAACCAAAGGGCACAAGCTAGCCTAGAAGGTCCATCATGCTCACATGCTCATATCCATCACTTACATCGAGCCTTAAGGGCTCCTAGGTTCACAACCACTAAGTGGCATTCCGAGCTACTCTAGATCCATCCTAGGCATGCTACTAACAAGATCCAACATCAATACTAAGGAAGGAACGAAGAGGAGAGGAAGGAGGGACCTACTGTTGCCGAAACCGCAGCCGCGGAGTCAAGCCGGCGCCCCTGCGGACACAGAAGCCGCCCCGCGGAACGCCGCACCGCGGAGGACTGCGTCGCCTGCCAGGAGCCCACCCGCGCCGAGTCACGCCGCACCCGCGGCCGTCTGCTGCCGCCCCGCGCCCGAGTCACGCCGCACCCGCGGCCGTCCGCTGCCGCCCGAGCCAAGTGCCTGCCGTCGCGCCCGCGGCGTGCTGAGCCGCACCCGCGGCCTGCTGGTCCGCCCCTGCGGCTGGCCGCCCGCGGTCCTGTTGAGCCGCCCCCGCGGGTTCTGCGCAGAACGTCGTCTTCTTCGTCTTCGACTTTGGATCCTTGGCTCCAAAGTCCTTCTTCTCTTGCTGGATCTTCTCCAAACACTCTCCACGGGTCTTAGGCACCTCTTCTGGATCTAAACGAGCTAAGAACCTAGACATGCACAAGGGTTGAGCAAAAACCTCTCCAAGCTTCATCCATGGCCATGGATGAAGGAGGAAGGAAAGAAAGAAAGAGCAGGCAAGGAAGAGAGGGAAGGAGAGAGAGCTTACCAACAGCTGAGAATACCTTCTGCAGTCCACAGCTTGGATCTTCAGCAACCATGGAGAAGAGAAGAAAAAAAAAGAGAGGAAAAGAGAGGAGAGGAGTTGAGTGAAAGAGTGAAGTAACGTGAGGAAAGAGCTAAGGTAGGAGAGAGAGAGAGAGTCAAAGGCTGAAAAGGAGGTGTGGGGACCAAGGGGTCAGCTGACCTCTTGTCCCTCACACGGACCGAGGGGTCGGAAATGACCCCTTGTCATTTTCAACCCGGAACGAAGGGTCGGAACGCGGAAAAAGAGGAAAAACGACGTTTCGGCTCGGGATTTTCTTAAGAAAAAATCCCGGCTCTCGGCATCTCGGGATTACGGGATAACCTACAAGGCGCCCTAAGTCCGGAATAAAATTAATAAAATTCCGGGCGTTACAACTAACCCCTCTAAAAATAAGTTTCGTCCCGAAACTTGCTAACCCAACACTCTCGGACAAACACGTCACGTAACAACGTGGAACTCATAAAACGTCACTATCGGCTCTAATCCAAGTCTACGAATCGCATCACATCAAGACCTCGCAAGGTACTCATAAATCATACAAAAATCATATAACGTATAAAGCAAACAAGAAAAAAAATCTCGGGACTAACCCGACGGTCCTATCGATGTCGCTAGGTCTGCATAAAACTCGGGATAGTTCCTCCAAATACTATCCTCCGTCTCCCATGTAGCCTCGTCGGCTCCTCGCCTCGACCACTGGATCCTCAACATCGGTATCTCCTTCGATCGAAGGCGTCTCGTACTCCGCTCTAAGACCGCTATCGGGTGCTCTACGAAAGTGTGGTCCGGCTCGACCACTAGGTCCTCATGACTGATGACGTGTCTCGGATCATGTATGTACTCTCTCAGCTGAGAAACATGAAAGACCGGGTGTATACCCTCCAACCACGGTGGCAATGCTACCCGGTATGCCACCTCACCAACTCTCTCCAAGATCTCGAATGGTCCGACATATCGGGGGCTTAACTTCCCCTTAATGCTGAATCGTCTAACGCCCCGCGTCGGTGATACCCTCAACCATACCTGAGCTCCTACCCTGAACTCGAGAGGTCTACGCCTCCTATCCACATACGACCTCTGACGGCTCAGCGCAACCAACATCCTCTCCCGAATCAAAGCGAATCTCGCCACGTCGTCTTGTACCTGATCCGGTGCTACAATGCTAGAGCTCCCGGGCTCGTCCCAACATAAGGGAGTACGACATCTCCGTCCATACAATGCCTCATACGGTGCCATCCCAATCAAAGCGTGCCAGCTGTTATTATACCAAAACTCGACCAACGGAAGATGATCTAGCCATACTTGACCCTAGTCTAGTACACACGCTCGAAGCATATCCTCTAAAGTCTGAATAGTCCACTCAGACTGGCCGTCAGTCTGGGGATGGTATGCGGTGGTGAAATGGAGACTCGAACCTAGGGCGGCGTGTACCTGCTGCCAGAAGCTCGAGGTAAAACGCCCGTCATTGTCCGAGATGATGGTCATCGGGACTCCATGTAGTCTCACAATTTGACGGGTAAACTCCTCGGCTAAACGACTCACCGGCCACGTTTCCCGTATAGGAATGAAACGTGCGGTCTTCGTCAGCCGGTCTACTACCACCCATATCGCGTCAAAGCTCCTACTAGGTCTCAGGCCGGTCACGAAGTCCATAAATATACCCTCCCACTTCCACTGCGGCACGGGCAGTGGGCGAAGCTCTCCTCCGGGTCTATGGTGGTCGATCTTGACATGCTGGGAGGTCGCGCATCGGGCCACATATCTGGCTACATCGGGCTTGAGCCCGCCCCACCAATAGGATCTCCTAAGGTTCTGGTACATCTTACTCGCGCCTGGGTGCACTGAGTAAGGTGTGGAATGGGCCTCATGCAAAATCCGCTCTCTCAGCTCCTGATCCGACGGTACACAAATACGTCCTTGATGTCTCAATAGCCCATCTGCCTCCGTGACAAACTGTGGTGCCTCTCCTCGGGACATCCTGTCCCGGATCCTCATCAAAAGGGGACATCCCTCTTGCTTCTGCAAGATCTCGCTGGACAGGTCAGGCAACACCTCTAACTCGGACAAACGACCATCCGTACCCGGAAACCGGATATCCAATTCTAAGCCCATCAAATCCCTCTGAAGCTGAAGCTGAACCGTAAGCCGAGCTATCACCTCCTCCCGAGGTGTCCTCCTGCTCAAAGCATTGGCGACTACGTTCGCCTTCCCGGGATGGTATAAAATCTCCAACTCAAATTCCTTGATGAGCTCTAGCCATCTCCTCTGGCGGTTATTCAACTCCCGCTGAGTGAATATATACTTCAAACTCTTATGGTCTGTGAAGATCTGGCACGTAGCCCCGTACAAGTAGTGTCGCCAGATCTTCAGGGCGTGAATCACTACCGCTAGCTCGAGATCATGGGTAGGATAATTCTCCTCGTACGACTTCAGCTGCCGTGAAGCGTACGCAAAAACCCTACCCCTCTGCATCAAGACGCACCCCAAGCCTAGCTTGGAGGCGTCACTATAAACCACAAAGTCCTCTATGCCCTCAGGCTGGGCTAACAGAGGAGCGGAGGTCAACCTCCTCTTCAACTCCTCAAAGCTGCGCTGGCAAGGCTCGGACCAGACGAACCTGGTAGACTTCCTCAGCAAGGAATTGAGCGGTCGTGCAATCACGGAGAAACCCTCAACAAAACGGCGGTAGTATCCCGCTAAGCCCAAGAAACTGCGCACCTCCTTGACCGTCCTAGGAGGCGGCCATGAGGAAACATGCTCTATCTTCGCCCGGTCGACCATGACACCCTCGGCGGAAACTATATGTCCCAAAAATGCCACCTCGGACATCCAAAACTCACACTTAGTGAGCTTAGCGTAAAGCTCTCTATCTCGGAGGACTCGAAGTACCGTCCTCAGGTGTCCCTCATGCTCCTCTCTACTCCGGGAGTAGACTAAAATGTCGTCAATAAATACCACCACGAACTGGTCCAAGAAGTCGATGAAGATGCCGTTCATCAACTCCATGAAGACGGCAAGTGCATTCTTGAGCCCGAATGGCATCACGACAAACTCATAGTGGTCGTATCTCGTCCTAAATGTCGTCTTCGGTATGTCCTCATCTCTCACACTAAGCTGGTGGTATCCCGACCTCAAATCGATACGTGAAAATACGGAGGCTCCCTGCAACTGGTCTAGCAAATCTTCAATGCGCGGTAACGGGTACTTGTTCTTGATGGTGACTTTGTTCAACTCCCGGTAGTCGATACAAAGCCTCAAAGATCCGTCCTTCTTCTTAACGAAGAGGACCGGTGCACCCCAAGGGGAAACGCTCGGGCGTATGAAACCTTTATCGGCTAACTTCTCGAGCTGCTTCTTCAGCTCCAGCAACTCGATCGGCGCCATGCGGTATGGAGCCTTGGAGATCGGCCTCGTGCCGGGCTCCAACTCAATAGCGAAGTCTACGCTCCTCTGTGGTGGTAGCCTAGGTGGCTCCCCGAAAACGTCCTCGAACTCGCATGCCACAGGGATCTCCTCTAGCGATGGTCCCGTCTCCTCCTCCTTCATGGCATAACACCAGAAGGCCTCGCATCCCTGCCCGATAAGTCTAGCAGCTCGAACAACGCTAATGACTGTACCGGCCTTCCCGAGGTCCCAAACTCGGAAAATCACCTCGTGCCCCGTCTCCGTGGAAATCGTCACGGTCCTCCGGCTGATGTCCAAAACGGCATGATGGCGGTCCATCCAATCCATCCCCAGGATGACTTCTTCATGCACTAAGTGCATGACAAAGAAGTCGGCTAACCAATCTCGGTTTCCCAACCGAATGGGACAACCGTGTACCTCTCCGGTACCCCTAACCCTACCTCCATCGGGTAACCCTATAATAAAGGGTCTCCCCTCTACCGTAGCTAAGGACAACCTAGCTACACAATCATCGGATATAAAAGAGTGCGTAGCACCCGTATCAAATAAAACTCGGACCGAAAAGCCGTGAATCTGAATAGTACCTGGGGCTGCCGGTGCCGGAGGATCCACGGCACTCCTCAACTCGAATACTCTGGCCTGTGTGCCTCTGGTCTCCTGAGTACCTCCACTACGGCCTCTACCTCGGCCCTGTCCTTGAGCTGATCCCTGAATACGAGTCTGACCCTGACCCTGGCTCCTCTGCTGAGAGCCCTACGACTGATACTGGGGCGGTCTCTGACTGCCTCCTGCTCTGCCAGCAGGCGAAGAGCCCTGCTGTGACTGGGACTTGCCCTGACGGCAAAAAGCTGCTCGGTGACCCATCTGTCCGCAAGTGAAGCAAACCACGGGCGGCCTCTTACATTCATTCTTTATGTGTCCATACTCCCCACAACCATAACACTGACGTACCCTGTCTGATGTCTGCCTCGACGTTTGAGGGCCAGAACGTCCCGGCCTCTTACATTCAAGCCGGCACCCCTGCGGACATAGAAGCCGCCCCCGCGGAACAAGGAGCCGCACCCGCGGAGGACTGCGTCGCCTGCCAGGAGCCGCACCCGTGCCCGAGTCACGCCGCACCCGCGGCCGTCTACTACCGCCCCCGTGCCCGAGTCACGCCGCACCCGCGGCCGTCCGCTGCCGCCCGAGCCAAGTGTCTGCCACCGCCCCTGCGGCCGTGCCGAGCCGCGCCCGCGGCGTGCTGAGCCGCACCCGCGGCCTGCTGGTTCGCCCCTACGGTTGGCCGCCCCCGCGGGTTCTGCACAGAACGTCGTCTTCTTCGTCTTCGACTTTGGATCCTTGACTCCAATGTCCTTCTTCTCTTGCTGGATCTTCTCCAAACACTCTCCACGGGTCTTAGGCACCTCTTCTGGATCTAAACGAGCTAAGAACCTAGACATGCACAAGGGTTGAGCAAAAACCTCTCCAAGCTTCATCCATGGCCATGGATGAAGGAGGAAGGAAGAAGAAAGGAAAGAGCAGCAAGGAAGAGAGGGAAGGAAGAGGGAGAGCTTACCAACAGTTGAGAATACCTTCTGCAGTCCACAGCTTGGATCTTCAGCAACCATGGAGAAGAGAAGAAAAAAAAGAGAGGAAAAGAGAGGAGAGGAGTTGAGTGAAAGAGTGAAGTAACGTGAGGAAAGAGTTAAGGTAGGAGAGAGAGAGAGAGTCAAAGGCTGAAAAGGAGGTGTGGGGACCAAGGGGTCAACTGACCTCTTGTCCCTCACACGGACCGAGGGGTCGGAAATGACCCCTTGTCATTTTCAACCCGGAACGAAGGGTCGGAACGCGGAAAAAGAGGAAAAACGACGTGTCGGCTCGGGATTTTCTTAAGAAAAAATCCCGGCTCTCGGCATCTCGGGATTACGGGATAACCTACAAGGCGCCCTAAGTCCGGAATAAAATTAATAAAATTATGGGCGTTACAATCAGCCCATCCAAGAAACTTGCAACTTCTTTCACATCCTTCGGAGTTTGTCATCCCGAGACAACTAGTCATACAACTTCTCTCTCCTTCGAGAGTAGACTAGAATGTCCTATTCGGGCATTAATAAGCCCATATGGAATCACTACAACTCGTAGTGACCATGGTTTGTCAGGAATGCCATGTTTACACTACCCCAGTCTCGACTTCTCAATTGGTGACAATCAAACCTTAACTCAATTTTAGAAGAGAGCACCGACCCTTGCAACCGGTCGAGTAGATCATCTCTACGTGGTAAGGGGGTACTTGTTCTTCATTGTAATCTTGTTCGGCTCATTGCAATCGATGTACAAATGAAGATAATCGTCTCTCTTTCCGCAATTGGTGTTCTCCATAACAACTTCAAATCAAGAGTTTAAGATATAATCTAAGCTCTTGTTACCGTTCCTTTATGATTCCACAGCCTGGTTACTCTCCCCCACACTCGTCCATCGACCACCCGCACATGCGCGTTCTTGGTTGTCACCAATTAGCTGATAACTGACCTTTTCCCATGTCAGTGACTTACCATTCTTCTATGCTTCCATGTTACCATTCTCATGAAGGCTACCCTCTCGGGGTACTCTACC
Source organism: Fagopyrum tataricum (assembly GCA_002319775.1). Classification (NCBI taxonomy): domain Eukaryota; kingdom Viridiplantae; phylum Streptophyta; class Magnoliopsida; order Caryophyllales; family Polygonaceae; genus Fagopyrum; species Fagopyrum tataricum. The sequence continues at coordinate 38,982,520 of CM008279.1, read as the reverse complement.
TTAAACTCCGTTAGCTCATTCTTCATTCCACGCTTCCTTTTTCCTTCAGCGAGATAAATATACCCTTCTCGGCGTTGTTGAGTCACATGACTCGCTTCCATAGGCTTAACCGCGCTTCATGATATCTTGTAAGTGCGTCTTCTCAAAATCTCTAACGTTAGTTAGCATCCACGTGTTGTGCTCATCTTCTTAGGATCATCATTTACATACTTCCTTCTTTTTGGCGTTTCTTCGCCTTTTCGTCATAACAGAAACAGGTCAACTCCGCGTAAATCCCCACCTTGCCATTCTTCTCATAACTCTCGTAATGTTGACTCTTCACTTAATGGTACCTCATAAGCTTAACTTACGGTATCTTACATCCTTCACACTTGGTTCGATCACGTTCTCATCTTGACTCCAACGCTTAGGAGCGTCTAAGGAAAGCTTCACTTCTCGTGATGGAACACCGCCTTTAACCTTGTTAGAATGCACCCATCTACTCCTCGATTCGCATCTTCAGTTGTCCACGCGTCTTCTCGAAGAACTTAAGTTTGTTATATCCATTGTTCTCGTCGTACGTAGTCCTCAAACACGGTAGCTCCAATGGACGCTCCCCTGGTCCTGGCAGATGGAGAACTCTGCGCCTGGACCTCCCAACGGTCCTATCCCCAGCCTCGGGAACGATGCTCTCGGCGACGTCCTCTACGGGAACTTTAACTACTGGTGGATCCACAACTGGCGGGTCCGCAATGGGGATACGTCCCCGACCTCTCGCGCCTGGAGGTCTTCCTACTCGTCTCCATCTCGGGACGGTAGGAGAAGAGGGGGTCTACCCCTGGCGGGTCCTACGCAAGCGGTAGCTCTCGTACGTACCATCTAATAGCGTATGACGTTTACTTATGTATAAATACATAGGTAATACTTACGATCTCGGTATGATAAAACTTCTAAAGGCATAAAGGTAAGCATGATCCCAATATACATCCAAGTCATACAAGCCTAAAACATCCTAAGGTCACATACATAGCTAGGTACATACAAATCCAAAAACATCCTAATGCCATATATATAAATAACTACGTAATAATATACATACATACATCAACAATTTCACTGGACTTGGGATGCTACGGGCGAGACCTCACAATGGGTCCCGACCCTTAGCTTGACAACAATTTCACTGGACCTTTCCAACAAGGCACAAATAAAGGCAAAAACGCAAAACGTTTTTAAAGTATGCGAAAACCGAAATGTAAAGAATACAAAGTGGAAACTCAGCCGAGTCCTCAAAACGACGTAACTCCGATACGGAAATCTAAATCGTACAACAACATCCACAAACTAACGATATGAAACATAACCCAAAAAACGTCCCCGTCCTATAATGTACGGAGACCCCGGCTGTCCACTCCTCCACCTCACTCGGCGGCATCCCTAACTTGCAAGGCATCTACAACCACAGTTTAAAACCGTTAGCTCATATTCGAAGCATCAGAAAAGAGGCGAAGGCACAAACACATACATATCACATAACATAAAACACGCAAGTTCGGTTTATTATCTTTTTATTATTAAGTCATATCCCGTTCTAATTCAACTTCGGTTTGTGACACGAACCACCGTGGTCTCGCCTCGGTCCCTACTTACCGGCAAAGAATGGTACGGATGCATCCGACCATCTAACCCGCCGGGCTAGTCGCCGAGATCCTCCTAGACCCACGTAGAGCTAGGCAGAATGTCACCGCCTGTTATCATACACTTGGGCCAAAATATATAAGGTCAGTTGTCCTATTTACCGGTTTAGTTGTTTATAACATAAACAAAAATACAAGCACACACCACCAACACACATCAATGCTAATACGAAAAAATACGAGCTAAGTAAGTCCGGAGACTTACCTCGTCACCACACTCAAATCACAACACTCTCACTTCCTTAAGGAGGAAGGCCACAACCTGCTCACAAGAGATATGCATATCAGTACATGCTCACGTTCAAGAAGTCTTAGACTTCACTCTAGTGATCTAAGCAAGATCACCTAACCCTCAAGCTAGGAATGCATCCTAGGGTCCAAGGTACTCACCACACTCTCAGCACATGAAAGCAATTCACAACAGCTTATAACCTCACGTGATCTTAAACCTCAACCAAGAAGGAACAAGCTAGCCTAGAAGGTCCATCATGCTCAACATACTCATAACCATAAACTACATCGAGCCTTAAGGGATCCTAGGTTCACAACCACTAAGTGGCATCTCAAGCTACTCTAGATCCATCCTAGGCATGCTACTAACATGATTCAACAACAATACTAAGGAAGGAACGAAGAGGAAAGGAGAGGAGAAGCCTACTGTTGAAGAAACCGCAGCCGCGGAGTCAAGCTGACGCCCCCTACGAAACACAGAAGCCGCCCCGCGGAACCAGGAGCCGCCCCCCGCGCCTTGCTGCCGCCCTTGAGCCGCACCTGCGGGTGTGCTGAGCCGCCCCTGCGGTTGTGCTGGCTGCCCCTGCGGCTGTGCTGGCTGCCCCTGCGGCTGTGCCTGCCCTGCGGCTGTGCTGGCCGCCCCTGCGGTTGTGCTAGCCCTGCGGTTATGCTGGCCGCCCCTGCGGCTGTGCTGGGCCGCACTTGCGGCTGGCCGCTCCCGCGGTCGTGATGATCCGCCCCGCGGGTTCTGTGCAGAACGTCGTCTTCTTCGTTTTCGATCGTGGATCCTTGGCTCCAAAGTCCTCCTTTTCTTGCTGGATCTTCTCCAAACACCTACCACTGGTCTTAGGCTGATCTCCACGACCTAATCGTTTTAAGAACACATGCATGCAAAGGACTTGAGTGAAAACCTCTCAAAAGCTTCATCCATGGCCATGGATGAAAGAGGGAAGAAGAAAGGAATGAGCAGCCATGGAGAAGAAGGAAAGAAGGAAGGAGAGAGCTTACCACACAGATCTGGACTTCTTCTTTTGTAGTCCACACATGCAAGATCTTCAAGCAACAATGGAAGAAGAAAAGAAAAGAGAAGGGAAGAGAAGAGAGGAAGAGTGAAAGGAAAGAAATGACGTGAGAGAGCAAGGGAGGAGAGAGAGAGGGGACATTGGCTGAAAAGGGGTGAGGGGACCAAGGGGTCAGCTGACCTCTTGTCCCTCCCCACGGACCGAGGGGTCGGAAATGACCCCTTGTTACTTTAACCCGGAACGAAGGGTCGGAGAGCGGAAAAAAGGGAAAAACGACGAGTCGGCTCGGGATTTTTTGGAATAAATTCCGGCACTCGGCATCTCGGGCCTACGGGAAGATCTACAAGGTGCTCTAAGTCCGGAATAAAATTCCGGGCGTTACAATGGCAATAAAGTTCCTGTGGAAGCAATAAGGCATTTTAAATTAAATTTAAGTACTGGATGTTATTTGGATTTGAAGGATACTTTTATTTCTCCTTTTTTTAAACGGAATTTGATTTCTACTTCCTGTTTGGACAAAGGTGGATACCTTTGTAGTTTTGGAAATGGAAAATTCAGTATTTCTTTGAATTCAAATATTGTTGGTACCGGTATCTTAATTGATCGTCTTTATATGCTAGAAACGGTTGCTTCTCATAATGAAATCCTGCATACAGGTTCTAAAGGTACAAAGCGAAAATTGAATGAAGATTCAGGGTTCTTATGGCATAAGCGTTTAGGTCACATCTCTAAACAGAGAATTCAAAGGCTTGTGTTAGACAAAATTCTTGATTCCCTTGATTTGACAAACCTTCAAGTTTGTGTTGAGTGTGTTAAGGGATAATTAACAAACATGAGGAAGTTAGGTGCCAACATAAGTACATAATGCTTATAACTTAATGCATACGGATATTTGTGGTCCATTCCCTACAGCTGCGTGGAATGGTCAACAATACTTTATTACGTTCATAGACGACTACTCTAGATATGGGTACCTTTACTTGATACGTGGGAAGTCACAATCCGTGGATGTTTTCAAGGATTACAAAGATGAAGTTGAACTTCAACTTGGTAAGAAAATTAAAGCCGTTAAATATGACCGTGATGGAGAATATTATGGCAGATATGATGGATCAGGAGAACAACGTCCAAGACCCTTTGCTAACTTCCTAAAGGAGTGTGGAATTGTCCCTCAGTACACTATGCCGGGAAAACCCAGCATGAATGGTGTGGCTGAGAGGCGTAATAGAACACTATTGGATATGGTTAGAAGTATGATTAATCACTCTTCTTTACCTGAATCACTTTGGGGAGAAGCGTTAAAAAACTGCAATATATATCCTTAATAGAGTACCTAGCAAATCGGTAGCTAAAACCCATATGAAATGTGGACTGGGAAAAAGCCCAACATAAGGCACTTACACATGTGGGGATGTCCAGCTGAAGCAAGGCCTTACAAGCCTAACGAAAGAAAATTGGACTCTAAGACAACTAGTTGATATTTTGTTGGGTATGCTGAACGCTCCTGTGGGTTCAAATTTTATGATCCTACTACCCAATCATTTTTTGAGTCGGGAAATGCCAGATTTCTTGAGGATGTAGAATTTGGAGGGGAATGTTTAAGGAACGTCACCCTTGACGAAGTTGTCTCTGAGGAAGAGAATCTTAATTTCTATTCCCAATATTGTTATTGAGAGTAATCAAGATACAACTCTTGACACTCTTCAAGAAACAACTAAGGTTTTAGACAACAATGAAGTTCCTTCCATAGAGCAAATTCAACAGCCTCAAGAAGTGCCTCTAGGGAGATCCGGTAGAGAAAGGAGATATGCAATTCCGGATGACTACATTGTATATCTAGTAGAACAAGAAGATCTAGTGGGAGAGATACCAGATGATTACATCGCGTATCTTATGGAACAAGAATATTCTGCAGGCATTGCAGAGGATAATCCAATCAATCTTCTTGACGCCCTTCAAAGTTTTAACTCTCAATACTAGATTAAAGCCATGCAAGAGGAGATGAAATCCATGAAGGAAAATGACGTATGAGATCTTGGTAAGTTGCGAAAAGGTGAAAAATCCATTGGTTGTAAATGGATATTTAAAACCAAAAGGGATGCAAAAGGCAATATCGAAAGATATAAGGCTCGTCTAGTTGCAAAGGGATTCACTCAAAAGGAAGGTATTGACTTTAAAGATATAAGGCTCGAAAGATATAAGGCTCTTTTAGGACAATAATGGCACTAGTAGCTCATTTTAATTTAGAGTTACACCAGATGGATGTGAAAACAGCGTTTCTCAATGGAACCATTGATGAAACCATTTATATGGTTCAACCAGAACATTTTGAATCCAAAGATTCTAAATCTATGGCTTGTAAATTAAAGAAATCCATCTATGGGCTCAAGCAGGCATCAAGGCAATGGAATCATAAACTTCATCAAGTGATTACCTCTTTTGGTTTTGGGGTGAATAAGTTTGAAGATTGTGTATACCACAAATTCAGTGGGAGCAAGTCTATCTTCCTTGTATTGTACGTATGTTGATGACATACTACTGGCTTGTAACGATATAAAGAATTTTGGATAATATAGTTGTTTGTTTAGTTACGATGATTGTGACGAATGCCGCCGTGATCTCATATTGATATATGAGATGGACCAGATTGAAATAAAGGATAAGTCTACATAAAAGTAGTCATTACATGTACATATAAAGAATTTTGGATAATATAGTTGTTTGTTTAATATGTAGCCCAAGTGGGAGATTGTAAGATTTATTAATCTTATAATTATTAATGGGCTTACATATTATAATAAACAAATATATTATACAACTATTTACTAGCGGGCTAATAAAAGTGATTCGATTAAAGTAAAGCCCGTAGACTTTAATTAAGCGGTGTGGGCTTAATGGGTGGATACCGGACTTTGGCCCAATAGGCTTAATGGGATTCTATAGGGTCAATATATAAAGGATATTAGGTTATGGTCTCCAATACGTCAAATCGATAAGCCATTTTCTATTCTCTACCCATCAGAGAGAAAACCTAAAGAAACCCTGATGCGGGGATATGCCGCGAGGGTTGCCCGATCTTTCAACACCAAAACAAGAGGAGAGGTAGAGATGGTAGACGTGGAGATGATGGAGAAAACGTGGGGAATGGTGAGTGATCCTGTGGTTGGGATGGATCGTAGCTAGATAGACTGGTTGAATTCCGAGAAGGAATTCTTCCGCTATAATCTTGAATTACGAGAGAAAGACGGATGGATCTCAAGAACGCAAGAAGTCGCCTAGAGATCGAAGAGAGACCAGTCTTGGAATCCACCAAGGTGGACGGCTCTCCAATGTAGCTAAGCTAGGATTGGACGTGAATCCACACGTCCGGTTGAGTAGGAATCCACCCACTCAGGGTTTCTCGAATCCACGAGAGAGAAATACTGAAAAGTATCAAATGTTTATTGAATCAAAGGTGAGTTCCAAGATGTACGTCCAGATGCCTTATATAGGCATGAGGAGGACGTCCAATCTGGCTTACATGGGTTGCGGGCTTGATCCAAGATCGAGCCTGGAAAGAATAAAATAAATAAAATAAAATGCAAAAAGATAAGATCGAATCTTTAAGAGATAAGATCTTGTAGCTAAAAGATAAGATCAAATCTTTAAGAGATAAGATCAACTATCAAACGGATAAGGTCAAATCTTTAAGAGATAAGATCAAACTAACAAACGGATAAGGTCAAACCTTTAAGAGATAAATGACCTTCTAGAAACTTAAATGAAAATAAAATAATAGTAAAATCTAAATTTGAATTGTCTCAAAATGGGTTGAAAATTGATAAGCTCGTTGGGTCTAATTTAGCCACTTAAATTAGCCCAACTTCCTTCTTCTTTCAAGCTTTCTTCACGTGCTTCTAAAACGTCATTGGCTGGTTCAATTTCGGCCAAAATTTGTGGTTGTACGTGCAAAACCATCCTTGAACATCCTTCTAATACTTCCATCTTAATGTAACAACTTTCTAATTGATGCATCTCCTTTCCTAGTTGCTCACCCATGCGTTTGGCTTGTGCTCTTGTGATTGGTCCAGTAGGAAGTATTGGTTGAGATGCTCCCGTCAAACCCTAAGGAGGTTTGACTAAGGAAGACTGTATACCTGCGGCGCTCATTCGGATCGTAGTTTCCATGCTAAGGTTTGATTTGAACTAGGTATGTAACTAGGTATGTAATTCTCGATTCCATAAATATTCTAGCATAATTTCGATCCTTGGTTTTATGGTTCAGGGAATTTAATTATTCCAACATGCCATTCTTCACAAGCACAAGTCCGGTTGTTGAGGTTCACGGGAAAACAAGACCGGCCTTGCTTGACTTCACACTCTGCACTTGATGCTTGAAAAACCTATCATATATTTAAAACGATATAAATATTCGAAAACTATATAAGGCAAAAAGGAATATGTAAATTCATACCTGTAGCTCACGAGAAGCTAAGAGGTTCTTATGCAATTTTTTCGCAATCTTTGGCGTTATACCATTCCAAGGCCAAGTCTTTGCCTTTTCTTGCCGTTTCACTTATCTAACCATATTTGTTCTTCAAATCCCTATAGTATTGTTTGCGCCATTTAGTATGTATGATTATAAATATAGAAAATCAATCAAACACGAAAACAAAAACTAAAACTGAACCTTCAAGTAAGGACAAGACCGGATTGAGTCTATCTACTCCAATAGTAGAATTGAAACTCTCGACAAAGTTGCTCGTATTTTCTTCTGTAACGCCCGGAATTTTATTAATTTTATTCCGGACTTAGAGCGCCTTGTAGGTAATCCCGTAGGTCCGAGATGCCGAGTGTCGGGATTTATTCCTAAGAAAATCCCGAGCCGACTCGTCGTTTTTTTCCCCTTTTTCTCGCGTTCCGACCTTTCGTTCCGAGTCGAAGTGACAAGGGGTCATTTCCGACCCCTCGTTCCGGGCAAAAGAAGACAAGATGGCTGCTGTCCCATCTTGGCAACCTTGTCCCCTTCCCTCTCTCTCCCCTCTCTTTCTCTTTCACGTTACTTTCTCTTCCACACTTAACTCTTCTCCATTTTTGGCTCTCTTCTCTTCTCTTCTTCCATCTTGTTGAGGATCCTTGTGTATGGACTGCAGCAAGGGATTCCTTGTTGTTGGTAAGATTCTTCCTCTCCCTCCCCTCTCTTCCTTGCTGTTTTTCCCTTCTTCTTCTTCCCTCCTTCATCCATGGCCATGGATGAAGCTTTTGAGAAGTTTTTCCTCAAATTCTTGCATGCATGTGTTCTTAGCTCGACTAGGTCGAAGAGAGGTGCCTAAGACCAGTGGTGGGTGTTTGGAGAAGATCCAGCAAGAGAAGAAGCACTTGGGAGCCAAGGATCCACGATAGAAAACGAAGAGGACGACGTTCTGCAGTACGACCGCGGGGACGGATCATCACGCCCGCGGGCGCGGCCAGCCGCAGGGGCGGCTCAGCACAGCCGCGGGAGCGGACCAGCACAGTCGCAGGGGCGGCCAACACCGCCGCGGGTGCGGCCGGCAGCACCGCTAGGGGCGGCCTCTGGTTCCGCAGGGGTGGCTCCTGCTTCGCCGGGGCGCCGGCTTGACTCCGCGAGTGCGTTTCTTCGGTAGTAGGTTCCTCCTCTCCTTCATCCTTCGTTCATTCCTTAGATTTGTTGTTGAATCATGTAGTAGCATGCTTAGGATGGCCTAGAGTAGCTTGAGAATGCCACTTAGTGGTTGTGAACCTAGGAGCCCTTAAGGCTCGATGGAATTGTTGGATATGGGCATGTGAGCATGATGGATCTTCTAGGCTAGTTTGTGCCTCTTTGGTTGAGGATTACTCTTGTGGAATTATGGACTGTTGTAGGCTGTTGCATGTGTTGAGAGTGTGATGAGTACTTGGTACCTAGGATGCATTCATAGTTTGAGGGTTAGGTGATCTTGCGTAGATCACTAGAGTGAAGTCTAAGACTTCTTGAGTGTGAGTATGTATTGATATGCATATCTCTTGTGAGCAGGTTGTGGGCTTCCTCCTTAAGGAAGCAAGAGTGTGGTTGACTTGGGTTTGGTGACGAGGTAAGTCTCCGGACTTACTTAGCTCATATTTTACGTATTAGCATTGATGTGTGTTTGATGGTGTGTGTTTATGTTCTTGTTATAACTATTAAACCGGTAAATAGGACCACCGACCTTATATGTATATTTTGGCCCAAGTGTATGATAACGGGCGGTGACAATACTGCCTAGCCTTGCGTGGGTCTAGGGGATTCTCGGCGAGTTGCCCGGCGGGTTAGATGGTCGGGTGCATCCGTACCATTCTTTGCCGGTGGGGGGACCGAGGCGAGGCCACGGTGGTTCTCGTGTCACAACCGAAGTTGAATTAGAACGGGATACGACTTAATGATGTAAAGATAATAAAACGGACTTGCGTGTTTTATGATGTGTAATATGTATGTGTTTGTGCCTTCACCGCTTTTCTAATACTTAGAATATGAGCTAACGGTTTTAAACCGTTTGTGTAGATGACTTGCAGGTTAGGGATGCCGCCGAGTGAGGTGGAGGAGTGGATAGTTGAGGTCTCCGTACATTATAGGACGGGGATGTTATGTTTTCATATTGTGGTTTATGTGGTACGGTTTAAGTTTCGTATTGGAGTTGTGTTGTTTTGAGAACTCGGCTGAGTTTCCAAGTTGTAGTTCTTATTTTTCGGTTTCCGCAGACATTATAAACGTTTTTGAGTTTGCCTTTATTTGTGCCTTGTTGGAAGGTCCGGTGAAATTGTTGTCAGGCTAAGTGTCGGGACCCATTGTGAGGTATCGCCCGTAGCACCCCGAGTCCCGCGGATTTGGGGTGTTACATCTTCGTTGCACACTGATGGATCAAACTTGTGTCTAGCCCATTGTTCATTTTCTCCCGCCTCATGTAACCACTTTACAACACCAAACCCACCTTCTTTTTGTATCGATCATCTCTACCGTCTTATTGTAGCTGAACTCAGAATACGCTTCACAACATGCCCAAAACAAGTTATGCATCCGACGGCCGGGATATTGTTTTTTGAAGTTTGCACATAAGTGTCTACAACAAAGGCGCCTAGATACACCAGGCCAAATATCATCTAGTGCCGGTTCAATGCCCTACAAATTTGACAATCAAATTAATTACAATTACAATTATCAATATGTAATACCATAAACAAATTGATTAATACCTTTTTTCGGTGTGATATAATAGTCAAGTCTTCCCTCACTATGACCTTCAAACTATCCTTTAGATGCAAAAAGAATTGTGACCAAGTGCTCTTGCTTTCATTTTCATATACACCATATGCCAACGAGAAAATCAGAGCATTTCCGTGTACGGCTATTGCAGATAAAACAACTCCACCAAACTTTCCTTTCAAATGACAACCATCAACCCCAATCAAACTTCTACATCCTCTGAAACCCTTGATCATTGGCTTCAAGGATATGAAAATGTTTTTGAATTGAATTGGCTTTTCTAGAAGTTCATCAACAACTTGTCAAGCACAATGGGCCTTAGAATCGGGATTTGTATTTCTTAAGACCTCACAATAAACTAGAAATTTTCCGTACGAAGCGTCATGGTTTCCTTGGAGCTCCTCTAAAAAAAATTTCCTTGTTTCATATACCTTTGTTTTCTTCAGCCGAACACCATATTCATATCTCAACTTAAGAATCTCATTTATTGCCTTCCCCGAAATATCCGGAGTCGCCTTTACATCATCCATTATCTTCTCTGCCTCCCAACGCATGGTTGCCATGGGATTGAACTCAGACAATCTCGTGCAAGTATGCTTTTAACTTTTTGATAGCTTAAGTATATCCATCTAGGAGTCTAGAAGCATGTAGTCTCCATTCACACCTTGGATCAATACAAACAGTTGTCAATCTTGTATGATCAGATTTTTTAGCGACTATGACAACTCCTTGTTGGATACAAAAATCTCTGAAAACATGATATAAATGTTCCTTGTCAAAAAAAATCATCCTCAACTTAATCTTGATCAAACCGAAAAGATTATTAGTATGGAGCTCACCATTCTCATACAACTTGTCAAAGTATGCATCTTTATCTATCTCCCATTTGCTAGATCTATCAGGATTATATCCATCAACTATAAAGGCCAAATGAGGATCATCTGCATCAACTAATCCATCTTCCTGATCAACTAGATCCTCTTCGGAACTATCACACAGTTGATACTCTTCATCATCACTATCAACATTGTCAATATCACCCACAACATTATCAACCATGACTGTCAAAACTCCTCGTATTCTACTCAAGCTACCATAAGTCGGTTGAGTATCAGATGCATTTCTCTTTTCAGCAGGAAAATAAATCCCTTTTCTTCTTGCACTTGTTTTGGGTCCTTCTTGTTTGCAAGCTTAAAGGCACATGGTTCAGCTGCAAAACATTAATGTTTGTTGCATTAGTTGGCTGATTTGTTGGTGGGATTGGAGTATGATGGGTTTCGTCCATATAACCCGTGGATGGGATCGTATGTTGGGATAATGGACGAACAATGTCACCTGATGACATTCTTGACTCAAGCAAACTCATCGCCAACTGCAGATTATCACATGGGGTGTCATCGGAAACAATAGAAATTTTGATCAATGATTTATCATGAAATATCCTAAATAGCTCCAACAAATCATTGTCACTCTCTAATTTACGGCTTCTAAAATTGTACACGTACCACAAACTTGGATTTTTGGGCAAATTTGATCCCTTTCTCAAAACTCCTTCTAACAACTGAATATAGATATCCAACACATTACACAAATCGGTATCATCCACCTCTATTTGACTAAGCACATCCAGATTACGACGTAAACACAACACTTTTTTTTATCTCCCATCCTGTAAATGAAAGCATAAACTAAAAGTCACCAATTTTAATGAAACATGGTTGGCTTGGTTGCTGTCAAAATAAAAATACAAAAATAGAGTTGCTGTCAAAATGAAATTACAGAAATACAGAATTCTACATATGTTTACTAGTAACTTCAAAATGAGAATACAGAAGTACTAACATGGTTGCTATCAAAATGAAAATACAAAAATAGAGTTGTTGTCAAAATGAGTTCTATTTATTCTAATATGGTTGCTATCAAAATGAAATTACAAAAATACAGAAATTCTACATATGTTTACAAATAACTTCAAAATGAGAATACATAAGTACAAACATGGTTGCTGTCAAAATGAAAATCGAGAGATTGAGGTTTAGAGTTTCACACCTAAAACACACCTATCTTGGAAATTGGGGGATTAGAGAGCAGCTATTTTTGAACTAGAGTTTTGTTCTTCTTTAAAAGTTGAGATCTGAGAGAGGAGAAGCATAGATAGGCAAAGTATTAGGGTTTACACTAAAGAGAGGAGAAGCAGAGAGAGACTTAAGAGACGGTAAGTAGAGGAGAAGTAGAGGGTTAGTAGAGAGAGGAGAAGCTCGAACCTGGATGGAGCAGCTCTGCACTTCTTCATCCGGGAGCAAGTATCGGTTCTTTCTCTCTCTTTCGACTGACTGTTTCTTCGTTTGGGAGCAAGCATCGGTTCTTTTCTTCTTCTTTTTTTGTTTTCGTTTTATTATATATATATTTCAAGTAAGCTAACACCTCTTAACCAGGGTTAGTGTCTGTTGACGGAAAAGGGCAAATGTAGGAAATCTGAAAAATACAGGACAAAATCCGAACTCTGAAAAACCTGTGGGCAAATTCCGGAATACCCCATTCCACAGGGTACCGACCGGAATTTTCCAAAAAGAAATTTTTGTGGGAGGAGGTTCTCACCTGCCCTATTCCCACATTTTTCTAAAGAAAAAGGAAATAAAGTAAGAAAAAAAATCCCTCAAATATTGTCACAAGTTTAGAAGTGCATGATGGGGAGGAAGTGTCCTATGAAGGATCGTGCTTTATTTTCTGGGGTGTCTCTTGTTTGACGTCTTATACACTTCAAATTGTTTGTTCGGATCATTTTAGAGAGAGTTATAAGGTCTTATGTGTATTAAACAATTGAGTTGATCTTCCAAGGTCTCTCCCTAACTTGTGTATTGAATGTGTATTGTTTACTCGGCGGTTCCCTCACTCAAGACTACATGCTAAATGAATTTTAGATTCACCTATAAATAATACACCTTAGTTTGTAGAAAATTATATCCTTCAAACCGTTTGATAGTTTGTTCCATTCTCTCCTCGATTATAAGTAATTGTTGGAGAATTAGTTTGTAGAATTGCTTTGTGTCGTGAAAAGATCACTATCTTTTAAGTGATAACTGTCCTCTTTAATTGTTGTAGAGTTTCAAACAAATTCACTTCTTAGGATACAACAAAACCCTTGAAGAAACCTACGACAAATTTAATGTCGTTCTGATATTTTTTTGTGAAGAAGCAATTCTTTATTTATAGAGAATATTTTGAATTTATTTGTGACCGTTAAATTCAAATTACATTTATGGATTCAGTTAACAACAATTAGGAAGTTATTTAACCGGTCTAACCCGTCCTAGAAAAGATTACAACTGTTGATCTATTAAATTGATAAATTTTTAATCTCAGTCATAGATTTTAATAAATTTGTTTATTTCCTTTTAATTTCAGAGTTTCTAAAATATAAAATCAATAAGTCTTATTACCAACAATCCCCACTAAGTCCTATAAATAAGACTTTTGTAAATAGTCTCATACATAATGAAAGTGTTTTTTCAACTTAAACTTCCAATTAGTACGACTCAACTAAAGTGTCAACATAGTCAATGACAAACCACCTTTTTTTTATCAACACCAGATAAAGCATACATACAACATTTTCCAACTTTTTCACTCAGTTTTAAACTTGTTATTAAGCCTCGAGTTCACCCTAGATCCATAGAAAACTTACAAAACAACTAGTTTTGTTTAAGAGTAACTCCATGCAATGTCCCCGAGTATAGGTGATATGAGTGTAGAAATGTGCAAGCAAACACTCTAGGGGAGAAATCATATAAAACCACAAGTGCATGGTGGTGTCAATGTAAATATATGATATGAATATCAAGATCATCTCCCAAAGGACCATGTTATCCCCACCATGCTCTTAAAAGTTGTATAATGGAATGCAAAGTGTGTAAGAGAAAGGAAAAAAGGATCAAGTGATCACACAAAAATAAGGGGAAATGGGCAAATTGGATCGAGTGTATCAATCAACGTCGATCGAGTGGTGAGTAGAGCACATAGCCTTCGATCGAGTAAGTAGAGGTCAAAACACAACCACAAAATCAAGTAATGGGAAACAATCAGGGGTTGGGTATAGTTCCTCCAGACCCTTGCTAAGCCGCATGAAGTAGCCGTTATGCATGCCAATTTAAGATATGAGAACTTAGATGATCAAGTAACACATGAACCTACTAAACTTACGTAGACATGTTATGCATGTGATCAGTATCAAAGCACAAGTCATCCAAACAACAAGTGTCACATGATGTTTGTTGTTCGAATGTTGAAAGGCAAATATAAGTCACTATTAAACTCTAAATCAAGACATACAAGCATCATATGGTGTTTGCAACTTAGTTTAGCATGGATTAACACAAAGTAAGCATGTAAGTCATCGTTTCGGTCCTAGCTACACATACTATAGGATGGATAGACATCTAAACAAGCATCACTATCAAAGAAATTACTTATGAGTCTCATCCTTGATAGCCGGCCATATAAGAATATGTAATATAATCATGCTTGAAACTAAAAAAATGTGTATAAGAGGAACAATCTCGATAGAAATCTAACATCCGGCATTCATATAATTAGGATCAAACATGTATTAAACATTCAAAACGGCTAAATATCTCCTATATGCTCACTAACATGCATTGATACTCATTTATTTCCTAAGACATAACATCAATTCAAGGGACATAACTTGGATTTGGAGTTTTCACCCCAAACCCTGATATAGAACTATTCACACATAATCGTAAAACTAGATATCTCAAATCCAGAAATCAAATCCATGATATGAAAGTAGAGAAGTAATAAGTAATATAGGCAAAATAATTGAGCGATTTGAACTTACCAAACAAAAGTTATGATAAAAACAAGATTGCAAATGGATCAAACTTCACTTTTCCTTCAGCTTTTTCTCAAGAAAACCAAGAACACTTTGAATATTCGTCTAACTAGAAAAGAGAGAGAGATAACTTGTTGTGATCTACACCTAAAGTGTGGTGAGATATCTAATTTTAAGGCAGTCAAGCCCTTTATATAGGCATTTACACGTTGCCAACTCATCAAAAGAAATCTTTTCTAACAAACTCAAGTGGTTGGCCGTTACACTTTATTTTTCCGAATTTCCATTTTACTCGATCGATGTTGATTGATGGATCACTCGATCGAGTAGAATGGAAATTTCACCCTTTTTACACTTCGTCCGATATTTCCAATCTACTCGATCCATGTTGAAAGTAGGTCGGTCAAGTGACTTTTCTTCTTCATTCAAGTGGAATGGAAAACTTGAAGGACAAGGTTGGCTTGATCTTGGCATGTGCTTGGATCACTTCACATCGATCAAGTAGTCCATCGAGTGTCACTTCTTTTTCTTCCGAGTGGATCTTCACTCGATTGTTCTTGTTAGAATTCCAGCTTGCATGGAGAGCCTAAGTCACCCTAAATCGAGTGTTTCTTCTTCTTTGTGCGAGTGAGTGGTCTTCAGTAGTCGAGTAAGCACATTCACAAGATCTAGTGGACTTGAAATCTCCTTGACGAGTCTTCAACCTTTCTTTCTTGGACTTGGGCCTTTTCTCCTTGTTGCTTTGAGGCTTTCTTCTTTCTTTCCTTCCTTGCTTTCCAAAATTATTTTGATGATGCGAGCTTTCTTAGCCTTGATGGATTTCATTCCTTTAAGTTCCAATTTGGACCTAAAACACCTAAACACAATAGACAAAGGGGAGTAGACATTCTTTGATGTATTTAAGCACTAGCAAAGATGTAAATGCCTTATCCCATGCAAAAACTAAGGAAAACACATGAAAACAACACTACTAAAGATAACATAAAAACATGTTATCACTCCACTCTTATGTTAGCTATATAGGTAAGATCCTTTAGAACCATTAAAATGCTATACATTTTTCAAGAATGGTAATAAGAGTATAAATACTCAACCTTCTTTTCTGCACTTACTGTTAATTTCTTCAATATGCCCTAAACACAATAGACAAAGGGGAGTAGACATTCTTTGATGTTTTAAGCACTAGCAAAGATGTAAATGCCTTATCTCATGCAAAAACTAAGGAAAACACATGAAAACAACACTACTAAAGATAACATAAAAACATGCTATCACTCCACTCTTATGTTAGCTATATAGGTAAGATCCCTTAGAACCATTAAAATGCTATACATTTTTTCAGAATGGTATTAAGAGTATAAATACTCAACCTCCTTTTCTGCACTTATTGTTAATCTCTTCAATATGCCCTAATCAAATAACTTATCATCAACTTGTTATTACCCTTTAAACTTCGTAATTAGAATCTCTAAAAAGAAGTTGGGTTCATGTTGTGGTGACTTAGTTTAATTTCAATCTCATTGTATTTGAGGTATTCCTTACCACTTCTCTCGAAAGTGCCTTTGTAAAAGGATCAACCAAATTCTCATAAGTTTTGACATAAGTAATGGTAATAACCCCCTTCTTCAATCAACTGTCTAACATAAGCATGTCTCAAGCTTATATGTCTAGATTTTTCATTATAAATTTTATTATATGCTCTAGACATTGTAGTTGTAAGAGCCTTAGTCTTTGGGAGCCGTTTTGGCCTTAGCCGCCCCTGCGGGCCTGTAAGGCCGCCCCTGCGGCTCCTCTGTTATTCCGCCCCTACAGCCAGGAAACCCG
The DNA here is from genome assembly GCA_002319775.1 of Fagopyrum tataricum. NCBI lineage: Eukaryota > Viridiplantae > Streptophyta > Magnoliopsida > Caryophyllales > Polygonaceae > Fagopyrum > Fagopyrum tataricum. The sequence goes on along the minus strand of CM008279.1, from coordinate 38,965,699 downwards.
CCCCTGCGGTTTCTTGCGGCTGCAGCCGGATTTGTTGACCTTTGACCCGTGCTTTACTCTTTCACTTCCTTAACCTAACTCCTTTGCTTTGGCTTGCTGAGCATCTTCATTCCCTTTCCCAGCTGCCTTCACGTCCTTCTTGCTTCCTCCTTGATCTTCTTCTTGGTTTCCTTAGAGTTTGGAAGTGTTTTGGTGTGGCTTTCTGTGTGGCTGATGATGATGATGATGGTAGAGGTTGTTGCTGAGCTTGAGAGCTAGCTGATGAGGTTGTTGATCTTCTTTGCAGCCTAGGACCACAAGTGTGGTATGTATTCTTCTTCTTCTCTTCTTTCTTCCTTTGATTCCTCTTCCTAGCTTAGGATTAGATGTATGTTGATGTAGATTGATGTTGGTATGTGTATGTATATGGTTGTATGTGACTTTGGAATGAAGAAGACGTGAGTTGATCACGTGAAGAGCCGAAGAGGAACCGCGGGATCATCTTCTGCACTGTAGCCGCCCCCGCGGTCCAGAGAAGTTGCCCCTACGGGACCCTTGTCGCCGCACCCGCGCCTGGAAACCGCCGCCCCTGTGGAAGCCGTGTCACAGCGCCTGCGCCCGTGCTTGCGCTTGCCTGCGGCCGCTGTCACCGCGCCTGCGGCCGAGCATTGCCGCGCCTGCGGGTTGCCTGTTCCGCCCCTGCGTCTTTCCGTCACGCAGGTGCGTCTTGTCCCAGGTCTACCTAGAGTTGGGTAGATCCTTTCCTTTCCTAGTATGAGCGGTTTAGTGGCATGCTAGGTACGTATATGAGGATAGAATGAGGATGATCATGTTATCGTTTATGCCGGTTATGGCTTTGAGGTTTATGAGTTAGGATACGATCCTTATGGATCCCTTGGGTCTAGGTGTGACCCCTGTGATGGTTATGAGTTTGATATATGTTGTTATGCCTTGTTTAGGCAGTGTTGTCCTCCAGATTGGAGTGGACCGTGTTTGAGATCGTGGTTGAGACTACTACTGAGGTTGAAGTAAGTCCATAGGATTTACTTAGCTATCATCCTTATATTGGATGTGTGCATGAGTGGTGTTTGTTATATGCTTGATAGCATGCGTAGTGATGATTACCGACCTATGGTATAGTGACTGCCCATTGTAGGGCCATGACAGTTGTCCCTTTCATCCCTTTGGAGTCTGGGTGGTTCTCTGTGGTTGGGTCAGACTTGGTACACGGTTGGCCACTCCCCATTCCCTCAGGGTACACGGGTGGGTGTGACCAAGGGCCACTCCAGCTGCCATGAGCACCCAGAGGTGAGGGTTATATTCCCCGTGTCACATATGTTCATATTGATATATATATATATATATATATATATATATATATATATATATATATATATATATATATATATATATATATATATATATATATATATATATATATATATATATATATATATATCTATATATATATATATACGTTGGAGTGATTCGACTTTATAAAGATAATAAACCGGATAAATGTGTGAAAGCATGATGATGTGTTATGATTCCTAATGTGTGTTTGTGCTCTTGTATCTCTATATATATGTGTATGATTAGCTAACGGTTTTATACCGTGTTGTAGATCCTTTGCAGGTTAGGAGAGTTGTAGAGTGATCCAGAGTGGGTGATCCGCTGAGGGCTCCGTACACTGGGTCGTTATCGGGGATTATGGGATCTTCTATTGTACAGTTATGTTTTATCTGTACTCAGCGGTACCTCTGTATTACCTTTTGATATATATATATATATATATATATATATATATATATATATATATATATATATATATATATATATATATATATATATATATATATATATATATCAGTTTCATGTTTTGTATTTAATCTATTTGTGCCTTGTTGTAAGATTCAGTGAACTTGTTGTCAGGCTAGGGTCAGGATCCATTGTGAGATCCTAGCCCAGTAGCACCTCGAGTCCTACGGATAGAGAAACTGAAGGAATCGGTTGTGGCCACAACTTTATGTCCAATAGAATATTTCTCAGCCATTCCACTTCTTTTCTTGTTGCACCAAGGGCTACAAACTCAATTTCCATTGTGGAATGAGTTATGCATGTTTGCTTCTTTAAGGCCCATGAAACATCTCCTCCTGCTAGTGTAAAAACTCATCTACTAGTTGATTTATTTTCGTTTGCACTAGATATCCAACTAGCATCAGTATAACCTTCGAAAACTACAAGAAAGTCACTGTAGGACAACTTTAGATTTATTGTCCTCTTTAAATAACCTAGAACTCGAGTAATTCCCTTCCAATGTTTGATTCCAGGGTTTCTAGTATACCTAGACAACTTATAAACTACAAAGTCTCTCATCATGAAGGATTATAAATAGTATTAGCTTCCTAATCATAAGATGCTAAACTTTTCTAACATCTTTTGAATATAATGAGAATGAGGTAGGGTAAACTCCCTCACAATTTCTGAATATTTTAATACCTAAAATTGTGTTCATCTACCCAAAGTCTTTCATCATGAATTGTGACTTCAAATAATATGTAGTCTCATTTACTCAATTCATGTTATTACTCAATATTAACATGTCATTAACGTAAAGACAAATTATTACATTGTAATTTATATCAAACCTTGTGTAAACACATTTATCTGCTCCATTGTGCTTAAAACCATGCATATGACATGATGGTAGAATCAAATTTCTCATGACATTGTCTTGGAGCATATTTTAATCTATACAAGGATTTCACTAGTTTACACACTTTCTTTTCATTTCTTGTGTGATGTGGAGGTTTCGTTTAAAATAGGAAAATACACGGACATCATCCTATATGAAGTTGCTCCTATGCAAATATGTTGTAACACCCCAAATCCGTAGGACTCGAGGTGTTAATGGGCTAGGATCTCACAATGGATCCTGACCCTAGCTTGACAACAAGTTCACTAGATCTTACAACAAGGCACAAATAGATTAAAACCAAAACATCAAACTTATATATATATATATATAATCAAAAGGTTTATACAGAAGGACCGCTGAGTACAAAAATAAACATATAACTGTACATGACCAAAAGATCCCACATCCCACGCTAACGACCTAGTGTACGGAGCCCTCAGCGGATCACCCTCTCTGGATCACTCTGCAGCTCTCCTAACCTGCAAAGGATCTACAACACGGTATAAAACCATTATCTAACCATACACATATATATAGAAGATGCAAGAGCACAAACACACTTCAAGGGATAATAACACATCATCATGTTTTCACATATTTACACGATTTATTATCTTTATAACGTCCAACACTCAAATCGTATATATATAAATGTATATGAATATATGTGACACGAGGAATATAATCTTCACCTCTCGGGGATGTTGCCAGCTGGAGTGGGGATACGGTCACCGTCCCCGTGTACCCTATGGGAGTGGAGAAAGCCCGTCCCACTGAACCAAGTCTGGCCTGTCCGCAGAGAACCTCCCAGACTCCTCAGAGGGATGAAAGGGAAGGTTGTCACGGCCCTACAATGGGCAGTCACTAAACCATAGGTCGGTAATCATCATTATGCATGCTATCAAGCATATATCACACACCACTCATGCATACATCCAATATAAGGATGGTAGCTAAGTAAGTCCTATGGACTTACCTCAATCTCAGAAGTAGTCTCAACCACGATCAACTCTCAAACACGGTCCACTCCAATCTGGAGGACAACACTGCCTAATAACAAGGCATAACAAGATATCAAACTCCTATCCATCAAAGGGTCACACCTAGACCCAAGGGATCCATAAGGATCATATCCTAACTCATAAACCTCAAAGCCATAACCGGCATAAACGATATCATACTCATCATCATTCTAACCTCAAACACGTACCTAGCATGCTACTAACCCGCTCATACTAGGAAAGGAAAGGATCATACTACTCTAAGTAGATCCTGTACAAGACGCACCTGCGGAACGGAAAGACGCAGGGGCGGAACAAGGCAACCCGTAGGCACGGCGACGCTCGGCCGCAGGCACAGTGACAGTGGCCGCAGGCAAGGCGCAGGCGCTGTGACACGGCTCCCGCGGGTGCGGCGACTTCTAGGCGCGGGGGCGGCGACAGTGCAGAATGTGATCCCGCGATTCCTCTTCGACTCTTCACGTGATCAAATCACGTCTTCTTCATGCCATAACCACACACATACATACACAACCACATTCCAACATCAAACTACATCCAAACATCTAATCCTAAGCTAAGGAAGATGGAATCAAAGAAAGAAAGAAGAGAAGAAGAAGAAAAGAGTAGCTCACCTACTGTTGTAGCCTAACCAAGCTAGAAAAGATCACAACCACCACTCAACTAGCTCTCAAGCTCAGCATAACACACAACATCAACATCAATCCACTCAAAGCCACACAAAACTCTTCCAAACTCTAAGAAAAACTCAAGCAAGATCAATAAAGAGGAAGGGAGAAGCAAGAAGGACGTAAGGAAGCTGGGAAAGGAAGAAGTGAAGAAGAAACCCTTTCTCCCAAGGTAAGAAGAGGTAAGGAAGAGAGTAAAGCACGAGTCAACCGGTCAACAAAGCCGGCTGCAGCCGCAAGAAACCGCAGGGGCGGTTCCCTGAGCCGCAGGGGCAGAAAACACCACGAGCCGCAGGGGCGGCTCCACAAGCCCGCGGGGGCGGCTAAGGCCAAAACTACTCCCAAACTAAGGCTCTTACATATGTCACTTATTGCTCGGATTGTAACACTCTATTACATAAAGTATACGAATAAGTAACATATGTGCGAGTTGTTATGAAATTTTAGAATATCATGTAACATGAAGTATATTATTCTAGTAACATATACGAGATAAATTTACCTAAATTAAACGAGTAAGGTAAATAAGGATAATTTAAATAATTTATAAATAACTATAATCTTATTTATAGATTATGCTTAATTATGGGTATAGAAATATAATTAAAGTGTAAAGAAAAGGACATAATATAAGGATAATTTAGATAAGTGGGGACAATACATAGATTATGTATAATTATGGGAGTCAAATAAAAGTAAATAAAGTGTATTTATATAAACTTATATAAGCTAAAGGTTGTTTTCATAATTATCTCTTTTAAGATCACCTAGATGAAATTTTGGGATGTAAATACGGGTTTAGGTTAGATGTGGTGGCAATGGAAGTAAAAGGTGGAATGGTGAGGTTTTTGCCATGTGTACTTGATCAAGGAGATATTGCCACCCATTTTACAATTTTGTTAAAGCATTTTAATCTTATCAAATTCTACCCCCTATATAAAAGACATGGCCGGGCTTTTAAAAATCACACACTAACACCAAGCATTTCATTGCTAAGAACATATTTGAACGTGAAGGTTAATTCGTTAGTAATTTCGGTGAATACGGTAGCAAAGCAAGTGATGACATTACGATAAGGCAAGTGAGTTATAGTTACTTTAAATAACTATCGTACATATTCGATCAATAATATATATATATATATATATATCGAGATAGCTATAGTTAAATACATATATATAATCTTGTATTGGGCTAATGTGTATTTCGTTGATTTTGGCAATTACTTCGATAATAGACGAACCGATGAAAATATGAAATGTGGGTTACTGATATGTACGGACATTGTGGGTAAATAATAATGATGACTCGATAACATTATTAGAAATGTTCGTTGGGGTTTAGAGGACCCCGGGAATTAGGTCGTCTAATTCCAATCTCGCTACCGGTAGGCGAAATTAGGGAGTCAGGGATTTACCAAGAGGTCCTCCAAGACTTGCCCTTCGGTTGGTTAACGGTTAAAATCAAACATGGTATCCACGGTGAAATTTCTAGCTTAACGCTAACGCAATTAAGTGTGTTTTTGACTCGGTTAAGTATTGAATATCTAGTATGGTGACATTATGGATATTATATGTTATGTGATTCTGAATTAAAATGTATATTTTGAGATTAGGTTAATCCAGCTTGCCAGTCTGTTAGATAGACTGACCCATTTTATTTTTGTTTTTATTTTGGTTGGTTATCAACCTATTGACAAGTTAACGTGAATAACAGATGACGTTTTGGAAGCGTACCGGGGTTACACTTGGTCACCTCTCTCCCTACCTACGAAGTCTAAGTAACTTTAAACTTAAGTCAACAGTTTTAATATCTGTAAGTTAAGGTTGTTGGTCTAAGTCGATGCATATGATATCGAACATGTTTCATATAACTCGTTGAAGTCTAGTTAATTAGCTTGAGGCAGATTTCATTAGTAGTAAAGAAACCGCTGGCGTTGTAGCATGCCAAAAGAGATGTTAAACCGGGATGTTACACGGACGCCCATGACAACACGACAAGATGTCACTCATAAGGGAAAGACCAACAAGTACGTGTTTAAATTTCAAGGAAAGACGTTAACCCTCAACCCGTGAGTCCTGAACAGATTGCGGTTGTCCAAAAAGAAGATCATGATGAGAAGCAAACCCAACTCATCAAGAAAGAACTTAAGGACGCACGCGCACTGACGCATCAAATAGCGGAGTTGTAGGAGAATACACGCGTTGAACTTGAAAAAGAGAGGAATAGGGAGAAGGATCCATCAAACCAAGAATCGATCGGAACCCCCTATGTCGTCTCCTACAAACCCTACTTGTGTTTAGGGATGGCAATATCACCCGGAACCGGTGGTTACCCGAAAATCCGAACCACTAAAATTGTCGAAAACCCGATAAATGCGGTTGGAATGCGGGTGATGGTTGATAGGTTGATGGTCTGGTTAAGGTTTAGTGTGAGAATATTAAAAACCATCACCTGAACCACCACCCGAGCCATCAACCGACCCGGCATTCACCTGATGTTCAAATGTCTTACCACCCTCTCTTAAATCTTAGCCACCAAAATTTGTGTTTCTATACATCGATTTAATCGTCATCTCCGACGGATCTTAAACACCGGTGCCTCGTGAAACCCCACCTCTGGCTTCTTCTCTTGAACACCATCACCTTCTTTAACATTAACGCCTTTTTGGCGTCTGCCATCTCCACTTGCCAGCTCGTCACCACCACCAACGTCTCTTGAACAACAACCTCACCAAACCTTTTGAATATGTTTATGTGAACCCTTAACAAATTTCTACTATATTGATGCTTTTGCGCCTCCTTCACAATTTCATCCCGACACTGGTGCTTTCGTTCCCATCTACCGTCATTTAATGATACATCGTATCTTTACTAAGATAGCTATGGGAAAATAATAATGGTTCCAAATCAGGAAAATAATGCGTCAATAATCTCGACTTTTGTAGGAGGAAAACCACTCTACTGTTTACAACAATTTCGACTTTTTTTAGTTCATGACTACCATAGTTACGGGTTGTTGAATTGTTGTATACTGATCGTTTGACTATCAAAAATGATTTTTTTTAATTTATTTATTCATGACTACCATAGTTGCGTTTTTTTAAAAAAAAATCACAAATGAGTAATTACAATTTTCAAATTTAATTTGTTAGTTGAACTCCAAAAAACCCGACCCACCCGATCAACCGCGGTTATGGTTTAGGGTGAAGGGGAGCTTGGGTGGTTGATAGTTCGGGTGAACGGTTTTATAGTACGGTTCGGTTGATGGAAGTGATACAACCACCCACCCGAACCATTGGCATCCCTACTTGTGTTCCATCTTCATCACCTTCGGACACCATAGTAATAGGTTATGGCAACCCCAACAAGGAGTGATTCTAAACCTTTTATCTCTAACTTGGATGAGCTTGATCATAATGATAAGGAGTTAGTTGGTAACAAATGTTGCGGATTAAAGACCAAAGTTAAAGAGCACATGATACATATGATTTAATTCCCGAAAGGATTATTAAAACGTCATGTGACCATATAATGTCTTTCGTTGACTTTAGAGAACCTTTTAGGGAGCATGTTGATCTTATTGTCTATGATGATGTAAATGCCCCTCTTGATGAGAAGATTCATGATGTCAAACTTCTTGTTGTATATACCGACTTTATAAAGTTTAATATTGTGAATTTTTTTTCTTCTAAGCATACCGTTCTAATGTCATATGCTGATTTTATTATGTCTATTATTGTGAATGACGAGCCTATATATAATCCATGTACATAAACTTTATGGATTTATGGAACATTCTCTTAATAGTCTTGATAATATTGATACATCCCTTGTCTTGCATGATGAATTTCTTAGATGTATTGCTAAATTTTCAGAACATATTGATCATATCAATAAAGATACCCATTATAGGATGTTAGACGACAATCTTCATCCCACTTGTGCTGAATTGATTTCATCTCTCGATAATCATGTTGATCAATATTTACCTCTTGTATTACATGCATGTTGGTTTTATTGAGGATAATGTTACAACTACTGATTTGATTGAGTATGATAATTCAGATAAGTATGAAGAGGAATGCGATGAATATTATAAACCTTAATATGTTAATTCCAAATTAGTTATGGTGCTTAGATTCATTATTGAATTTAATTGTTCCATGACTAAGACCTTGTTTATCTTGTGATGGGAAGAACCTTACTTCATACGAGAAGCTTGGTCAAAGAGAAAGTTGAGAATATTAAGAACAATAGTCCTATGAATTGTTATTTTTCCATGTTCCTTAATGTGTCGTGTCTTTTTTTGTTAATATGTATCTCTTTATTATTAAGGCTTCATGATTATGTATTTCATACCAAGTGAGAATAATCAGATATGATAGCATTGATGATATATGTGTTTACTCTAGCTTAAGATTTATTATTAAGATATTCTTAGACTTTTTATATGTCTTATACATTGTCCTTTCTATAATTAAGGATTTTAGGATAAAACATAAATGGTATATGAAGATACCACAAACGGACTTTGTTATTACTTGCTCTAAAATGGTGACATGCATGATTATAAAAGGATTGTATAACCATGGTGTAATGTTTTACTATGGAGTATTATCTTGTCCTTATATTTAATCTCGGAACTTCTTATACACACCTCTTATATTGCATTATTTGTTGAAATTATAGGTGTTATATATTCCCGCCTCTGATGGAGAACTGCGAAGAAAGATCGGATTCGTGATTGAATCCTTTTAAAGAAGGGAGGGTTGACGCAAGAGCATCTATGGACCTAGCTCGCTTCAAGATCATAACCATAAAAGATAGGAAACAAGAGGTGAAGAGCACTCCAAAGAGGAGAAGGGGAAGAGTTAAAAGTTTCAAGACCACAACCATGGAAGCTGGAAAGCAAGGAGCGAAGAGCACTCTCACGAGAAGAAGGGTAAGAAGCAAATTCATTTCTAGAAGATAAATGAATAACATTTCCACGGAAGAAATGGAAACCATTTATAGCGGAGAAATGAAGACCATTTTCAGGATCATTTATCGGGACTAAATGATGAGCACCCTTGAGAAGGAAAAGGAGAACATCAATGAAATGAATATCATTTCCCGTAGAGAGATGATGGCCGTTTCCCAGACCACTTCTCGAAAGGAAATGATGAACACCCGTGAGAGAGAAATGAAGACCATATCCAATAGAGAAGTGAAAACCATTTACTGAGATGGAACAGGATAAGAACCACGAATGCGTGGAAACCAACGATACCATGCAAGTATATGAATGGACGAAAGAGAGGATGGATCGATTTGATACCGACGATGGAAGATCACGAGTAAACGCATGGAGTTGGACATTTCCCTTGATTGATTTTCGGTCCACATTGTATTATTTTGTATCCCATAAAACACATTTAAACTATGGGTCGAGTTGCTATTTCTTTTGGGCTTTTAGTTATTTTCAGCCCAAATTATTTTATTTATTTCTTTTGCAAATAAATTAACTTTCTAATGGAGAAACTTAATAGATAGGTTTGGAATCATTTTGATTGATCCTCAAGTCGTAGGAGATCTTTCTTCTAGAAGAATCGATCTTATTTTATTGTTTTCTTAGTATAAGGTTATATCTTATTGTAGATAAGATATGGGCTTTTGGGCTGGGCTTTTGTAACCCTAGGGACGATCCACATCCTATAATAGGGAGATCGTGCCTCACAAATACTTAAACTGAAATACATTTACTTTTGAGAATCACTTTGTATTCTTTTTGCGGTTTCTACCGTCATATTCTTTATGAAGAGCAACCTAGGTAAGAGACGTCTTGCTCGCACCTCGCTTGGACTTGTTTGAGTGTGTTCTACTTGCCTCTAGCAGAGTAGGGTACTTTGACTTGCCACAAGCAATCCTCCAAGGTGCTCTAGGGTTCTCTATAAGAACGCCTATTATTTTTTGGTTGTAGCGGAAGGGTTCTACAAAACATCGTTGTTTGTGTATTAGGGCGACCCTCTGGTCGTGTCCTTTTGTGCTTCCATGTCGTTGCTTAGGGTTCGACCTTGATCTATCCATCTACCAATCCATCCCACCATCGGATCATCTCCACAATATCCTTTTCTTTTCGTACGTTTTCTATCAAGTCTTGCTGTCAAAAGATTGGGTCATCCACACAGACTAATACCATGTATCACTAAGTTTTGTGATTTTGTTCGTCAATTTTAAAATGAAAAATACAAGATTTTCTTGAGGATTTAGAGTTTGGAGGGAAATGATTGAGGAACATCCGTGTAGATATAGTTGTCTTTTAAGAAAAGATATTAATATATCTTCCTCTTGTTGTTATTGAAAAAGTATATTTTAAATGCTCTTCAAGAAACATATTAAGTTTATGACAAAACTATAAGGTTCCTCCTACAGAGCAAACTCAACAACATCAAGAAGTGTCATTAAGGAGTTTATTGAGAAATGAGGTATGCAATCTTAGATGACTACATTGTATATCTTGTAAAACTAGAGATTCTTGTGGGGGTAGATACAAGAAATTTATATCGCGTATCATATGGAACAAGAAGATACAGTAGGCACATCATTCTTGTGGGTGAGATGAAATTCATTAAGGATCATGACATTTGAGATTTTATCGCGTTGTCAAAAGGATTTTGAAAAGACTCGCTTAAAAGAGAGGCATTAACATTGATTGAATTCATTCGTGTTCATTATATGACTCATTTAGGACAATAATGATATGTGTGACTCATTTGATTAATAGCTGCATGGGATGGAATAAAGGAGTGTTTCTACATCTAGTGATGATACACTTATATGATTCAACTATAAATTTTGAATCTAAAGATTTGAAAATTATAGCCGGATAACAGGGACGGGGCCATAAATTTTATAGGGATGCCGGATGGGTGAAATTTTAAATCATAAATTTAGATATCTAATCATAATAGACTAAGTTATTAAGTTTATGTGACCTTGTAATTATATAATGATATGCTTAAGAATTTACTATAGTTAATGTGGGTGTATTGTAATTATATCATGGTTTTTGAATTAATTAATTACGATCATGATAGAAAAAACAAGAAACAAAAATTGTTAGAATAATAAGAAGAAATAAACTATCAAGTACTAGTCTACTAATCAACTGGTAATTGGGTCATACATAGTGATGGGATGGGCTATTATGTCGATTTGAAGTTTCATTGCAGATAAAAGGTGTAACATACCGGGAAAAAAAACCCTAAAAGTTTTGAATTGTAAAATAGTAGGGCTAGATTATTCGTTTCTTTTTATGGGATGGGGGTGGGAGACAATCCAATCACACCCGCCCCTAGCTCTGCCCCTTCATGAAAATAAGAATTTCATCTACGGTTTAAGCAAGTATAAGACGGTGAGATTATAAAGTTCATAATTAAGCTTATTACTTCATTCGGGTTTGAGATAAATAAGATTGAAAATTTTGTATTTCACAATTGAGTGGGAGTAAGTAAATATTTATCGATGATATAAAATCAGTTTGCAATTATATGGGCTTATTGACCAGAACCAAGATATTTCTCATTATGAGTTTTGATATGAAAGATCTTGGGGACACTCCTTTTGTTTAGGAAAAAGATACCATCCGATAATTCTCAAATTAATGCCATTAAGTTGTCACAAAAGAGCTAAATGATATTAATTTCGGCTTTAACGTATGCCCTAAAGAAATCCTTGAGGTTTTGAGGATATAAGAGGTGCCCTATACAACTGTCATATGGACTTCAATGTCTTTTTGGTGTGTACACTTCTGGATGTAGTGTACATGACTAAAGCGTATAACAGATTATTAAGTGCATGAAACCATGAGGTCTTGCAAAGAATGAAATGTTTCATGCTGACAATCGAGAGTTTGGAGATCATTGAATATTTTATCTCGATCTCTTAAGACTATCGGATTGTTTGGAAGAGCTATCCAGGAAAGTGTTAAACAACACTTAAATTACTTGCACTATAGTTGCATATGTTTGTCACTAGCTACATGTTTTTAGTAGCTCTAAGAGCCAAATAAAGTTATTTTGTGATAACATATATGCATGATGGCTACAACACCTACTAAAACTCCTTGATGGAGAAACATATTGGTATTATGTTTATGTCAGTGAAAGAAAAAGTTCAGAATTTGTCAAGTTTCATAGAACACATAAGGACAAACTCAAATTATCGGATATGTTAATCTAGGGATTGCCTTCTAAAGTATTTCATAAGCATATTTCTCATATGAGGCTTGACAAGTTTTGTAATCTCTTAATTTAGTGGGAGTGTGAAATGATGTTATATACCTTCCGTTTTATGCATAATAAAGTTTTATGAGTTAATTCATAAATTATATTTATAAACTTAAGTTTAATTTTTGGATTGATCTCCGAATAAAGTAGGACCAATTGAAAATAGGCATGTTATGAGATCACACACTGCATGTAATTTTCATGTCACTCATTCATACTTGGTCTATGTCATTACATATATTTTTACATGATGAACACGAAAGGTGTAGTCCGTAGACTTTATTTAAGCTTTATGAGCTTAATAGGTGGATAGTAGATTATGGCCCAATAGTCTTCATGGTATTTTATTATGTCAATATATAGAGTGATATTAAGGTATGGTCCTCAATACGTCAAATCAACCCGTTGTTTTAAATTTAGACTCATTAGAGAGAAAGCATAAAGAAATTATAAGGAGATTTGGATGAGGAAGACGGCCGTATGCATGCGGTGCTCATTCGGATTGTAGGGTCCGCACTAAAGATTGATTTGATTGTTGTGTTATGGAAACATATATGTTAATTTCAATTCCTTAATAACTCTAGCATGATTTTGATTCTTGTTTTTATGGTTTAGGAAATTTAATTGTTCCAACATGTGGTATCATAGCAGTAATCATGTTAGGTTAATAGGATATATATCGGTTTATGTTTGTTGGTATTTCGATCCATTGTTGATTTGGATTTTTACATGTCTACAGTTGGATCTTTATACCACGATGTGCTTTAGAGCTATATTTCGTTAATGTATCAGGTAAATTTCTTTCATTCGATTTCGAAATTACAATTATGTCTATGTTGCTTTGATTTGATCAATAAAAGCCCGAGGTTGTTTGAGTTACACGGCTATCGGCAAGTTTAATTTATAAAAAGACTTTCAGGTCGGATTCTTTAGTCCGGCTTGCCCATACCCACTTGGTTCAGGCTTTCCGACTAGCACGTGTTTGGACCTTTACCCATATTTGATGCACCCTTGACCACCATGACCGTAGATGAGGAGGACGATGCTTTCCGGGTTCGCTCCAATGGACCGTTCACTCGTTCCGAGCCAAAGTCATCACCCAAGCTACCGGCTCAATCATCGTGCGCACCATCACGTCTCTCGGACCCGTTAGTAGCACTCCGACATGGCATAGTCTACCGGCTCCGTCTACACTTGGCTCCGTTAGCGGCATGTCTGGTCTTTCCGACGCCATGACATGAAGTTAGCATATTTTAATATATTTTTGCATTTTTGCATTTTAAATAATAGACATTTTATTTTCGGAACTTTATTCTGAAGCTTAAATTCCGAACATTGATAGTCTAGACCTTTTGTTTCGGGAGTTATCCCCTACTTTAATTTCATCATTCATTTCCGTCATTTAATTTCCGACGTTTGGTTTGGCTCTCATCCACTATATAAGGGATGATTAGCCTCACTTGTAAAACATGTTCATTTTAATCAAGTTTATTTGAAGGAAAATCCTCTCTTAATTTTGGGCATCACTTCCTCTTCAATCCCTTAAAGTTTTTTCTTGAATCTAAGTCTTAGATCCAAAAACTCACATTCGAGGATTCTTCTAAAGAATCAACCCTCATATCCACTACAACGGCTTGCTCAATCTCCCTAGATCCAATAAAATCTTCTCTTCCGCATCCATCTCAATCGCTTCCGTCTATCAAAATATATCCAAGTTCTCACTTGCACATCAACAAAAGGATTAGTTGAAGCCCTAGCTTGATCTAGATCTGAAATTCGTCCTTCAATGTATCCAAGGACGCATCAAGTTTGTAACACCCCAAATCCGTAGGACTCGAGGTGCTACTGGGCTAGGATCTCACAATGGATCCTGACCCTAGCCTGACAACAATTTCACTGATCTTACAACAAGGCACAGATAGATTAAAACAAAACATGAAATTGATATATATAAATCTCAAAAGGTTATACAGAGTACTGTTGAGTACAATCAAAACATAACGAATATATACAAGATCAAAAGGTCCCAATCCCACGAGGACGACCTAGTGTACGGAGCCCTCAGCAGATCACCCTCTCTGGATCACTCTGCAGTTCTCCTAATCTGTGAGGGATCTACAACACGGTATAAAACCGTTAGCTAACCATACACATATATAAGATGAACATAAGCACAATCACATATCAAGAATATTAAACACCTCGTCATGATATCAGGCATTTACCCATTTTATAATCTTTATAAATATAGTCGAACACTCAAATCGTATATATAAGGATATCAATATGAATATATATGTGACACGAGGAATATAACCCTCGCCTCCCGGTGCTAATGTCAGCTGGAGTGATGATGCGGTCACCAACCCCGTATACCCTATGGGAGTGGGGAAAGCCCGCCCCATAATCCAGAACTGACCTACCCGTAGAGAAACTCCAGTCTCCCAGCGGGATGAAAGGATAGCTTTCACGCCCTACAATGGGCAGTCACTAAACCATAGGTCGGTAATAACAGTATCACATGCTAGCAAGCATAAACATGCACCACTCATGCAACATCCAATATAGAGATGGCAGCTAAATAAGTCATATGGACTTACCTCAGTCTCGGAAATAATCCCAACTATGATCAACTCTCAGATACGTCCACTTCAATCTGGAGAACAACACGGCCTATACAAGGCATACATATATACATATCAATCTACTATCACACAAAGGGTCACACCTAGACCCAAGAGATCCATAAGGATCATATCCAACTCATAAATCTCAAAGCCCTAACCGGCATATCTATATCATACTCATCAACATCCGACACCTAGCATGGTACTAGTTCCCTCATACTAGGAAAGGAAAGGAGCTACCCGACTATGGGTATTCCCGGGACAAGACGCACCTGCGTGATCAAGGGACGTAGGAGCGGAGTAGACAACCCGCAGGCGCGGCGACACGGGACGCAGGCAAGGCGCTGGCGCGGGCGCTGCGGCACAACTTCCGCAGGGGCGGCAGCTTCCAGACACGGGGCGGCGACGGTGCAGAACGTGATCCCGCGGCTTCTCTTCGGCTCTTCACGTGATCAAATCACGTCTTCTCTCAACCAAAAACCACACACATACATATACATACACATTCCAATATCAATCTATAATCAATACATCTAATCCTAAGCTAAGGAAGGAAGAAACAAAGGAAGAAGGAAGAGAAGAAGGAGAAGAAAGCTTACCACAACTGTGGCCTAACCAGGAACTGCTCACACTAGCACCTCAACTGGCTTCCAAGCTCATCCATGCACATCATCAACCAACATAAACAACACACACCAAAACACTACTAAACTCAAGAGAGATCAAGAACAAGATCAAGAAGGGTGAAGGAGAAGCAAGGAGGACGTAGGGGCTAGAATGGAGAAGTGAAGAAGGTAACCCTTGCTCAGCAAGGAAAAGAAAGAAGTAAGCAAAGGGTAAAGCATGGGTCAAAGGAGTCAACAAAACCGGTTGCAGCCGCCGGAAACCGCAGGGGCGGCAGTCATGCCCGTGGGTGCGGAAAGGCCAATCTCGGCCAAAGCTAATCTCGGCTAAGGTCCAATCTCGGTCCGAAAGACTAAGGCTCTTACATCTCACCCCCGAAACTTGCAAAATCCTGAAACCACTCGGACTCCAAAAGCCGAGGTACAACTCTCTCTATAACCTCAACATAAGCATGAAGGAACTCATCAACTCCAGCAATCAAAACACTATCCAAACCCTAGAGGAAAACCATCTCTAGCTAAACCATAAACATATCACAAGGCATAGAGGAATCACATCTCTAGCCGTATCATATCCATAACAGAAAAGCATGGAGGAAGAACATCTCCAGCACTACTATGTCCATCAAAATAGCATGGAGGAAAGAACCATCTCCAGCTAAACCTATCATATCATAATAGCATGGAGGAAAGAACCATCTCCAGCTAAACCTATCATAGCATATAAGCATATAAGCACATAACACTCACCAAGATAGTACTAAGATCTACTCGGTGATCCTACTAGTGCATCTAACTCAGCATAGAACTCGGGATAGTTCCTCTGGATACTATCCTCAGTCTCCCATGTAGCCTCATCAGGTCCTCGTCTCGGCTACTATATCCTCAGCATAGGAATGTCCTTCGAACGTAGGCGTCTCATACCTCGTTCTAGGACTGCAATAGGGTACTCGGCAAATGTGTGGTCCGGCTCAACCACCAAATCATCATAACTCACGATGTGTCTCGGATCTGGTATGTACTCCCTCAGTTGAGACACATGAAATACAGGGTGAACACCCTCTAATCTCGGAGGCAAATCTAATCTGTATGCTGCGCACCCAACCCGATCCGGAATCTCGAACGGTCCGACATATCGGGGGCTCAACTTCCCCTTAATGCCAAATCGTCTAACACCTCGTGTCAGGGACACTCTCAATCACACATGGGCTTCAACCCTGAACTCTAGAGGTCTACGCCTCCTATCAGCATAAGACTGCTGACGGCTCTAAGCGGTCAACATCCTCTCTCTAATCAGTGCTACTCGAGCCATATCATCCTGAATCTGATCAGGTGCTAAACCACTAACACTACTCTGCTCATCCCAGCATAACGGGGTACGGCATCTATGTCCATACAGTGCCTCATATGGGGCCATCTCAATAGATGCATGTCAGCTGTTGTTGTATGAGAACTCAACAAGTGGGAGATGATCTGTCCAGACTTGTCCCCAATCCAACACACAAGCTCGCAGCATATCCTCCAGGATCTGAATGGTCCTCTCTGACTGACCATCTGTCTGAGGATGGAACGCAGTAGTAAAGTGCAAACTCTTCCCCAAAGCAGTCTGAATCTGCTGCCAGAATCTCAAGGTAAATCGTCCATCTCTATCTGAGACGATCGTCCTCGGTACACCATGGAGTCTCACTATCTGCCTAGTGTACTCCTCAGCTAATCTGCTCACCGGCCACGTCTCCCTAATAGGAATGAAACGTGTCGTCTTCGTCAATCTGTCCACAATAACCCAGATAGCATCAAAACTCCGGCTCAACCTCAGCCCGGTCACAAAATCCATGGTGACGTCCTCCCACTTCCTTTGTGGAACAGGAAGTGGATGGAGCTCACCTCCAGGTCTACAGTGCTTTATCTTGACCTCTTGGCACGTCGCACATTGTGCCACAAATCTGGCCCCATCGGGCTTCAGCCCTCCCCACCAATATAGACATCTCAAATCCTGATACATCTTACTCGTACCTGGATGTACAGAGTAAGGTGTACAGTGAGCCTCCTGTAAAAATCCTCTGTCTCAGCTCGGTATCAGCAGGTACACAGACGCGACCGCGGCGTCTCAAAACTCCATCTGCTCCTAGCAGGAACTGTGGTGCCTCATCCCGAGACATCCTATCTCGTATCCTCAGTAGTGTCGGGCAGGTTTCCTGCTTCTGTTGGATCTCACCCAACAGATCAGGAAGAACCTCTAAAGTACGCAGTTGGGCATCCTCATCAAGAAACTAGATGTCCAACTCTAACCAGATCAGGTCTCTTTGCAACTGATGCTGAACTGTCAATCTCGCAATCGCCTGCTCTCGAGGCGTCTTCCTGCTCAGGGCGTCGGCGACAACGTTCGCCTTCCCCGGATGATACAAAATCTC
The DNA here is from genome assembly GCA_002319775.1 of Fagopyrum tataricum. Taxonomy (NCBI): domain Eukaryota; kingdom Viridiplantae; phylum Streptophyta; class Magnoliopsida; order Caryophyllales; family Polygonaceae; genus Fagopyrum; species Fagopyrum tataricum. Next base: position 38,947,405 of record CM008279.1, on the reverse strand, counting down.
CAGATGAAAATCCTTGATCAGCTCGAGCCACCTACGCTGGCGGCTATTCAATTCCCGCTGCGTGAAAATATACTTCAGACTTTGATGGTCTGTGAAGATCTAACATGTAACACCATACAAGTAATGTCTCCAGATCTTCAATGCATGAACTACCGCTGCCAACTCCAGATCATGAGTCGGGTAGTTCTCCTCATACGTCTTCAGCTGTCGAGACGCATATGCTATCACTCTGTCCCGCTACATCAACACACATCCCAAGCCTAGCTTGCATGCATCATTGTATACCACGAAATCCTCAGTACCCTCTGGTTGTGCCAAAATAGGAGCAGAAGTCAAACGCCTCTTCAACTCCTCAAAACTCTGCATGCACCGATCAGACCACACAAATCTGGTAGTCTTCCTCAGCAAAACTCTCCAATGGACGGGCAATCACAGAAAATCCCTCCACAAAGCGTCTGTAATAACCGGCTAGGCCAAGGAAACTACGTACTTCCTTGACGTTCGTCGGTGTAGTCCATGCTACTACTGCCTCTATCTTCGCTGGATCAACCTTGATCCCCTCAGCTGATACTACATGACCCAGGAATGCTACCTCTGGCATCCAGAACTCACACTTAGAGAACTTAGCATAAAGTTCTCTATCCCGCAAAACCTGCAATACAGTCCTCGGATGTCCTGCATGCTCCTCTCTGCTGCGAGAGTATACTAGAATGTCATCAATGAAAACTACCACAAATTGATCCAGGAAGTCGATGAAGATATTGTTCATCGACTCCATAAAGACGGTTGGGGCATTCGTAAGCCCAAATGGCATCACTACAAACTCGTAGTGGCCATATCTGGTCCGGAATGTTGTCCTGTGCACATCCTCCTCTCTCACCCTCAGCTGGTGATACCCGGAACGCAGGTCAATCTTGGAGAACATAGTCGCTCCCTGTAGCTGATCTAACAAATCATCAATACGAGGCAGTGGATACTTGTTCTTGATGGTCACCTTGTTCAGCTCTATGTAATCTATACATAACCTTAGTGATCCGTCCTTCTTCCGTACTAAGAGGACAGGTGCTCCCCATGGGGACACACTAGGGCGAATGAAGCCCTTCTCAGCCAGCTCTTGAAGTTGCTTCTTTAGCTCCAACATCTCGACAGGCGCCATCCTGTATGGGGCCTTCGAGATCGGTCTCGTACCAAGCTCTAACTCAATACTGAAGTTCACACTCCTCTGAGGCAGCAAATTGGACGGCTCAGCAAAAAGATCAGTAAAATCACAGACAACTGGAATATCCTCTAATGTTGGACTCTCCCCCTCCTTCATGGCATAACACCAGAAGGCATCACAACCCTGTGCAATCAGTCTCGCTGCCCGTATCGCACTAATAACCATGCATGTCTTCCCAAGGTCCCAACCCCGGAAAACCTCTATTTGGCCTAACTCGGTAGAGAGGGTAACAGTCCTCCTACCTACATCTAAAACTGCAGAGTGTCTATCCATCCAGTCTATACCTAGAATGACTTCTTCACGCTCTAATGGCATGACAAAGAAGTCAACTAGTAACACACGGGTCCCTACAGAAATGGAACAACCATGAATCTCACGGGTACCTCTGACCCTACCACCATCGGGTAACCCTATAATAAAGGGCATCCCCTCAACTGTATCTAAACCAAGACGCTCTACACAGGCATCAGAAATAAAAGAATGCGTAGCACCAGTATCAAATAAAACTCTAACAGGTAAACCATGAATCAGAATGGTACTTGTAGCAGTAGGTGCAGCTGGCTCCTCTGCACTCCTCAGCTCAAAAACTCGGCCCTGTGGGCCTCTGGTATCAGTGGTGCTCCCACCACGACCTCTGCCTCTACTTGGCCCAGGAGCAGATCCTGAGCCGTTAAGGGCGATCTGGGACTCTCTAATGTCCCTG